>WOVY01000720.1:0-127468 GCA_013436015.1 Rhipicephalus annulatus
AAAAGAAGAAAGAAAAGGGGATGCAAAGTAAAAGTAGTGTGCTACACTGCTCCTACTTCGCATCCCCTTTTCTTTTTTTCCTTCTTTTCTTTTTCACTTTTTTTACATTTGCATTGTCCCATCTAGTGCATGAATCAATGACCACAGCTTTGCTATAGCAAACATGGCTATGTTTTGGATTGGATTGAACAGTGCATTGTACTTCATTCAGTTCAATTACAGGCTGATCAGTCTTGTAATAAGTGCTTTCTCTCTATCACCACACATGATCAAATGAAAAGTTTGCATTGGCTCTTAGTATACTGGTATATAGCTTGTGTTTGGACTACTCAAAATGAATGTTATTTGCTGCTGTTTATGGTAATGAATTTATCCAACATGAAAATATCTTGCCTTGTGAACTTTGTAAGACCTGCCTTTCTTTTCTTCCTATGCAGGCGTTGTATGTAAGCAGTAACAGAGAGGTGATTAGCTTGAGCTTTTGAAGAATAAATTACTGGCAGTGAGGCAATTCCACATCAACATCTCAGCCATTTTGCCAACCATCCTAAAATATGTTTGAAAAAAAAATATTGTGCTCGTTTACTGTATCAAAAGACAGCAAAAGGCTAAAATATATCGCAGAGAACAAAATATTAGGCCACCTTGGTGCCTTCTAGACTCCCAGGATATTGTCTGGTTGTTGTTTGTAAAAACAAAATATTTCAAGAAACACTGCTTCTTCTACACCAAATTTGGTCTAGGTATTAAGTAAAGGTGATTGGGTGTAGTGCATAAAGCTCAGTAACATTAGTGCAATTTTTGTTGGCCACATCAGAAGCAAGAAAGGCAGTTCTCTTTATATGGCAAGTTATGTGATTACACTTTTTGTTTTAAAGAAGAAAATAATTTTTAAGTTTCCTAATGATGGCTGTTTTTCGCATTTAATATACTGACAGCTGCAGTTTCCAAAGTTCCCCATGGCCCTCCAATAGGAGACTTCAAAAATCATATTTCTTTATTGAAACAAAAATTGTAATGATAACACTTGCATATAACAAGAACTGTTTATTGCTTTCAACTTACACTATAAAAGTAGTTTTCAAATATACACTTAGTGTGAATTGGCATCTCAATGTGGAAAAAACGATTATATAGTGATATTTGTAATCTGGACTAACATTATTTTTTTGTCGTGAAATATACCTTCTGTGGAGTGAGATTTATGGCTCAAATATTCATACAAAATGCAGTATTGCCATAGAAGAAATGCAAACGATAAACAGTGGTGGCTGAGTTATTCAAAGCCTATGTAGCGGAAAAATTTGTACATTAGTTACTCGGCTTCAAATAACTTCAAAGGAGCACCTTACTTAATATGTAAATCAAATTCGATATTGGCAAGAAAAAGCAGTACTTTCAAATTTTTTTCACAAACAACACCCCATGACATTCTGCGAAATTCTGAAGGTACCCACGTGACCACTACTTTTTTCACTTCAAAATGTTTCAGCAAATAACTGTTTTCAAAAGAGTAAATTACCACCTTTCTTTAAACTATATATCTGTGATGGTCGCCAGGCAGTATGGTATGGATGTTTGGTGTAGAATGTCCCAGTGGGAAAAACAACAAATGTCTGAGCATCCTTTGACGCTCGGGCAGTTTCGAAAGCATTTTTTTTGTTAGCAGCAATTCAATTAAGCCCTTGTCTTCATGCTTAGGCCCCGAAACAAAAACACAAGTAACCAAAGTAGTCCTAGAGTCATGCAGTCTCGCTGTTCCAAGGCGTGTGGAGCCTCATTTAGTGGAAGCTTCACCATTTTTATATATTCAGATTCAGCCAACAGGTTTTGGAGGCACAGTGCATTTTCAGCTAAATTGTTTCACACCAGTTACTTAGATAAAAGCGGCAAGTAGAGGTAAAAATACCAATTTAAAGGCATTGTAGGTAATAACAAAAAGGTCTGCTTTCTTTTTTTTGGGTGGTTCTTGCCTGAACGCTGTACTTTTTGTGGTATAGTTCATTGTCTAGTGAACATAGGCCTTAAAAACTAACATTAGCCTTGTTGAGCTCAATTTTTTGGTTATAGTCATAGTAGCCATATTAAAAATTATGACTTCAAACTTGATTGTTCTTTTAAAGATTTTTTCTTGCATAATGATATTTCGGAGTCTTAGTCAATTTTGTTATAAGAAAACGTGATGTCATAATAGGGTCACTTTTTATAGAGTCGTTCAGTTCTACCTCACCTTTTACATTCCTAATAGAGCAGTTATTTTCAACATCGGTATTTTAAATGGAATGAGCATGCTCTATGTAGTAAGGTGTAAGCACTTACAGATAGCACATGCACCCAACTTTTCTGTTGGCAGTTTATTTCTATTATTCTTGATTGATATGTGGGGTTTCACGTCCCAAAACCACTATATAATTATGAGAGACCCCGTAGTGGAGGGCTCTGAAAATTTTGACCACTTGGGGTTGATTAATGTGCACCCAAATCTGTGCACCCTTGCCTACAGCATTTCTGCCTCCATCGAAATGCAGCCGCTGCAGCCGGGATTTCATACCGTGACCTGCGGGTCAGCAGCCAAATTTTTGTTACTCTTGCTCCCCTATTTCTGTGCAGTTCGGTTATAGTAGCCTGGCTTGCACAGATTTTTAACGGCACCTGCCTGATCCTGCTTGCTTTCATGGTGATTTTAACCTTCGTAAGTTGCATAGTTTTGCGTATCAAAATTGTTCAAGGCGCCAATTTTGTGCACAAACTGTATAGTTTAAAGGCAGCAAATGTACATTTACGCACTACTAAATGTACATTGAGAGCTTTCACTGGCAGTTCCTAAAGTTTTAGTGTGCAGGAAGCATTTAAATCATAATTTTATAAGGACATATCAATAGATTATATCTACCACTTAAAATCATGGCAACAACCTAGTTATTTTCACTGTGATAAGCATGCTGTTTTTTTCATGTGGCAGAACTAATTTATACATTTCTTTCTTCTATTATTCACATATGCATAACATGAAGGATTGTCTGCCTTACATTTTCAGTTTCATTCTGTGTGTTATATTTCTTGTGCATGTAAACTAAGGTGCTAACTTGTGTGTCTGACATTATTTGTGCCAATTATTTACATTTTCAGGTGCCTATGAAGGATACATAGGTTCTATGGCAGTGACCTCCCAAATCTACAGTGGTGCCGGAGCCTCGAGCAGCATTTCGTCGATCTCCACAAGGCGTTCATGAGATAAACACAGTGCCACACTTTCACAGTGCTATGATTATTATTTACTTTTAAAATTTCGTTCCAAAATTGCTGTTACATTGTGTTTTGTGCCACCATCCAGTAGCTTAGGTGGAGCTCGTGAAACTACGGTGCAGTCACCTCATTTGTGTACCATCAACACCGTAATGTCGCTATTCACAGCTGGAGCATACAGACAAATAAAAATATATTGATTGTAGCAAGCCTGATGTGTATATTAATGCTTCTCTATTGCAAATAATAACTTTATAAGTTTTTTAAGTCTTGCATAGAACACTGCAATTATGTGTTGCAATGTAACCACCATTTATGATCACTAGCATGTTAATTTAGTAGCTTTGTAACGTATTTTATTTAAAAGATAATTTTGCTTCCGCATCACGACAATTGGAAAGATCCCGATGGTTCAATCCTTCATCATGCATCTTTAAGAAATATTGTGATTTGTACACAGTATTGCATGTACTCAAGATGTGGACGTCTAATCAATTTGCACATTATTTTGCTTTGCACTAGATTTGGACGGTCATTTCTGCATAATTAATACAGCTTTCCTTATCTGCGGAGCTCTCCGCATCTTGTGGCTTTCCTTATCTGCGGACCTTTCCGCATCATGCGGCGTTCCTTATGTGTGGACCTTTCCGCATCCTGGGCTTTCCTTATCTGCAGAACTTTCCGTATCATACGGCTTTCTGCAGTCCAATAATGACGTATGTGCGGAGCCGCACATACGGAAATTTTCAGTAGGGTATAGATAGATACATAGATATGCTCAAAGTTGCCGAAATTTGCTAAGAAATGCTTCGCATCAAAAACAATAACTATGCTGAGCATACGCATACCTAGACTAGTTACCACCGGAGCAAAAGAGAACCCTTAAGCATGAAAAGGGCCCTGCAAAACTTTTTCAGCACGGTCAGAAAGCGCTGCCCATTGGTAGTCGGGGCTCACGGGAACACGCGAGCCAAATAATATAGCACCAGCAAGCGCCCTGGAATTCACAATAAATTCTCAAAGCCAGCTAAAACTTGCTTTCTCTTTTGTGAAATATTGAAGGAACAAGCTAAAAACTTGGTTCATTCCTCCATCATAAGAATCAGTATAACACGAAAGTAAAACGTATACTTACAGAAGTAAATGTATAGTGCTCACTGTACATTGGTATAAGAGAGCCTATATAATGTTGTTGTTTTACAGCTAAAGCACTGTTTTTCGTAAACACATCAACGTTGACGGTTAGTGATACATTATCACCCCGACAATTAACGTCCGTGATTAATAATTGATTAATGATTAAACATTCCCTGAGGTTATGGGTGCCTGTGGTAGCTGTAGTAGGTAAAGGTGAGAGTGGAACCAAAGAAAGTGTGACAGCCAGGAAAGCATGACTGATTGTGCGCCAAAATTATGCTAAGGTTGCCAACTCACAGCGTGTTAGCGTTATTGAACGCCACTGCTCGATTATAGAGAAACGCAACGCGCGTTGAGTCTTCTCTGTTGGCCGACCACAATTTTTTGCGTATCTGGCTTAAGCAGGGAATGCTAAGGCAGCACAGAGTCACATCCAAGCGAAGCAGGTGCTTTTCTCTGTGCACTGCACAGCTATTTTTGGTATGAATGGGGGATATGAGCCACGCCGACGCTATGGTTAAGGTCATCATTTAGCCGTGTGTTAAGGCGTTGCACTTCTCTTCTTGGAAATACACCTAGTGGTATGAACGTGTAAATACGACGCATTGAAGAAACTAATAGCTGGTTTCACATTCATGATGCATTGTTACACTTTACCAAGAAAACTGTGAGAGGGCAGTTGTAGATATAAAAGGCGAATTCTATGTATGTGGCCGTGGCACAGTGGATAGCGTGCCCGGCAGCTGTTGTCGCTGACTGAGAAGTCATGGGTTTGAATCCAGTTCATGGCACTTTTGCCTTTTAATCCATGTTTTTTAAACGTCATTTCTGCGACTAAAGTATGCCACTGCAATCTTGGTGGACGCCAGCATAAAACTCTTTCGTGTTAAAATATCTCGTCAAAGCCATTGTCTCAACCATCGGCTGATATGAACATCACGCGTTAGGTCGTTACTAAAACTGCAATTTGTGCGTGCGTGATCGCACCTAAAAGCCACATATTCAAAGGAAAATTAAGACGAAAAGTGCTCAAGGCCACGATGTGAGCGTGACGTATATTTTTCGCCCGTCCCTTCCCTCCCTGCTTAGCTCCTAGCACTATCGTCAGGACTATAGTCAATAGTAAATGCAGTTGCAGCGTTTGACAAATCTTTGCAAACTCCGCTCGTTCTGGACAAATTCTAAAATTTTCCGCGATAGTGAATTCGTGAGGCAATAGGCTCTTTTAGTGAATCCATTCCATGGCTACTTGAAGAAGTGTTGCAGGGCCCCTTTAAATGCAAATCACTACTATGCTAGTTGAGACAATTTTTATAAGAAGTTCCTTTTTTTAAATGATTTGCCTCTCGTACTGATTGACAGAGGGTGAGAAGGGACCGCAGTTAATCCCCGCCTCCCCACCTCGCCTGGAGAAAACTACTGGACTTCAAATAAAGTTCATTCATTCATTCCCATACTGATATCTAATAAGAGGCGAACAAACCGTCTCAGAAAGCCACGTGTCCACATTCTTATACAGCACATAAACAAAGCTGAAAAGTACTTGATGCACCCACACTTTGTTCTGAGGTAATAGTGACCGCACGGCAGGTCGGTATACTTGTACCAAGAACAGCAGTGTCATGCAATTCATTTATATATATAGTAACGCTTTCAAGTTCTCGAAAGTTATCTGCATACGGCAGCACTTATTCATTGTTGGCCTACATATAACACCCAAATTTCAACAGAAGACATTTATTTATTTGCCATCCTCTAAAATTCCTTTGTAATTTAGTGGGACAGCAACAGCGTTCACTTTGCTGATTTCTCACCTTTACTTTGACACAATCAAGCGCAAGTGTACTTTCTTCTTTTTGATTTACATGAGAAGGAAAGAATGAGGATCAAGTCCACTGAGTAAGTGCTACTCGATTTAAATTGCATAATAAGCCTGTGATTTCTTCCTCTAAGTTTTTCTTAGCGTGCGTACTTGTTTACTTGCGCACCTGCCTACACGTTCACTTAATTATGTATTTTCCGAAAGCAGACGGACAGCGAAAATCAGGTTGTTAAGCAGGTAATGTGGGCTGTGGCGCCATCTGCTTTTCCAGCTATGTAAGCTTTGCCACCTTTGTAAGCTTACCAACCCCGCTACTGGAAATCCGGGAGGATGCCAGAAAAAACACGGACACCCTTTCGTGTCATATGAAGAAGGCGTGGTGTGCAGTTTACCACCGGCATGTTTACTAACGGGCAGATACATCAGTGATAGTTTACAAGAACACAAACATTGCTCAATACACACATGGACATCCATCCACACGTTGCAATGACTGTGGGTGTTCACCAAAGTATTCAAAGTGTATCCTAATCAGCCGACACAAAGTGCACTCGTGAAATCATCGAAGCAAAGACCATAATCACTGGAGGGGAGAAATGTGTCAACACCGTCGATACTGTTGTCAGATAAAAAAATGGTGTTTATAGTTTATCATTATAAATTTATAGTTAATTATAATATAGTTTATAGTTTATTATTATAAATAGTTTATCAGTGCACTGAGATTGTCTCGTGAACAAAATTGATGTATATATGAAAGACGGATTTTCAACAAAAAACTAGTCGCTAGAAGCACTTTCGTCTGTTTATCAGTGTGCCTTTCTATTACTATTAGCGCTACTTTCTCAAGTTTGATAACATAATATCGATAGTGATACACATACACGACGTGAAGACTACAGTACGATAACTGTCAAGATAGCACCGAAATATCTGTTGTCATTATCTATCTATCTATCTATCTATTTATCTATCCGAATACGTCCCGGTAACCTTGTGGTCATATTCTTAACTTTCTATATGTTAAAATAGGCATGGGATGGCATGATTGAATGAAAAGCGCGATTAACAAGTCATGACATGAATAACCTGACTTTCCTGTTGCACACGCCATGAAACCCTTTCCAACAATCCCGCTTGGCACATACCGTTTACCACAGACCGTAGTATGCGGGTGCCCACCACAGGTGATTCACAGTTTATATCAACCCAGGCTTTGAAAATCAACGCGTAAGCGTGAAGGAAAGCCGTGGCAAGAAAAATCTGCGGCCGGCGTCCGTGATGGTAATGAGGGAAAAATCCCAATGGAAGAAAAGAATGAAAATTGGCTTGAGCCGTAATAGAACCATGGTAGCATTTCATGGCCGTCACGCATTCTATCCCACATATCCACGGCAGTATCTCACAGTGCTTCAGAAAGGGACCCTATAGAAGTGACACGTCGGGACAACAGCTATTGTGGTTGCGCACTGGTCGCAATCTGGACTAACCGATATTATGTAATGAAGGTTACACGTCCACACCAATGACTATGCAAGTATACAGTCAAGCGTTCCTCGGAACGCGTCAGAGCCCTGCCTATATGTCGATTATTTCACTATAGCGTTTACTTCGATACAATAAAACTGACGTCTTTGGTCTGACGCAAGTGCCGACCTCACGTCGGTTCATGAGCTACTACCGAATGCAAGCCAATATAGTAGACTAGCCTAAACGCCTACGTCATGCGCACAACTACCCAATCTGCACGTAAATGTTGATACGACTCGTAACACTTTGCTCAATCCTAAAAATTCGACATTGGCTGCTACTTGCTATCTGATTTGCATAAAACTGATTCCCACAATGCGTGGAACCTGCCGCATGCCACGAGAATTAAAATGCCATGAAAACGTTGTGAGCGTTACAATGAGCAGTACATAAACTTACTGAGTGATTTACTATAGAAACTATGCAAGACTGTAAGCTTTCTTCTGTGAGGAAAGAAGGTGTATCGTGGATTAGCTTGAAGTTTCGAAAAGCTGTAATGCGCACCTATTTACGTAGATGAGCCTTTTATGCATGCAACAGGACATGTTCGCTTTTATACCGATAAAATTTTAGTGCTCTGGTGTTTTTGTTTCTTTTTATTTTTGGAAACCCTACAAGCCTACATACGTTAAAAATAAAGGTTCTTTACTCTTTGACATTTCTAGTGAAGATGTGACTGTCAATAGAGCTAACAACAAAACCTTCTAGGTTTTGAGCAAATCCACTGGTAATACACTTGAAGCATAACGTCTGAGGTTTTTAACAAAATGTGTGTGGTATTAGTATTTCTCGCTATGCTATTGCTTCTTTAAGAGGAAGCTTCTCCTTTCTTCCGAGTTTTTGTTCTTGGTATGATGTCCACAGCAAGTTCGCGAGTTCAGGATGAAGGGGCACTTTTAGAAAGGAATTTATACAGCATTGGGCCAGGGTAGGACGCATGTGATTGTTATCCTTATCTTGTTATGCAAACGTTCTAACAATCATAGCTTTTATTGGGCTTGTTCTCGGAGTACATCCCTAGTGGATCATTCACTCGCAGATCATTACAAAGCAATGCCTACGTTCTAGATAAAAAAAATATTTGTTCTTCCTACGCTCTATTATGCAGTAGAGAACTTTTTATCTATTTTGAGTCAGATGTTTTAGCTAGACGTACACTCTAAAAAATAGAGTACTCGTGTAGTAGTTCTGCAACACAACAATAACCGTCATCTGACTTGCTCGCGTTTGCTTGCTTGGAAACCTGGCGCTGGCCACTTTCCTGTCGAAAATGCCATGTCACACTGATAGTGCGTATGCCGTTCGCGACCACGAAGCACCGGAACTGTAGTGATAGCGTGAGGAAAGTACTCGAAGTGGATGACGATTAATATTGTGTAGCGAAAACACTCACCAAACATTCGATTCGGTTGATTGATTGATATGTGTTTTAACGTTCCGAAACCACCATATGATTATGAGAGACGCCATAGTGGAGGGCTCGGGAAATTTAGACCACCAGTGGTTCTTTGACGTGTCCTCGATTCGTTTAAAGTGTTGTTTAGAACTCTGTCACGTTGCCGACACACTACCACGTTTCTTGTACTCTGCGCAGTGCTTTTCTTCTACACAGACCAACTTTTTAAGCAATTTTACGCCCCCAAACGAAATCACGTTCAAGGCTGCCGTGCAGGATTTTGGTATTTATCCTGCTGGCGCTGATTGTTAGTAGGTTTCAACAGTGACAAAAATACCAAATTACTATACCAAATACAAAAATACCAAATATATGAGGATGGGAAAAGATTTTAGTGGTATGAGTAGCTGTATGTTAAGGCTAACAAGACAAAATAATTACAATGACTAATACTGGAAATTTGGACTACTGCACAATAAACAAAAAACTCAAATGATGAAAATGAAGTCAATAACGCTGCACGAAAATATGTGTTTTGTGTATTTGTGGTTCAAGAATTGCGACAATTGATTTACATTTCTATATATGTTTATTGCAGTGCATATGTGCGTGTTTTTGTTTCTGTCAGGGCAACCGTCTGCAGTGAGCTTGAAAGTTTCATTATTTCTAATTTAGTTTATGTTATGTACTTATTGTACAAAATGTTGTGGGCTGTGGTGCCGCCACTGCCACTGCCCTATGCAAATAGAGGGGTGAGAAGTTAGTCAAGCGAATAGTTGCTTTTATTATCACCCCGTCCATCAACTGTGTATTGGTAGATCAACCATTATTATTAATAATATTAAAATAGTTATGAGCTGAACCGACGGTACGGTGTTTCTATAATTATGGTTTGACAAACGCGCACTGCTTAACACACTATTGGGAAATGTTATTCTGACATCTTTCTTTATTCTTTATTCAAAAAAAAACCTTACAGGCCCCAGAACAGGGCATTGGGTAAGGGGGGCAGGAATCGGAATGGTACAGACAGGTAAAGTTTACAGGCAGGATCAGTGCAAAAAAACGAAAAACTATACATATATATAAATGAGATCACATTTTAGGCTATACAGGGCGAGGTAATTTTGAGGGAATACAGCACTTGTTGATATGAACATGGTGACAGAGGGATACATTTTAAAATAAAAGACAAGGGGAATATAAAGCACCGTTACGCAATGCACTCAGAATACAAAAAACAGGGTCACATGGTGAACAGAGTGAGTAGCTGACGGCGAAATGTATCGGGATTAGATATGGAGGCTATGCAGTCAGGGAGGTCATTCCAAAGACGAACGGCCCGAGGCAGTGGTGATGAATTGAATGCATTAGTTGACCCGTATATGCGCATGAAGCTGAACTGATTATGCAATCTGCGTGAAAAAGAGTGAGGTGTTTGAAGCTGAAGCCGCGTTCGTTTATTAGAGGTAATATATTTCTGGAACAGACAGAGAAGAGCAATACTGCGACGGCTATCCAATGACGGCAGCTGAAGGTCTGATTTAATTTGCGTTATGTTTGACGTGATGTCGTAGTTTCTTGATATGAAGCGGGCACCTCTATTTTGAATCCTTTCTACCATAATAATCAAGTAGTTTTGATGAGGAGACCAAATTGCTGAGGCGAATTCTAATATTGGCAGAATAAAGGTAAGAAAGGCTAGTTTTCGAATATTAGTAGGGGAATTTCTCAAGTTGCGGTGAAGGTAGCCCAGTGAACGTGATGCTTTGGCACAGGTAGACTCGATATGTGAGGCCCATGAAAGATTCTCTGTGAGAAGAACACCTAGGTATTTGTAGGAAGAAGTGTGGGAAAGCATGGTATTGTTCAAGTAATAGGAGAATTCAGAGTTTATGTGTTTACGGGTGAAAGACATTACCTCGCATTTTGTTAAGTTCAGTTTCATAAGCCACTTGTCGCACCAGTTACAAATATGGTTGAGATCTGCTTGAAAGGTTAAGTGGTCATTACTGGAGTTTATAGAACGGTATAATATACAATCATCGGCAAATAGACGCATGCAAGAAGTAATCTCGGAAGGTAAGTCATTAATGTAGATTAAAAATAGTAAGGGCCCAAGGACGCTGCCTTGCGGTACGCCCGAACTAACAGAAGAAAAAGGGGACGCAAGATTGTTAACAACAGTGAACTGCTGTCGAAAAGAAATGAAGTTTCGAATCCAGGTTAATGTTAAAGAATCAAGTCGTAGAGCAGATAGCTTAGAGATTAGTCGGCAATGGGGCACACGATCAAAGGCTTTAGAAAAGTCAAGAAAGATACAGTCCGTTTGAAGGTTGCTGTTCATGTTTGAGTGTAAATCGGTGGTGAATTCAAACAGTTGTGTGTCACACGAAAATCCCTTTCTAAATCCATGCTGATTAGGAAAGAAAAAATTGTTCGTCTCGAGGTGATTGTACACGTGTGAACTGATTATGTGCTCAAGCATTTTGCAGCATATGCAAGTTAAAGATATGGGTCGGTAGTTGTCAGGCGAGTGAACATCTCCAGTTTTGTGAATTGGTTTTATCTTTCCTATTAACCAGTCGTCCGGTAGCATGCCAGATGTTAGAGATTGGTCAAAAATTTGGCATAATATTTTGCTTGATATGGGGAGGGTGTTCTTTAGTATCTTGGAATTAATGTTGTCAATACCGGCTGATGTGGATAATTTTAGGTTGTTAATGAGTGATCCAATGCCTCCAACAGTGACAGTAATGGGTTTCATATAGGCGGCGTCAAGTTCAGAAAAAGTAGGCACATTGGAAGAATCTTCCTGAGTGAAAACAGATGAGAAGAACCTGTTGAAAACAGAGGGACAATCGGCGATAGGAATAGGTACTTTGTCAGTTCCATGTAAAGTAATAGTGTTAGTATCTCTGACCGGAGATATAGTTCGCCAAAATTTTTTGGGATTAGACTGAAGCAGGGAAGGTAGGTCTTGCGAGTAATATTTATCTTTAGCTGAGGTTATTGCTGAGCAGTAGGTTTTCAAACAGTGTTTGTATGCCTGCCATGCCCCATCAGTGCTCAAGCGTTTAGCCCTGTTGTACAACCGTTTCTTCTTGTTTCGCAGTTTGCTAAGGGACTTTCTGAACCAGGGGCTTAATTTATCGTTGGTTATGGACACTAAGGGAACATTCTGATCGACTAGCGCTGTTAATTTATCTCTGTAGAGTACCCAGTTTTCATTTACGGATCGACAAATGAAAGTAGGTAGTAACTCTTTAAAAAAAATTGTTCTAGTTCTGTGTTAATGGCAGCGTAATTTCCTCTATTGTAATCGCGAATTCGTTTTGTTGTTTTGCCAGATACGGGCTTCGGGATGCTTAAATTAAGTTGGAGGAGGTTATGGTCACTAAAACCGCTCACATTTGAAATTGAAAGTATTGTGTCAGGAGCGTTGGTGAATACCAAGTCCAGGATATTGGAAGCACGGGTGGGTTCTTTGACAACTTGGAACAGGTTGAAATCCAACGTTAGATTTATTAGTTCTAAAGACGCTTGACATGAGGATGACATGTGTTCCCAGTCGATAAGAGGAAAATTAAAGTCGCCAAGAAGATATACATGGTTAGATGGGCATGACTGAATGGCATGAGAGATGCTATTACGCAAGTCCCCCAAAAAGGAATGATCAGAATCTGGTGCACGGTAACAAGCCCCAATTAATACCACACTAGATGACATAGACAAAGCTGCCCATACAATTTCGACGGAAGATTTCGAATCAATCCAATGCGAATGAAGCGTTTTCTTAATAGCAAGGAGTACGCCGCCACCGCGCTTATTTACGCGGTCGTTCCTATAAATTTTGTAAAGGTCGTTGTGAGGTAGTACTTCGTTATCTCTTATATCTGGATTCAACCATGTCTCCGTTAGTACTACTATATCTGAATCGCTATCATCAAGAAAAGAACAAAACGTGTCACGTTTGTGTAACAAGCTTCGGATGTTCGTGTACGCGACCGAGAGTGGAAAGGCTGCTTGGGGCACGAGATGCGGCGCGTGTGAGTTAAGGCTTACATCTAGCTATCTGGAAGGGTTAAGGCTTACATCTAGCTATCTGGAAGAATACCTGGTAATTGCGTCTGCCGCAGAATACCTGGTAATTTGCGTTCTACAGAGCCGTATAAGAAAAATATGCATGTAAACCATTCCAGTAAATTTTATTTAGCCCACACAGAGATTTGCACTGTGGTTTATGCAGCAGTTGGGGGTACTCAGATTCTTAACTTCATTGAATATTCACTTCTGCAGCTTTTTCTCTGACAGATCGAGTGCATGAACAATTAGTCCACGCTGCACTTTTGTTTATTGCGCTCAGTTGTCTTTGGTTTTTGAAAACGGGTTGTTTGCTACAATGAGGAACCATACCTGCAAGTCTTCACAACTCATACAAGCAATGCCAGTTTCAATACAGTGCCTCTCTTTTACAGCACGCATCAGTAAGCCACTTCAGTGTTGATGCATTTTGTGGCACGTACCTTGACGGTTCAGTCTCTCAAAGGCTGACATTCACCGTTGTGGTTTTAAGCGGGGACGGATAGCAGATCCAGGCTTTGAGATAACTTTGTTATTGCACAGGCAAATTGCACAAAATACTCCGAGCTCTTTGAAATAGTTATTTACTAAATGTATGCCAATTTTAGTGCTAAATTTTGCAATAGTTTTTAAGACACAAACAATTTAGTCTGTAAACAAAGACATACCCAGCTGGGAAGAATTGGAGGATGATGCTACCCCTTATGAAAAAATTTAATGTACTTCTATAAACAGGCTAATGTCATTTGACATCACAATCCTTAAACTGTATAATGTCAGTCTAATGTGTTTTCCTAATGCGTACCTAATGTGAGTCTAGTAGTAATTGCCCACCGTTAGTCTATAGTTACGACATTAGAGTTTCTGATGACTATAGTCTAGCGTAAGTCTATAGAGGCTCGACATGAGAGTTTCTGATGACCATTGGCTAGCGTTAGTCTATAGAGTCCCGACATCAGAGTTTCTGATGGCCGTTGTCTAGTGAAGTGCTATCGAGCATATGCATTAGGTTGACATCAAACGTTGCATTGTAGCCTAAGGCCCTATGCCATCAACAGAACATTTGCTGAAAAGCAGAACAATAAATCGCTTTATTATTAATTTGAAAGTGTGCACACATTACAGGATTGTAAAGGAAATACCATCAGACCATTTCCACCAACGAACAGATCATTGTTTTTGACATGTGAGAATCTTTCGAGGCCGATAAATAATGCTGCAAGTATATAATGCCTGCATTTGGAAACACGCATTACATTTTCAAGCAATTCAGTTTCGATAGGACAATAAATGGAGCTAGTTCGTTCTTGTGTACAATTCTTGTGAAAGTGCTGTTTTATAATTACAAACAAACAAAGAAACACCGAATAAGACATTTTTAGGAAGAACTGCATTTGTATATAATTTTCTACTTTGCACTTATGATAGTGTCTCTTGTAGCACTGTCGTGGTGGCACCACTGCTGTATTGATAACCTGCAAGAGAGAACATAAAAACTTAGAAGGCACTGAAGCATACATTTTAGCGGAGCACGTGAATAGACATTGCAATTGATGACTTATGCCTTTTCTAAATAGTGATATATATTTACCACTTATATTGTGACGACGCGAGATAGACGAGCACACAAAGCGCCTCAAACAAATACGATTTATCAATTGCAGGAAACAGACTGCAACGACTTCTTCGTCTTTTGCCCTCGGCCAAAGACACTCGCGCTCCTTCGTTGTCCTCACCATTGGCACATACGCGCGTCATTATTCCCCCTTTAAAAAAACATCGTCCCGATGTTAAACGTTTGAGAAGCAAGGCGAAACCAAAACTGCACAGTTAGTCAGTGAAAGTAAGGCTTCATTCGAAGCACGTGGACAATTTCTGGTGAATGTCTGCGCCGCTTTGAACACTGCACGCCGTCCGGAACAACCTCGTAGTTGACGTCACTAATGCGTCGCAGAACCTTGTAGGGTCCGAAGTATCTTCGCAACAGCTTTTCGGAAAGCCAACGCTGACGAACAGGTGTCCAGACCAATACTTTGTCATCCACGTTGTATATGACGGGTCTGTGCCGGAGGTTGTAATACTTGGCATCGTCGTCTTGCTGTTTGGTGATTCGCAACCTGGCAAGTTGTCTGGCTTCTTCTGCTAGCTGGGTAAACTCTTCGGCGTCTGTCTCATTGCCATCATTTTCATGAGGGAGCATTGCGTCTAACGTTGTTGTAACCTCGCGTCCGTAAAGGAGACTAAAGGGTGTCTTCCGAGTGGTCTCTTGACGAGCCGTGTTGTACGCGAACGTGACGTAGGGCAAAATGATGTCCCAGTTCTTGTGCTCTACATCTACGTACATGCTTATCATGTCAGCCAAGGTCTTGTTGAGGCATTCGGTGAGCTCGTTGGTCTGGGGATGATGCGCCGTTGTCTTCCTGTGAGCTGTACCACTTAGTCGGAAAATGGTGTCCAAAAGCTCGGCTATGAACGCAGTACATCTGTCGGTCATGACTATTTCGGGGGCACCGTGTCTTAAGACGATGGCTTCAATGAAAAATTGCGCCGCTTCTGCTGCCGTTGCCCGTGGCAGAGCGCCTGTCTCCGCGTATCGGGTCAGGTAATCCGTGGCGACGATTATCCACCTGTTTCCAGTGGCAGACTTTGGGAAGGGGCCCAGAAAATCCATGCCAATTTGTGCAAACGGTGTCGCCGGCACTCGAACAGGCTGCAGCAGGCCAGCTGGTTTAATGGATGGTGGCTTGCGGCGCTGGCAATCTAGACATGCCTGCACGTAAGTTTTGACAACTTCGGCAAGTCTTGGCCAGTAATAGTTCTGCCTTATCCTCGCCAATGTTCTTGCGTAACCCAAGTGACCAGTAGTAGGTTCGTCGTGACAGGATTGCAGTACCTCACGGCGAAGCGAAGAAGGAACGACGAGCAAGTAGCTGCTGCCCGTGGGTGAAAAGTTCCTCTTATAAAGAACGTCATTTCGCAAGCAGTACGACGGCAGCCCTCTCGCAAATAACTTCGGAACGCTATTCGCTCGCCCTTGTAGGTAATCTATAAGTGATAGCAGCTCAGCATCGCCACGCTGCTGTTGAGAAAAGGTGGCAGTGTCCACAATTCCGAGAAAGGCCGCGTCGTCATCGTCGTTGTCCGGGGATGCCGTCTCAACAGGAGACCGAGAAAGACAGTCGGCATCGGTGTGTCGTTTTCCCGACTTGTAGGCAACAGTGAAGTCAAATTCTTGCAGCCGAAGACTCCATCATGCAAGACGGCCAGACGGATCTTTCAAGTTGGCTAACCAACAGAGAGAGTGGTGATCGCTGATAACGGTGAATGGGCGGCCGTACAAATAAGGACGAAACTTCAGGACTGCCCATACCATTGCAAGACATTCTTTTCCCGTCGTAGTGTAATTAGCTTGAGCTCGGTACAGCGTCCTGCTGGCATAGGCGATCACGTTTTCATTGTTGTCCTTCGACAGTACGATCACTGCTCCAACACCCACATTACTAGCGTCTGTATGAAGTATTGTCGGCGCGTCTTCATCGAAGTGGGCCAGCACGGGGGGTGTTTGCATTCGCTGACGAAGCTCGTGAAATGCCTGCTGTTGGTCTTCGCCCCATCTGAAGGGGGTATCTTCCCGAGTAAGCTGTGTCAATGGCCATGCGATGCGGGAAAAATTAGCAATAAACCACCGGTAATAGGCACAGAGTCCTAAAAAACGTCGCACTAACTTTTTGTCTGATGGCGTCGGGAAGTTTGCCACGGCGGCAATTTTATCCGGGTCGGTTCGGATCCCTTGGATGCTCACGACGTGACCGAGGAATCGAAGTTCGTGGAAGCCGAAGTGGCACTTTTCTCGTTTTAGAGTAAGACCAGCCAAGCATATTGCTTCAAAAACTGCTTCGAGCCTTCGTAAGTGTTCCTAGAATGTCGCCGAAAAGACAATCACGTCATCGAGGTACACCAAGCAGGTTTGCCACTTAAGTCCCGACAGAACCGTGTCCATGAGCCGCTGGAATGTTGCTGGTGCTGAACACAAACCGAAAGGAAGAACCTGAAATTCATAAAGTCCGTTGGGCGTAACAAAGGCGGTCTTCTCACGATCTCTATCATCCACTTCAATTTGCCAGTAGCCGCTTTTTAAGTCCATAGACGAAAAGTAGCGTGCGTTTCGTAGTCTATCCAATGAATCATCAATACGCGGCAGAGGGCAGACGTCCTTCTTTGTGATCTGAATAAGCTTACGGTAGTCAACGCAGAAACGCAAGCTACCGTCCTTCTTTTTGACGAGTACTACAGGTGATGCCCAAGGACTGTTAGACGGCCGAATAACACCATCTTCTAGCATCGTTTTCACCTGTTTTTGAATTACCTCACGCTAATTTGGGGCGACTCGATAAGGATTTTGCCGGATGGGTCTGGCATCGGAATCCGTGATGATGCGGTGTTTCGTCAGTGCCGTTTGACCAACTCTTGATGTGGATGAGAAGCAGCCGTGGAACTTGTTGATCAGTGTGAGAAGGCGGTCTTGCTCAATGGGATATAACATTGGACCAACATCTACAGGTGTCGGTGTAGTGATAGTAGGCGCTGCTTCTTCCTCCACTAAATGACAATCTTCTGTTTGCGAGAGTTCGTCAAAATAGGCAATAGCCGTGCCTTTAACTATGTGTCGGCGTTCTCTGCTGAAATTTGTCAATAGCAGTTCAGCGTATCCGTCAATAACAGTGATGACAGCCCTGGCAACAGAAATGCCGCTAGTGAATGCGAGCTCCTTGATGTGTTCAGCGATGCCAGTACCATTTTGTAATTTGTCACAGTGCACGGATACGAGAGAACAACTTCGTGGCGGCAGTATGACGTCGTCATCGGCAATACGGAAGCGAGGTGGCTGGTGTTCCTCATCTGTAGCCGTCTCCGAGCTTACAGTGAACGTTACGCTTCTGTCACGGATGTCAATCACAGCCCCGTATTCGCACGAGAAATCCATTCCCAATATGAGCTGTTTACAGCACTCGAGGAGAATGACGAGGGTGGCGACAAAGGTGGAACCAGCAATGAAGAGTCGGGCCGTGCACTTTGCAACCGGTGTCATCAACTGACCTCCTGCAGTTCTTATATTGGGTCCCTGTCATGGCATTTTCCCCTTCCTTAGTCTTTCGGCTAGCTGTAGGCTTATTATAGAAAAGTGGGAGCCAGTGTCCACTAGTGCCGTCACTTGGTGGCCGTCAATGTGAAAGACGAGGTGAGCGCTGATAACGTCGGTTACGTCGGCAGTTGCCTCATTCGTCGAATTAGTCGTTGCTGTTGTCTTCTTTGGTATCGATGGCTTCGAGCTGTCACTTGTCTGCAATGGGGGCTGTTCGGAATTTCGAATATTGGGAACCCCACCCCTCGAGGTCGCTGCGTCTAGTTTCCCCGTCGCGGGCTAGGGGACCTGCCCTTGGTGACGTCGGCAAAACTGCGATGATTAGGTGAACTGGGCCGCGCAGGAGATGGAGAATGTGATCTGGGCCTTACTGAATTCTGCGGCGGTGTGTTCACATGGGCGTAGTTGTACATGCGTTGATTGTCGTACGCAATGTAATCAGTGTAGCGAGGAAATTTCGAGTACTGAGCGTCGCGATAACGGCAAACTCTGTAGACGTGCCCAGCTTCGCCACAATGAAAGCATACCGGTCGACGGTCAGCGGTACGCCAAAAATCGGTTTTCCGACGCTGGTAGGTAAGTGGAGACTCACTATTGGGCCACGTTGTGGGGCTACGTTGTGGGGCATGTTGGTTATACGGCATTCGTCTTGTCAGAGGAATCGGTGAGGTTGCGAAAGTGGTAGGTGCTGACAGTGGCTGTGTTTGCAGGGTTGGTGGTGGTCCAGTCATTGGGGTCTGCTGTGCTGAAGGAACGACGATAGGGTGTCGGACTGCATCAGCATAAGTGAAATGTCGTCGCACACCATTATAGCCGGATGAAGAGAGAGCATGGCGGACCTCATCCCGGACAACATCAGCAACAAAAGACAATGCCGGCGTCAGTTCAGTTGCTGGAATTAAACCAAGCTGCCGAAGCTCCTCCCTCAAAATCTCCCGGATGACTTCCCGCAGAGGCCTGTCGTTGTCGCAGAGGCTCACCGCAGTCGTGACAGGGCTACTCGCTCGAACGTTGACCGGGTTCTGCTGGCGGTACCGTTGCTGTAGGACCCGTTCAATAGCTGTGGCTTCTTTCGTGAACTCAGCTACTGTTGTTGGCGGATTTCTCACAAGCCCAGCAAACAGTTTCTCCTTCACGCCTCGCATTAGATACCGCAGCTTCCTGTCTTCCGGCATCTCGGGATCCGCCCTGCCGAAAAGACGGGTCATGTCCTCGGCGAACATAGCGACGCTCTCGTTTGGTTTTTGAATTCGAGCTTCCAAGAGACGTTGCGCATTCTCCTTTCTGTCAAGACTACTAAAGGTGTCAATCAGCTGGTTGCGGAAGTCGTCCCACGTAGCCATGCTTCTTTCCCTGTTGATGTACCACGTCTGGGCGTTGTCTTTCAGGTAGAAGTACACATTGGCGAGCTTGTCTTCTGGGGTGGCCCACTGGTTGTACTTCGCGCAGCGTTCGAACTGGTCCAGCCAGTCTTGTGCATCTTCATAGGTCTCACCATGAAAGCAGTCAGGAATCATGGGATTCTGAAGTGTCATGTGCGATGTAGCTGCAGTGGCCATGGTGGTTGAAGGAGGCAAGCGATTGCTGGCAGTTTCTGGAAAGGGATTGAGCTCGGCAGCTAGGCCTCGCAGACGGCGGCTGGAACGGTGGACTAGTGTGTCGACGGGTGGTAGTAATTCCGGGCTTGAATGTCGGGTCCGCGAAGGGGTGCCAAGCATGAAGACGTGCCCAGCACTTCCACCAGTGTGACGACGCGAGATTAACGAGCACATAAAGCGCCTCAAACCAATACGATTTATTGATCGCAGGAAACAGACTGCAACGACTTCTTCGTCTTTTGCCCTCGGCCAAAGACACTCGCGCTCCTTCGTTGTCCTCACCACTGGCACATACGCGCGTCAATATTAAATAATTCATCTGGATTCAATGTCGAACCGCATAGCCTTGACTTTATGCTGCGTTGAAAAAAAACAAAAAAAAACTAACCAATATACATTTGTTCAAAGGGCCGCCAATTGATCAGTAATTGGAGAGAAGCCAGCTATCACGAACAGAGGAATCAGCTGGGTCAGCTTCTATAAGGCAATATTGCAGAATAACCTCCTTTCACGATTCCAATGGCACCCAATGTATGACTACGGCATGCAACAGTGGGTCTATTCCACAACTTTGTTTTACACAAAACTTCCACGTTAAAATCTCTCTTTTTTAACTGAGAACTATTGAGGGCTCATGCTCAGAGGTGCAAAGTCATAGGCGTGTGCAGGGTTTCGCTACACTTGTGTGGCGGGGAGATTCACCAAGGCACTCCCCCTTACTTAGTTAAGTAAGCTTCCAATTTTGAAGCCCCCGTCTTAAGTAACAAGTTGGGAGAGAGGGGAGCTGCCCCCCACTCCTATGCGCACGCCTATGTGCAAGGTGAAATTGAGCAACAAACAGGCACATGAAATGTAGAGCTACGTCTAGGTAATACAGCTACACAACTCAAGTGAAAACAATTTAAAAAATTGTGCTTTTTGTAACCTACAGTATATTACACAGATATGCATGTTGTAACATGTTACAGGTCGTTTCTACACATCTTTCTACAAACAACAGATTCGAGGAAGCAAGCAAAACATTTTTGTACCCTTGATTACTTTTTCATATTATTCAATAGCTGAAAATACAATATTCATGTACCTTGAAGAGGTGACAAAAGTATTATAAAAAAGGAAATATTTTTACCTAGCTCCACGCTTAGAGTGCGCAATTGCCCATGTTCACTAGCCAGTATTGCAAGTTATGAAACTGACCGCTTGTCATTAACAAGCACAAGAATCCACACTGGAGTGTGCTAGCACTTGCTGAACGTCTTGATAGGACAAGGATAGGAACTCTTCTTAAGGAAAAATTTCAACAGCAGGAAAAACATGCACAATCAAAAGGGCGGCAACAGGAACTAGCACAACTTTGTGTCATCTCCCTTTTCTCTGTTGATATTTTGCCGTACCTTAGAAAAGTTTCTAGGTGATAAATTACCAACCCGACTGAACACTTGCGTTAATCAAGTATTTAAGGAAAGAGCACATCACAGTCTTGAACTCATGATGATTTTAGACCATGCAGATGACAAAAATATCGCCTGAACCCACACGTCACAGAGATAATACAATTTAGAGTCTATGTACGAGCTCAGCGAGGAAAGAAAATTTACACTCAGGAGTTCAAAGCATCATGAGCTAAGACGTCGACACAGAAAGAATAATGAATGCAGCAGTCAATGTATTTGCTTGCACTCCTGTTTTCTCCCAGGTATGTACCAACATGTCCAGTATGGTCAACATATATGTACAGTACTCACGGGTTGAAAAAGGACATTCGTAGCGCGCGGCCGCCAATGCATGTGCCGCCGCTCATGGGTGCTAGTGGAACCAGGATGTTGCACTGTTGTATAGAGTGAGGGCAAAAACAGCTACGGAGCAGGCTTACTCTCATTCCGGTCGCTAGAGTTGGCATTTAGTTCACAAAGTGCACACTGCCAGTGTGGCACTGCAAGGCTCGCGCATTTTTGCATGCATGCAGCCTGAATCGATGGGGACGGTGCGAACAATTTATATTATGACACAAGCGGACGACGCTCTAGATCGGCGCCCTTTGACGATGGGGCACGTAGGCTGTGCAAGTAAGAAATTGGATACCGCTTAGATGTCGCGCCTGAAATGCGCTCGTTGACATGATAAATAACTGCACAAAAGCATAAAAAGTTTTTCAAGCTTTTTGTCACGACGAAAAAGAAAAGCACCAGCCCTGTTGATGCTGCATGGCCCTGTTTCTATGCAGCATCAAAACAATGACTTAGTACTTTGTTGTCTCGCCTCGAGCAATGAATAGTACGGCTATTCTGCGTGGCAAGCATTTGTAGAGGTGTTGGCCACGGAAGAATGAGCGAGATTCTCGCATTTTATTCAACAATAGGCCACAGTTTGCCCTAACGACACTAATATATGATATTATTTCCATGTTGCATGAAGGAAAGCATGCTACACATTTTTTTGTCGAGAGAGAAACCACGAAGTAAACTTTTCATGCTTTTGTGCAGATGTTTATCATGTCTACAAATGCACACAAGGCGCTGTCTACTAACTGAATCCTGCATCTTACTTGCACAGCATGCATACTGCATTGCCCAAGCACGCAGAATGAGAGGGTCGTCTGCTGGTGTGGCTATAAAAGTGGTGCGCAGCGGCGAGCCAGTTTGGTCGACATGCGAATGTGCGTGAGCCTTGCAGCGCTGCCCTGGCAGTGTACACGTGGTGAACTACAGGCCGACAATTGGCAATCGAAAGGAGTCGTCCTGCTCCATAGGTCTTCCCCTTATAGCCCTACACGAAAACGCAACACATTGGTTCTATGCGCACTCACAAGCGACGGCACGTGTACCACCGGCGACACACTCCGAATGTCCTGTTTCAATCCGTGAGTACTGTACTTCGAAAAAATGCCGCCAAATTTACGAAGTGAATGATGATGATTGGGCGAAGCTCCGGAGGTAAACCTGGTAAACCATGAATCCTCTGTACATTTTGCCCACTCGATTTTATTACATCGCTCCCCCTAGCGTACGTCGCCGCACTAAATCGAACAATTGCCTTCTACCAATGACACGCGCCATATGTGACATCATTCCTATTTTATAAGATCTCGCGTCTTTCATCAACTACAAGTACCGCTTTCTAGTTTATAACATCTTGCATCTTTTCATCATCAGCTACAAGTACCACCATCTAGTAAACACTACAAGAACTAAACGAGAGGTGGCTACATACAGGAGACGGTACCGCCACCTAGTGAACACTGCAAGAACTAAACTAGAGGTGGCTACATACAGGGGACGGTACCGCCATCTAGTGAACACTGCAAGAACTAAACTAGAGGTGGCTACATACAGGCTACAGGGGACGCAGAGCCCACGCCCTAAGGAGCTTCGCCCCTAAAAAGCATGAATTCATTCAGCAATTCAACTTTGCAGTCCAACAAGACTATTCAAGGCACTATCACACAGATTACACTTCTCTGTATGGTAGGCCTCAGTGTCTTGTGAGCTGTGTTACATAAACACATTCATGGTATTTTCATAGATTGTAGTGGGAACATGTTCCTAACAATGTGATGAAACATGAGTATGTGCTGCCTCCCAAGAAAAGCTGTCCCTAATTCAGATGATCAAACTCTTAGGCATAACGATTATCTGAGAAGGCTTTGCTAGAAAGGAATAGGTACTTGCATGTTGCATGACGTTACTTAAAACAAGATTGCACTACAACTTATAAAAATACCACAAATCTGCTTATACACGTGAAAATTGAAAAACGAGCTGAAACAACAACCCCTGTAACTTCCTTAAACACGAATTCACCAAATTCTTGGGGCAGAATGTGCACATAGCGAAAGTGTGCTTATTTAAATTCATTAAATTTTTAAGCTTCAGTGTTGTTTGCTGTCCCTTTAAAAACACAAAAAATGAATGACACTTCTACTTGTAAAAAAAAGATCTTAAACAAATCTTTCATTTCTACTAAAAAACATTTAGGAGAAAAGCAATCCTCACGACAATAAGCGAAATATGATTATAAGTAAGATTTCATTGCACACAGTTTCATGGCAGTCCAAACAAAATAGATTTTGATGGAGGAAACTTGAATAGACCAACAAATTCTGTAAGAGGAAATGTCGCTGCAGCGAACTTTCTAACTTGTGTGATATTTAGCACAATGTAACACAAAGACCATGAGAGAGGACACAGCATGTGCCCTAACTTTATATAAAATGGTTAATTGCAACTGAAGCACTAAAAAATACAGGGTGAGCCTCACGCCGTAAATTTTTGTGCTTCCGTTGCAATAACCCATTTTGTTTAAAAAGCACCGGTCTCATTCTTGTGTTATATTGAGCTAAACATTACCTAATGTTTAACAAACAATGCTGAATGTTTTCTCTTGTGCAACCCTTTAACAAGAACTCTTGCCTTGCTCAAGACAGCAGTGACAAGAACAGCTGTTCCCATTATCAAGACGCCTTCAAGTGTCGCAACGTTGGCTCCGACAACAATCCACGTTCAAGGATTACAAACCAAATGATGCATGTTTCATGTCCAAGGAATACTGCACTGAAGTGCAGGACATAGGGTTCCCACAGCTAAGCTAAAAGACAGTGTATGCTATACCTACATAGGTGCTATGTGTCCGAACTATCACTCTGTGGTAACAAAAAGAAATGCCTACCACTTAATAAGGCTTGTCAGGGCTTGCAGGAAGACCGCTCCAATCGTGGACTGCAACCCGTCCTCTGTGTCAGGACCATGAACAGCTGCCATTGCTGATACATATATAAAAGATACCACAAAAGATTACTTTCACACACAACAAAGGTTATATCACACACAGATAGCGAGTACCAAACATGTCTAAGAAAAGTGTATACTGATACATTAAAGGGTAAATCCTTGAATAAAGGGATCATGGCACAACCAGAATAGGCAATATTGGACTAGCCCCTTCTTGCTGACAATTGACAGAGTGCCACTGAATGTTTCGCATCCACAAAACTACGTAATAACACTACGCAGAGCATGCATATGTGTATGAGTGATCTAAATGATGAAAACAATATTTGCAAAGAGTGCATGGTTTATGCGCACATGGCGTGTTTAAGAGGGGGCCATACATATTGTATTACATCATAAATGTGAGCTATTCAGGAAACGAACTGTTGGTACTCTGAATCAAATTCCTATGTAGTTTGACATTTGTTCACACAAGCTATCTCTAGGAGTTCTTTTATTACATAAGCCCTTCACAAAAATATTAATATTCTGAAACTTTCTGTCAACATCTGGAAACATATGAATAAGATCTTTTTGCTTTTAATTTACTGCCTCACAAAACAAAATAAATACTAAATCCTTGAACGCTACACATAGGTTTACATCCTCGTCACACAAGCAAGTAGGTGATATCAGTACAACACTGATGTAAAAAAGAAAGCACGAAAACACAACTTGAAGCACCACAAAATCAAGCAACAATTATAGTTTATGAGCACAGTGTAAGTTATTTGTGATGGAGCACCTGGTATGCTTCAAGGAGAAAACAAAGAGTTATATAGCTAAGAAAAGTTCCCACAAATATTGCAACAATGGGTGTCATGTATTAGCTTAATTAACTCAATTGAATTCATATATTCTTCTACTAACACTCGATATCGACATATCTTCAATGCAGTGATAGGAGTGTACTCTTAGCTCAGCACATAGTGTATATTGCTAAAATACGTATTCTTCAAGTTAGCTCTCTTAAAATATTTATGAGGCGGCTAGGGTGAAATTCTAACCACAGAGAAATTACACGAATTTTCGGCACAAGGATTCGGAGCGCAGCCACGAAATGTGATTGACAGGGCTGTGCGTTTTTCTACCTACGTGCTCAGTCGCGTGATTGTTTTGCGCGTAAAAACGCACAAACTATCGAGTTGGGTGAACGTGAACTGCTCTGGCAACACCAGTATATTTAAAAGCAGACACTCTTACAGGGCAACAAGGGATCAAAGGATAATCTCGTGCAGTAAACAGCGAAGGAATAACATCAAGACAAGAGGCTTGCATGACCGAAGGATAGATTACGTAGCACAACGCGAATCTTTAAAACATGCAATCAACGCACACAGCGACTGTTTTTTACGGTGATATAAAATAAGCCACCTCAAAACATACCTGCCTATCAGGACTCTGGTTTGTCATCCTCGCTGTGCCAACAAGCCGCCCGGGCCACCGCTTCCTGCACACCATTTGTCACACAATGAAGTAACCCAGTTACGTAGTTCAGCGACTTTCTTCAACTTACCAAAGTTTTGACGTTGGCTGAGCACTCTTCAGTCACCCGTCAAAAAGCTCACGCTCTCGCATAACATCAGTCACTGCTTGTCACACCAGGGGTCGAGCATTGTCTTCGGAAGCACGCTCGACATTGAATCACGCGAACAACACGAGTAATCGATAAATGGAGGAAGAAATCACTTTTCAGAGCGAACACAAGGCGCGCGTCCGATGTGGCTGCTTGGAGCAGACACGTATGGCGAGTCATCGTCCGCCACTCGATAGAAGCAGCAGAACTTCCCGACACGCGGAAACTATCCCGTAGACGAATTTTAAAGGAGGATATATATACAATGCACGCATTATCTATCAACACGGCAATTATGTAACCGCGGACTTCCAGCACATGTTCTTGCGTGAAGCTGGTGGTGAGCCTGCAGTACAACGAGGCCTGTTGCAGCTGCTGGTTTACAGGCTTAACAAAAATAAGTGTGCAGGTGGCAGCACTAACGTATCAATATACAATTAATTTACAGTAACAATCAAGTGTATTCATAACTTTGCAAGCCAAATGAAGCTTTCTTATATATTAGTTTGCAATATATGTAGTTATGCAGTTATAAGTATTTTGTTTTCCATAACAAACAAAGTTTCCAAACTCATGTCAAGAGCGTTGGTCATCTCTGAGTCTCTGTAACACAAGGCCAATAAGTACAAAACTCAGAGGCAATGCTTTTGCAGCTGAGGCTTTCTTTGTGTGCAGAAAAGAATGAGCGGCATGCATTCCTGCTCTACAGAGAAGAAAGGTATCTGACTGGGTGTCTGTTCCTTTACGTCTCGACGCAGTGGCGTAGCCAGGGGCTGTCACACCGAGTCCGTTACCTCTTTCTGCCCTCCCCCCTCCCCGTGCCTCTCAGGCGATTTTTTTTTTCAGCGCGGCATACATAAGCCCCGTGTACATGGACGCGACGGGGGCGGGCTGAGTTGAGTGGCGGGTTCAGCTTACCTCGACGCGCCCGAATTTATATGAACTCGCACGGACGAGTTGAGGTGAGCGGTGATCGCAGCGATGCTTTGCGTCGAGGCGAGCCGAAAGCCCGTCTTCCGGTACCGGTTTCCGCTCCTCCAAGCCTGCGCTCTCGCCGCTGTCGGCTGCGGCTGTTTACGCAGTTGTCGCTCCGCCACCGCGATGGCTGTCTTGGTATTTTTTCTCAGTTTGCACCAGCTGTACTTTATGGTTGTGTTGGTGTCTTGGCTAACACTGCACAACGCGATGGCAGCAGTGGTTCTGTTGCGGCACAGCGCTCGCCGCAGGCGTATACGCAGCCTGACGCATTGTCCCCTGTTCACCCCTGGCTGGTCTCTCCAGGAATTCGCCATACCAAATATAAATAATATTTTCTCGCGTAAAACAAAGATTCGTATTAAACTTACAGAAATAAATATCATTTCTGCACCCTTTGAAATGATCCAAAGTGTATACTTTTTATATGGAGCGCCACACAGACCGATAAGTGCCTGAACATGAACAATATTGCAAATTTTTTAAAGTTCACGTGCCAGCGCTTCCAAACTACTGTCTTCGCGACTCGTGTTTTTCCCCCATTTACCGTCAACAATGCAAGCAAGCTATGCAGCTGCGTTGTCTCTGGAAAAGTTGAAAAGCCGTACAAATTTCTGATTTCGGTCAAGAACACTGCACTGCTTCCCCGCAAAGCACATTAACATACACTCGTGGTGAATGCGTTTTAACAAGGAAATGCGGTTCTTTTCCTACCGTCTAGAATCGTTTTACCGTGCTGCGTATAATATTTCACTTTTTCGAAGTTTCGTCGCAACCTAACTGCCACCATATTTAAGAAATTAAAATTTTCTTTAGAAAATTGGTTCCAAAAATGAATAGTGTAGTAAAGTGACCAACCATTACTTTTTAGATTGGAATCGTAGATGGTATAGCATACTGTCTGGGATATTTGGCGTGGAACGACCCTCATCTCTTCCAAAACCCGAACACTAAACTCGAATAAACGTTTGAAATGCCTAAGTCCATTCAGGGATTCATGAAACACGAATTAAAAAGAGCGAAACCAACCCTGAACTACGCTTTTTCTCTGGGGGAACTTACATGTATTGGTAAAGGCACTTAATTTTTGTGATAAAGTCAATTTACACCACTTGCAAAAAAAAACCAAAAACAAAACTTACGAAGAATAAAATACCCGAAAGGATTTGCCTTTTCATAGTCGAACCTGGCTGTGAAGAACGCAAAATAAATGCAAGCGGACTTGGAATGCTGTGCATTAGTAGACAATTCTGTGAATTTACGCTAATGTATTCTGATGGCGAGGTGACCAGAAACTTTATTAAAGCGTTCATGTGCACGTAATTGAGATATCTGGCGCACAAGCCGATTTCCTGCTATGGGCAGAGCAAAATAGCCGGTCGTGAGAACGATAACCAACAAGCTCTCGTAGGATGTGCCAAGCAAGATTTAAACGTAAAAGTGATCTGCATTTACCGCATAACAGAACGATGTCCTCCGCGCGTACCACGCGTGCCGGCCGACAGAGGAAGAGCAACGTCGGAGTGATGGGGACAGGGGAAGCAGAGACGGCAACGGGCGGGAGAGGTCACGAGCCATCAACTCAGCGCGACCGGTTATACATGCCCTGTCTGAGCGCGGCGAGTTCGGTGAACCTACCCCCTGTCTCCGGGTCGACGGGACTCGCCACGACGACTCTCCGCCCCGACGCGTTCGTTTATACATGGGGAGGGCGAGTCCAGAAAACCTGTTCATTTCGACTCAACGCGCCCTCGTCGGGTCAATGTAAACGGGCCTATAGAGCAAAATGACTGTTTTCCTGCTCCCGCCCCCCTCCCCGAGATTGACGAGGATTCTTTTCCTTACCCTCCCTTGCTTTTTTTTCGTACGCCGCTGTCTCTGCGTGACAGCTAGCGTTGTGACAGCAAAACAGTGGCGGGGTGGAGGCACGATTGCTCATAAAACTTCTCTCTCCCTCTCCATCACGCCTTCGCTCTCCACTACCTACTGGTGGCGGGGAGGGGGCAGAGCGGCACACATTTGGCAGCTGCCGCTCCCAGCCGTATTTTTGTTGTAAAAGTGTGACTGATATTTAAATACGCTTTCAAATGCTCACTACAACGATACGAGGAGTTTATCTCCTGTGTTGCCCTCGGTGTCCACTGAGCCGCGCCGTGGTGGTCTAGCGCCTAAGGTACTAGGCTGCTAAACCGCAAGGCGCGGCATTGAATCCTGGCTGCGGCGGCTGCATTTTCGATGTAGGCGGAAATGTTGTAGGCCCGTGTGCTCAGATTTGGTTAAAGAACCCCAGGTGGTCGAAATTAACGGAGCCCTCCACTACGGCGTCTCTCATAATCATAACGTGGTTTTGGGACGTTAAACCCCACAAATCAATCAATCATCGGTGTCCACTGATCGGGTAATGTAACCCCTCCATGCAAATGGCAAATTGGCACGTCTATGCAACTGTTTCGGGTACCGCTTCAGCGTTAGTGATCGACACTATGCTTGCTAGTTTTAAACACATATTCAAAATGTATGCGCGCAAGGTGGTGGAAAGCACCCCTGAATGCCCCAGCAAAGTTTGCCTCCCCATCGCGCTTCTGGCCCGAATATCCAATCATTAATAATAATAATAATAATAATAATAGAAGTTGTTGTTGTTCTTGTTTAGATGCGCCTGTACAACCTTATAATTGTTTCTGGGCACGCTACACGAGTAAGTAAATAATAAATCATTGATAATTAATGAAATCACAACTTTGATGCATCATTAAATGTAAAATTTGACCGTTGGCAGCGTCTCGCATCCTGCAATGTAGGCAACAATAGATGCATATATATATATATATATATATATATATATATATATATATATATATATATATATATATATATATATATACACCAAGAAGTGGAGGACGGGCAAAACGAAAACTTTTTATTTTTCCTACGTTTCAGCCGGGGACCGGCCTTCATCAGGGCATATATATATATGCCCTGATGAAGGCCGGTCCCCGGCTGGAACGTAGGAAAAATATTTGCCCGTCCTCCACTTCTTGGTGTATATATATATATAGTGAGAGAAACAGAGAGAGATCGCGTGTGGGCGTCATAATGTAGCTCGGCGGCAGAAGATCACCGCTGTTCGGCGCGTCAAGTAACTGTCGCCCTTGCGAATTTTTGTTAAATGACATCAGAGCAAAAACGAAAACGGGAAGCATTCGTGCAACACACGGCTACAATACAACTGCTCAAAAGCATGTGTTAAAGCACGCACAGAGGTTGACACTCGTGAAACCTAACGTCGTAAGAGCTTGGACACACGGCGCATTTTTCCACGCGTTAGTTTGTCAACGCTCTTATCCGCTCTTTTGTGCACCAGGACGATGACTGGACTGCTAGAACGGGCTCATTAATGCCCATGCTTTCTCGCACTTAGTGCAACTAAAATAAGGCTGTAGTTCACCGCGTAACACATTGAGTATTCGCAAAGTACCGCTTCTTTCGCGCACGCGTTTTCTTTTCCTGGTATTGTCAGCTGATTGATTCATCACTCGTTGCGTATTCGGAAATTTGCGTTTTGCTCACGCGCACTTGCGCATATTTTGTTTTCGTGTTGTCGAGTGTCAGCTGATTGCTCTCAATTCAATGTTTCAGCGCCGATGACCTCTCACCTTGGAAACCTAACGAGATTACCAGGATATGCTCGAGGCATTTTATCAACGGTGAAAAAGCACCATCAAGCATCATCGTGGTTACCTTCCGACAATATTTCCTCCTGTATAAAAAAGGTAGTCGATAGCTCCTGCTCAACATCTTTCGAGGTTTTTTGAGTAATAAAACTACAAGTGACAGCTGATCGAGAAACGTATATGGTCATGTTTGTGCGCTCAAGTGAAATTCAACGTCGTAAGCATGCAATGACCGTGTTTATACCATGAGCTCGAGGTGATTAAAGGAGGGAAGTAGACCCGAAGCGCAAGCCGTAAGAAAGTGTGCGTGTGCCCCCTCTCATTCAGTCCTTGGAATGTCCGCTGAATGGCGGTGCTTCTGTATATGGGAACTATATGATGAAAAGATGCGAGATGGTGGTACTTGGAGTGTTGAATAGATGTACGAACGGAGCCACAGACAGATGCAAGAACGGACGCATGGATGGCTGCATGGACGGATGGACGCATGGACGGACGCAGGGGTGGATGCATGGACGAACGCAGGAATGGAAGCACGGATGGACGTGCGGACGCACGAACAGACGTACGCACGGACGGGCGGATATACGCGCGGATGGTCACACAGATGGACGCATGGACGGACGGAAGTAAGAACTAATGGACGGAGAAAGGTTTAGCGAGCGTTAGGCCGCAGTAAGCGCAAGCCATAAGAAAGTGTGCGTGTGCCACCTCTCGTTTAGTTCTTGGAATATCCGCTGGAATGCGGTGATTCTATATATGGGGGATATATGATGAAAAGATGCGAGATGGTGCATGGTAATTGGAGTGTTGACTAGATAGACGAACGGACACACAGAAGGACGCACGGATGGCTGCACGAACGGATGGACGCATGGACGGACGCCGGGATGGACGCACGGATGAGCGTGCAGACGCACGAACAGACGCACGCACAGACGGTCACACAGACGTACACATGGATGGACGGAAGCAAGAACGAATGGACGGACGGATGCTTCGCCCCAATCTCCATCATTCACCCCGTGAATATACTGTCAATTTTTTTCGTTCATCCAAACCGAGAAACTCCATCAGAAAAAAACTTAGTTACAAGTTGCAGTCATTCCCAAAAGTACAGTATAGTCGTACAGTCGTTGCAGCGGACACATTGGAGAGATAATGGCCGACCAACGACCAACAACTGTTGCAAACACAATTTTTCGCATTTAATTTTAGCCCATGGTGCTAAATTCAAGTTTGAAAAGCTGGGTTTCATTTCACACGAATATCTTGCCAGCGCAGATCGCCTAAGTAGCAGATAATATGGAGAGAGAAAGAGAGAGAGAGAATATAAGAACGCTACGGAGGTGAACTACGTCCAGTTTGCTATCCTACACGGGGAGTGGGGATTAAGGGAATTAAATAGAGCAAGAAAGAGATGTACGTTGCACACCACACACTGGCAGGGCTTTACTAGCGGTCTTTCAGTGATGGTGCCTTCAAGAATCGTAGAGAGAGATAGAAAGGAAAAGGAAAGGCAGGGAGGTTAACCAAGCTTAGCTCGGTTAGTTACCCTGCATTTTCAGTGGGAGATTGGGGGAATGATAGAAATTGAAGAGATAGAGAAAAAAAAAGAAGTACAATATGAGAGTGATGGCTAAAAAAAAATTGCCTGATCCCACGTACCTGGGCATCGACGTTATGCGAAGCATGCGGAGGAATGGTGACCGTATAGCAATTTTTTTTGAGCATCAAGTCATGAAATCACGCTAACTGTATGTACAAATGCGGCACGCAAAGACATATATATATAGCCAGTCATCTATATATATATATATATATATATATATATATATATATAGTCCAGTAGATCCTCCGTGAGCGGTCACAACGTGGTTTATTTCGACGTTTCGGCCTAGAGTCTGGCCATCATCAGGATTAAAGGTACAGTTTGTTGGTGCTCAGCTTTATACAATCTCAAATCAGAGGGAAAGGAAAGAAGAAAAAGACAGAAAAAAAAGAAAAAAGAAAGAAAGAAAGAGAAAAAGAATATGAGGTGGACTCCCCTCGGGCGCCCCCTTCCACTCTTTCTTCCACTTTCCTTTCATCTCTCTCCACTTTCTCCCCTTCACCTTTCTGATGTCCGCGGTCTGTGTATGCTTCCTTTCCCTAACGCATTCTTCCCGACCAGACGGCGCCTCCTGGCACTGGCGGTTCGGTGTGGGGCAAAAAATACCTTTTTTAGGAAGTTCTAAGCCTTTAACTACTCGGAGCCCCGTCAACATTTCGTCGTAGAAAGATGGGTGCCGTGTATTGCGGCAGAGGCTGAAAGCGGGCGCAATGCGAATTCATGCCCGCTCCTGGATTACGCGTGCAGTGGGGGCCTCCCGGCTGTGCACAGGGTTGCTGTTGGGCATGTCATGCATGGCACAATTGATTGGTTAGTAAAATAAAACAGAAAACAGACGACAGCTGCACTTAGAAAGAGTAGTTACACTTGGAATTGTTTTGAGTCATCCAATGCCCTTCGCAGCTGCAGTGCCGTGAACTCAGTTACTATTTTCATTATTGCCGTTATTGTTTTCTAATGCTTTAATTGCTGCAAGTGTACCAGGATTCTCATTTATTCCTCTATTGGAGGTGTTAAATCAGTAGATAAGGTATGACTCTCGTTGTTCACGTTCTCGATTTGATTTAAATCCCGTCTCTAAGAGCTTTACTGATAGTTTCTCGAATGCATGGTCGGGAAGATTCAGATGTTTTGATAGAGGTAGACTTGTGGCTGATTTCGCATGGGCTCTGTGATTATTGAAGCGAATCCTAAATGGTGTTTCTGTTTGTCCGATATACTGCATACCACACACGTTGCATTCGAGTAGGTATACCACATTAGAGGAATCGCATGTTCCCCAATGTAAACAAAATCCTTAAACGACTTTACAACATTCTGGAACAATGTGAACGTCTGAAACGCGCATTCCCATCCGCTCCAGGCGTCGTTTACCGACGACCACGTAACCTCAAAGACACACTTGTCCACTCTCAAATTAACACATTACCCCCCAATAATTCATACCGACCTTGTTTAAAGCCACGATGTCTTGTATGTAAGGCGATGCGAGAAACACACAAAGCAAGCAGCACACAATCCAAGTTTTCGGTTAACATACGAGGAAACCTAGCATGCGAACATAGATTCTCATACAAACACGCACATACAACAAATGCAGAATACATCACTCGAACCAACGTTACTAGATTACCTCAGTTTGCAAACTCCGCCGGGATGCGGCGGCGAAACGCGGCCCCCTTCGTTTCCCGCTCTCTAGGTGGCGCTTCCGACGCCATTTGACCGGTCGCCGCATCGTAACGGAGCCTTCGCGCAATGTTAAACGTAATTTACGCGGTTAATTTTGTGTAATGGGAGTTATTTGCCGAGAGGGTGAGCGAAGGTTATTACGAGTGTGCAAGTAAATCACCAGTTGAGCCGCTAAGGCGATGCCACACGGCAGAGACGTGAGCGCGTTGCCCGAATCTTGCGGGACTTCTGTTCATACAGCTCTTTTGCGTTCTTGTTCTTCAAAATTCGATTGCCTATGTAAAAAAAAAAACCATTGACAGTGAGCCACAGCATTAAGTCTAAATGCTAGAGGGCTATGCACTTCGATTTAGGTGCACATTAGAGAAACCCCAGGTGGTTAAAATTTCCAAAGCCCTTCACTACGACGTGCCTCATTATCATATCGTGGTTTGGACCGTAGAACCAACGACGGGCGCGGCACTGCTTATATCTTCTAAGCATAGAAGGCATGCTGTGTGCTTTTCAAACTTGTACACTACATATCCACTAATGTAGTACACAATGGCGTCGTCCACTTCTCCTTTGAAGTAAGAGTGGTCGATATCCTGCTCTTCAGGTTCTCTGGACATTTCACAAGTGATCTTTAGCAGCTTTTCCTCTATGAATTTTCTGCGGGAGACTTGAAAAAAATGTCTCTTTTCGGCCGCGGATTTCGTCGAATCGTACCCACTTCGGCAACCTGTCACAAAGCAGCGAGGCATGTTTTCTCACATTCAAGAACCGTCACATGACACATGTGAGCTGTGTAGCTCACAGGGAAAGCGATGACTGAGTTGAAGACATTAAAAAACACCCGGCACCATGCAGATCACGCCAACGCTGACAGCGTGGGTGCCACGCCGGTGTCGTTGTCAGATGGCACCGCCGAGAGGGGGCGCGCTTGCGGCTTTTTGACCGGTACAGGGAAGGGTGACACTCGCGGCGCCGCAGTTTGCAAACTAAAAAAAGTATCTACAGGTTTTCCCGCTCAATTTAATCCAAGCGCCAGCCAAATTAATCTAGGCGCCAGTCAATTTAATCCAGCCGCCACTGAAATTATTCCTGGTGCCATTCATTTTAATCCAAGTGCCAGTGAAATTAACCCAACCGCCAGCCGATTTAATCCGGACGCCAGCGAATTTAATCCTGAAGACATTGTGACTTCAAAACGACCCAGAATTTTCGGGAATGCGTGGAGTGAATAGCTTTGGAGTGAATTTAACAGGGAAAAGCCATGAATGAGTCACTACATAGTGACACAATACGACTCGCGCGACTTTATCATGCCTATCACCCGCGTAAGCACTATTCACACCTTCGACATGCATATCAAAGGAAAAGCCGTCCACACAGTAATAACTTGATAATTAATAAACAGGCCAATGATCTCATCACGAGTGACTTAGGTGACGTCCTCACGCATATCACCCACGCACGCACTGTCTTAACCTTCCGTCATGCATATCAAATGAAACGTCTTTGAAAGGGCGGGATCTTGATACCTAAAACTTGGCCAAGTCACCTGATAACCAGTTCCTCAGGGGACGTCATCACAAATATCACCCGTGTACGTTATTTACTCGCCTACCGACATGCATACCAAACGAAACGTCTTTGAGAGAGCGATAACGTGTTACCTATGACTCGGCCAACTGACTTGATCACTTGGGATTTAGGTGACGTCATCACGCCTATCACCCACGCACGCAATGTCTAACCTGCCATCATGTATACCAAACGAAACGTCTTCGAGAGGCTAATAAATTGAACGCTGTCAATCGGCAGAGTGACGTGATCACTAGTGACTCGTGTGACGTCATCGCGTTTGATACCCACGCACGCAGCGTCTAACCTGAGTTCATACATATCAAATGAAACGTGTTTGAGAGAGTAATAACTTGAACGCTGTCACAAGGCCCAGTGACGTCATCACTTGTGACTGGCGTGACGTCATCTCGCCTAAGACTCACGCAAGCACTCTATAATGTGCCTTCATGCATATCAAACAAAACGTCTTTGAAAGGGTAATAACTTGAATGCTGGCACTAGGCCGCGTAACGTCATCACTAGTGACTCACGTGACGTCATTACGCCTATCACACGCACACGCAGTGTCCAAACCTGTCTTCATGCATATCAAACGAAATGTCTTTGAGAGAGTAATAACTTGAACGCTGTCACAAGGCCCAGTGACGTCATCACTAGTGACTGGCGTGACGTCATCACGCCTGACACCCACGCACGCGGTGTCCTAACCTGTCTTCATGCATATCAAACGAAATGTCTTTGAGAGAGTAATAACTTGAACGCTGTCACAAGGCCCAGTGACGTCATCACTAGTGACTGGCGTGACGTCATGTCTGACACCAATGCAAGCACTCTGTAACCTGCCTTCATGTATATCAAACGAAACGTCCTAGAGAGAGTAATAACTTGAACGCTGTCACAAGGCCCAGTGACGTCATCACTAGTGACTGGTGTGACGTCATCATGCCTGACACCCACGCAAGCACTCTGTAACCTGCCTTCATGCATATCAAACGAAACGTCTTAGAGAGAGTAATAACTTGAACGCTGTCACAAAACCCAGTGACGTGAATACTACAGGTTTTCCCGCTCAATTTAATCCAAGCGCCAGCCAAATTAATCTAGGCGCCAGTCAATTTAATCCAGCCGCCACTGAAATTAATCCAGGTGCCATTCATTTTAATCCAAGTGCCACTGAAATTAATCCAACCGCCAGCCGATTTAATCCGGACGCCAGTGAATTTAATCCTGATGACATTGTGACTTCAAAACAACCCAGAATTTTCGGGAATGCGTGGAGTGAATAGCTTTGGAGTGAATTTAACAGGGAAAAGCCATGAATGAGTCACTACATAGTGACACAATGCGACTCGCGCGACTTTATCATGCCTATCACCCGCGTAAGCACTATTCACACCTTCGACATGCATATCAAAGGCAATGCCGTCCACACAGTAATAACTTGATAATTATTAACCAGGCCAATGATCTCATCACGAGTGACTTAGGTGACGTCCTCACGCATATCACCCACGCACGCACTGTCTTAACCTTCCGTCATGCATATCAAATGAAACGTCTTTGAAAGGGCGGGATCTTGATACCTAAAACTCGGCCAAGTCACCTGATAAACAGTTCCTCAGGGGACGTCATCACAAATATCACCCGCACACGTAATTTACTCCCCTACCGACACGCATACCAAACAAAACGTCTTTGAGAGAGCGATAACGTGTTACCTATGACTCGGCCAACTCACTTGATCACTTGTGATTTAGGTGACGTCATCACGCCTATCACCCACGCACGCAATGTCTAACCTGCCATCATGTATACCAAACGAAACGTCTTCGAGAGGCTAATAAATTGAACGCTGTCAATCGGCAGAGTGACGTGATCACTAGTGACTCGTGTGACGTCATCGCGTTTGACACCCACGCACGCAGCGTCTAACCTGAGTTCATACATATCAAACGAAACGTGTTTGAGAGAGTAATAACTTGAACGCTGTCACAAGGCCCAGTGACGTCATCACTAGTGACTGGCGTGACGTCATCTCGCCTAAGACTCACGCAAGCACTCTATAATGTGCCTTCATGCATATCAAACAAAACGTCTTTGAAAGGGTAATAACTTGAATGCTGGCACTAGGCCGCGTGACGTCATCACTAGTGACTCACGTGACGTCATTACGCCTATCACACGCACACGCAGTGTCCAAACCTGTCTTCATGCATATCAAACGAAATGTCTTTGAGAGAGTAATAACTTGAACGCTGTCACAAGGCCCAGTGACGTCATCACTAGTGACGGGCGTGACGTCATCAGGCCTGACACCCACGCACGCGGTGTCCTAACCTGTCTTCATGCATATCAAACGAAATGTCTTTGGAGAGTAATAACTTGAACGCTGTCACAAGGCCCAGTGCCGTCATCACTAGTGACTGGCGTGACGTCATCACGCCTATCACACACGCACGCGGTGTCCTAACCTGTCTTCATGCATATCAAACGAAATGTCTTTGAGAGAGTAATAACTTGAACGCTGTCACAAGGCCCAGTGACGTCACCACTAGTGACTGGCGTGACGTCATCACGCCTATCACACACGCACGCGGTGTCCTAACCTGTCTTCATGCATATCAAACGAAATGTCTTTGAGAGAGTAATAACTTGAACGCTGTCACAAGGCCCAGTGACGTCACCACTAGTGACTGGCGTGACGTCATCATGCCTGACACCCACGCACGCGGTGTCCTAACCTGTCTTCATGCATATCAAACGAAACGTCTGTGAGAGAGTAATAACTTGAATGCTCTCACTAGGCCTAGCGACGTGAATACTAGTGACTCATGTGACGTCATCACGTCTATCACACACGCACGCGCTGTCCTAACCTGTTTTCATGCATATCGAACGAAACGTCTGTGAGAGAGCAGTAATGTTATACTTATGACTCGGCCAACCGACTTGATCACTATTAACTCACGTGACGTCATCACGACTAACAGTCATGCAAGCACTCTCTAACGTGCGGGGGAGACGCAGGGGGCGCCGACCAGTGCGGACGCGAGAAGATCGGCTCCCGTTTCTGTTAATGTTTTCGTTAGGATTTTTGTGGTGCCTTTGCTCGAGCTGCGTTTCATTCGACGCAGTTTCTTCTGAGGATCACGTCGATACCAGACTTTTTTCCGTGAGTGGTCCTTTTGCTGAATTATTGGAACTTTTCTTGTGGAACGCGCCGCGGCTCGGCTAACCCTACCGGGCTCAGCCTAGCGTCGACGGCGAGGGGCGGGGAAAAGGGGCAACATGCCCGAAGTAGAGATGGTGGAAGGAGAGGAAATCTCTCACGAAGAAGCCAATCGCCCGGGTTGGACGACAGCGCTGGGCAGGAACAAGAAAGCTCGTGTAGAAACGCCAGTTTCCGCGGGCAACGCATCACATGTGGGCTCGAAGGGAGGCCGCCGCACGGCAGCCCCGCAAGGTGCAATGAAGTGCCTCGCAGCTGCATCGAGGCTCCCTCGGCTGCCGAGGAACCACATACGAATTATCTTCAGGCCGAGGGACGGACTTGACGTCAGAAAAGTAAGCCAAATTAGGCTCGCACAGGCTATTGCCATGGCGGCTGCTCTTGCCCCGGCAGAGACGGAAGGGGACATCGTTTGCCCAAACATCGCCCAGAACATTCTCGTAGTCTCCACACTGGAGCAGAAGAACGCAAACGCCTACGCCGCGATCCAACAGATTCGGATAAGCGAAGGAATGTACCATGTGGCGGCATATGTCGTGGCCCCCGATAACACCTGTAAAGGAGTCATACGAGGAGTGGACACTGACATCAGCGAGGCCCAGCTCCAAACGATGATCGTCAACCAGCGAAATCCGAAGGCCCTAGAAGCCAAAAGGATCAAGAACACCACCACTGTGGTAGTGCTTTTCGACGGCATGAAGGTACCAAACTATGTCATATGCGGCGTCAGCATGCTGCGCTGCACGCTCTACAAGCGCCAAACCGACGTGTGCTACGCGTGTGGAGGACTTGGTCACAGGGCCGATGTTTGCCCCAACCCCAACAAGAGGGTGTGCAGGGGTTGTGGGCTCGTGTCTCCACCCAACGATCACCAGTGCTCGCCAAAATGTGCCCTTTGCAGAGGCCCACATTCGACGGCGGGCAGAACGTGCAAAGAACGCTTTCAAGTTCCTTACGTCGTGCGACGGAGAAGACGACGGCGCCGAAAGCGCGTCAAAAAGTCTCAGCAACAGCTGGCCGAAGAGGACCGGTCAAGGGATTCCAGCGTGGCAAGTGCTCCCAGGCAGAGGCGTTCCGTCACGCCGGCTGGCCGCAGGCGCGACCGCTCCAGGGGCCGCGCTCGCACCAAAGGGCGCTCTTGCTCCCGGGTACGAATCCAGGAAGTACCTACCTGGGCGGATCGAGCCAAGCCGAAGCCAGCGGCGCCGCCACCAGAGGTAACGCGGGTACCGTTGCCAGAGCATAGGGAAGATCCCAGGGTTGCTAAGTTGATCCAAGAGAATGCTTGCCTTAAGGCAGAGATTCAAAAGCTGAGGGCTGATCTTGAGTCGTTCCGCAAACATTACTCCTCGCAGGGTGAGAGACACCAGAGGACGTGCAGGCGCGCTCGGGAAAATGTAGGGCCTCACCCTCCCAAGGGGAGTGGGATGCTATGGAGACAGAATCCCACAAAAAGGCTCTGGAAAGCATGCAGCAATCGATTAAACAACTGGCTGATAGCATGACTACCCTACTGAAAAGGGTGTCGTCTCTTGAAGGTACACAGGCAGCGCTAGCTACGGGTAGCTCGCCTCCGATAGGCCCGAACAGGGCACAGTCGCCTGCAGGCGCGGTAACAGTCAACCCGACAGGAGATTGGCTGTCTCAGAACAGTAATTATGGCGGGCGACACTAATGAACTGGTCGTGTGGCAGTGGAACTGTTCCAGTTTCAAAAGGCGCAGGGCTCTACTGCTGCACTTTATTGCTTCTCAGGCGGTCAAACCGCACGTAATTATGTTACAGGAAACTCTCGGTGATGCGCTAACTTTCCCGGGCTATCGAGTCGTCTCGGTGCGCGAGCAATGGAAGCGTGGTTTGGCAACCATGGTCGCAAAAAAGTGCTCCTTTCAAGAACACAAACTACACCTTGGAAACAGCAAGGCTGAGGTCATTATCCTCGAAATAATCCCCAACAGCTGGCTCAAGAACAGCGTATTCCTCCTGAATGTGTACAGCTCGCCGTCGGACAAGCGGCAGGGGTTCGCTTCGATCATGGCAAAAGCGGTGGCTCTGGCCAGGGGGGCCCCCATCGTGGTAGCAGGAGACTTTAATGCTCCGCACGACGCTTGGGGATACGCCAGGCAGTCCCCCAAAGGCAACAACCTCCTAAAGGCCGTATCTAGCTGTTCTCTTGAATTGATTACGGACCCGCAATACCCGACAAGAATTGGCACATCGGTGGTCCGAGACACAACTCCAGACTTGGCGTTCGTCAAGAACGTCGCCGGAACAGGGTGGCAAAATTTGCAAGAGAATCTAGGTAGCGACCCCTTCATAGTGGCTATTACCCTAGCAGTCAATGCAGCTCCCCCCAGGGAATTTAAAGTAACGGACTGGGATGCCTTTCATAAATTGCGGAAGGAGAACCAGGATGAATACGACAGCTTAGACAGCCTCTTCGCAAGGCTCAAGAAGGATGCTAATGCTGCGACCAGGGTTGTCAAAACGAACCTGAGGGTTGATCGGATGGATGCACGCCTCGCGCATCTCTTAGAGGCTAAGAATTCCATCCTGTCCCGGTGGAGGACGCAAAGGCTCAATCGCCGACTTCGAAAGAAAATTGCGCAACTCAACCGCGAGATCGAAGCCTGCTCTATTGAACTCTCCAAACAGCAGTGGAATCAAGTATGTTCTTCGGTTGACGGACAGATGAGAGTGGGGCCAAATTGGAACCTCCTCAAACAATTACTTGATGAGTCACAGTCGAAGGGAAATCAGCGATTGGCTATTGACAGAATCGTTCACAACCAAAAAGCGAAGGAAGTGTCCGAAAAGGCCCTCCTGAAGAGCTTAGCGGACAGCTATCTTCCAGCTGGGCCCTTCCGGCGATGCGGACTATCCGCATTACAGGGGTGGAATGGTGGCGGAGCTGGACGCACCTTTCACTGAACCAGAAATCTGTGAGGTCCTCCACGAGCTCAGCGGACGCTCTGCACCGGGCCCGGATGGAATCTCAAATAAGTTCTTACGTAACTTGGACGGCAAATCCATCGAGAAGCTTACCGAGGAAGTCAACAAGATCTGAGAGACGGGGCACGTCCGCGAATCCTGGAAGACAGCTTCGGTAGCGCTTATCCATGCAACCCATCTCGCTTACGTCCTGCGTAGGCAAGGTGGCCGAACATGCGATTCACCATCGGGTATCCGAGTACATAGAAAGCAGAGAGCTATTTCCACACAATATGGTAGAATTCAGATCTGCACTATCCACACAGGACGTGATGCTCCTTATCAAAAGACAAATCATTCACAACAACACCAGGGATACTAGAGGCATACTAGCTCTAGACCTAGCCAAAGCTTTTGATAATATCTCGCACAAGTTTGTGCTTGAGGCAATTTCGGTTATGGGTCTAGGGCAACGGTTCCACGCATACGTTAAGTCTTTTCTCAGGGATCGCAGGGCTACCATTAGGATCGGTCTAATCCAATCCACAGAATTTAACTTGGGAGCGAGAGGGCACCCCACAGGGGGCAGTTATCTCTCCTATACTCTTCAATATTGTCATGAAGGGCCTCTCGGAGCGACTCGCTACGGTGCGCGGGGTTAACCATGCTCTCTGCGCGGACGATATCACCGTGTGGTGCATGGGAGGGTCCGACGCCGGGGTAGAGCAGGCGCTCCAAGAGGCATTAGACATCACGGAGAACTTTCTAGTTGGTTCGGGCCTGAGCCTGTCATCGGCAAAGTCTGAGTTACTACTATACAGACCCACCCGACAAGGACTGAGGAACCTCACTCCTTTAGAACAGATTCCCATAGCTTTATACACACGGGATGGGCAGAAAATACCCAGGGTGGACTCCATCAGGGTCCTCGGACTCCTGCTAGAGTCCAAGGGGGGCAACTCACTAACTATAGCCCGCATCACCTCCAAGACGGAGAACATGCTTAGGCTCATACTCAGGGTCTCGAACCGCAGGGGTGGGCTGAGCGAGAGCAATCTCCTTCGGCTCTATCATGCATTTTTCACGAGCCACATTAATTATGTCGCTTCGGCGTTGCGCTAGGTCCAAAAGAGAAGAGGCAAGAATTGATACACTAATGCGCAAAAGCATAAAGCGAGTTCTAGGCTTGCCCTATCCACACTAGCACCGAGAAGCTCCTACAATTGGGCATGCATAACTCCCTCTCGGAGGCTGATAGAGGCCCAGCAGATGGCTCAGGTCGTGCGACTATCGTCCTCGAGGGCTGGTAGGCGCATCCTGGAATCCATAGGCTGCGGTCCTACGGCGACTAACCAGCGTATTGTAACACTACTACCCTCGATCAGAGGCACGTTTTCGGTAGCTCCACTTCCAAGAAATGTCCACCCACAATACAATGTAGGGCGCCGCATAGCTTCGGGCCCGTTCCTTCATAAAATCAGTTGCAAACAGACCGCATCTCGCGACCTTTGTCGATGCAGCCCAGTACGGGCGTTCGGATCGCTTCGCAGTGGTCTCGGTCGATCATAGTGGCACACTCCTATGCTCTGCCTCGGTTAGAAAGGTTTAGGCAATGGTGGCTGAGCAAATCGCCATCGCCATAGCAATGAAGGACCCATCGCGTACTAATGTTTTACAGATTCGCGTTCCGCAGCTAGGGCTTTCGCCTCGGGCTCGATCTCGCGTGAGGCAGCGGCCATCCTCGGCTGTGAGGAGGCTGCCGGGTTTCACACCATAACATGGTTCCCGGCCCACATGGGGGCCAACGTACATCCTGATGTCCCCAACGCCAATGAGTTTGCCCATGACCGTGCGCGAGGTATCGCTCACCGCGGCGGTCCCGTCGGATTCGCAGGCGAGGACGCCGGAAGATACAGGGACTCGCTACTCACTTTCCACGAGATCATGACTCATTATCATCTATCTCGGAGGACTTTTCCACTTCCTCATCCTAAACTTACGCGACCAGCAATCATCGGCCTACAGGATGCTCCAAACGGGGTCTTTCCCTTCGCGTGGCAGGTTCAGCCATTTTTCGCGCAACATCGAGCCGCATTGTCGGACTGCGGTGAGGCGTATTGCTCATTACCTCATATGCTCTGGCAATGTCCTGCGTTACGTGACGCAGAGTTCAACAAAGAAGAGGACTGGGAGGAAGCCCTCTAACAGCGGCGACCTCTTGGTTCAACTTCGGGCTGTCCAGAGGGCCTGCGAGAGGGCGGAGGGCCACGGTCTTCCGGTCCCTACGTGGGAGCGGCCCGCGACTGCTACGGATTCCCCCTAAACGGGGCCGTTACAACGCAGTTCCTCAGGACCTGAATAAAGTTCTTTGTCTGTCTGCCTGTCTCTAACGTGCTTTCATGAATATCAAACGAAATGTCATTGAGAGAACATTAACTTGAAGGCCGTTGCAGGCAGCAGTCTGCTAGTAAAAAACTAACTTCTCGCGCTGCACAGCCGTTCACCAGCTAACCGGTATACGTAGGCACCAGATCGCGCGTTTCGAATTCAGTCAAAGAGTCTTTACATGGCTTTTGTTTGACGTGACGCTTTTCTTGACTCGTGTAGATGCGATGGAAGCAACAGTACCTTCAAGCAGAAGTGTGGTACAACCCAACAACAGTGTCACATCGCTCGTTGAGGGCAGCGCTTCTCCTTCATTCAATAAATAGAAATAATGAAGTCGAAATGACAATTAGGCATTTTACAAACCATACTCAATTGCGCAACATTCAACCGATACCCTCACCTCCCTGCGACACGTTTACTCCAGCTCGTCGTGTGGGTAGATGTACGCGTCTTTTTTGTTGCTTCTCGTGTTTCGTAGAATGCCTTGAAAATGCGGGCAGCCAGGCCGCAATACTGTGAACGGACAGGCGTTTTACACTAAACAGGCACGCTTATTCCAAGCACACTAACCTATAAAAACGGCGTGGCGTAGAATGTAGAAAGGAAGGCACGAGTCAGCCACCGCATTGAATGGCGCATCAGCAAATGGCCAGTTGCAAATAGCAATAGCATGTATATCAAGTATGGGGATTGCCCTCTATTACAACGGATTTGTTTCACAGGATAACCAGATGAAATAATTGTTGAGCCGAAGGAGTGGTAGACAAATCTTTTTGTAGCAAGCTTTGGAGCAGGCAGACCGTGCGTCTTATGCTTGATTAAGGATATACAGTGTTATGACTATAGCCGAATTATATGCAAACGCCTGTTTCGTTTCTTGTGCTCATACTCGTGTCATTTTGACACGTGAGCACAAATTAGAGGGCGAGGAGAGCTTTTATAGTGCTTTTATAGTGCCTATATATACCTATTTCGGGCGTTGTAGCCTCAATTCGTATAGGTGCCTGTAAATGTCTGTTTTCAAAATCGATGCCTATATAAACGCTATTTAACCTGAAATTTTGCTTTCAAGTACCACTGAGCCCAGTATTCATGTTACCAGGCAAAATATAGGTTTCGGGACACTGTGTGGTGCAAACTACTCTTTATTTCACGAGTTAACGTTTAGAACTGTCAAACTCAGAAGGCATTTTAGCCAAGAGGGAGGTAGACTAGCCTCTACACATGTATACCATCCATGTCGCGTCGTCTGCTCAGCCTCTTTCCAGTGTGCGCTCAGATGCGTAGGCAGCAGGAGGTGCCTCTGTGCAGCGGCAGGAAGATGAAGAATGAATGCGAAACTGTGGAGAGTCATTAGGGGAAGTAAGGAAGTAGAGTGCAGATAAAAAAAGCAATATCTATGTAGTTTTTGTTTTTTGTTTGTCATTTACATGTGGTGCTTCACTGGGTCACCTGAAAATATTTATTTAGGCAGTGGAAAATGTTGCCTGCCCAATGAAAAGGTTTGTGTCACTAGAAATTTTAATTTGATCATTAGAAGCGGCGAAAGAATAATCTCAGGAGGTGAGCTTGAAACCTTCGCCACTAACTCTCAGAAGACTTCGTAAGTCCAATTCCTTCCCCGCTATTGGTATGAAATTCACTCGGAGCTGGAGCATCACACGACGTGCATGAGCACGTCATGCGCGCGTAACCTGCACTCGCATGAGATGCCCATGTCAGCCCGTGCGTGCAAGCGGTGTTCTGCCGTCTCGATGTTCTTTTGTATTGTACTGCGAGTTTTTGTGGGATGGATCCCTATCTGCGCGCACGTTTGGAGAGGCTGGCTTGGATAACGTATCCTTACCCCGATACACAGCGTCACACCGCTGCATCTTCTGCTAGGGACGATACACCAAAACCACGCCCAGCGTTGTGAATGCTGGCCCCGACACAATGCGCAAACTGCGAGAACACCAACGCAAACAAAATGGAGGCACCTTAGTGTCGCGTCTCTCTCGATATGAAATTAAATAAATAAGGCGAATAGATTTCGCCTGTGTGTTCTAACATTTTTGTAAACTTTCATGCTTCTATTTAGGCAACAGTTTCTACAAATTAAACACGTTGTCTCAAATAGCTCTCGCAGTGTCACGTACTACATTGACATAGGCAGGACCATTCTATCACCTTCACCATGTTGGGGCACACGCCCATTGAGATGAAGGTGAAGCCGTGTTCAGTTTGGCCTATCACCTCTTTATGCCACGCGTAGTACTGGAAATCTTGGTAAATGAGATCTTGAGCGCTCTGTGCATTCATTCCTTTACGCTTCTCAAAAGTCTTAAGTTTGTGTAACGACCCTTAAAGTGTTCACAGACAGAAGAAAAATTGAGCCTGTGTGGTTAGGTCAAGTTAATACGCCGCAAAAAAAACCCTTCCTGGCGCCTGGCACTCTGACTATTTGCGCATGTATAGCCCTTCTTAGCTATGGCACACAGAAAGAGACCCAGAAGCATATTTCTACGATGGTGCACCCTTAACTGACCATGCTGAACTAGAAATGGAGAGACCGTATTCTGCGAACCCCGCGGAAAAACGCATGTTTATGCTAAATCATTACCCGTTTGTACAATTATAAAGTAGAACATTTTTGCTTGCTTTCATGTCGTAAAGACAGATACCACACCTGTTGATTGGAAAATTTGAGTTTTGTCAAAGTTTATTCTGCCTATATTCACAATTTTGGAAGCCTGAAAGAGTGTTTTGGCCACCAAATAATGGTGCCTAAATCCCAGTTTTTCAGTGCCTATAGAGCTGCCCTCTATAGTTACGACCTACCTGACATGTTTTCGCAACGCCGAAGCAAAGATGATGCCCATTTAAAACATCTACCGTACCTCAAGAAAAAAATTGTTATTCTGATAACGTCGAGCTCGTCAAATTGGTTATGAAATGGGTGATGAAAGAGAACTGGGGCAAGTCCGTGAGAAACAAAATTTATTATTATACAGGCAAAGCAATTTTCATAAACACGCACCCATAGATGTGCTGCTGAGCAGTGTTCTACATATCAAGGCAGTCGACGGCAGCTTGTACAAAAGTGTAATTGTGCCTATCATAAGCGGCACAGTCCACACGCTGGATGTGCTGCATAGAGCGCCCCGCGGCCTCAACCAGCAGAGCACGGCGATGTTCTTCCTTGGAGATCCCTTCCGGTGTCGTGAGGAGATCATCCCTCCGCTCGCTTAGGAATCCCTTTACACCTGCCTTGAACTTTGAGAAGAGCTCCTCAATCGGATTGAAGAAAGGGCTGTATGGCGGTAGCCACTTGACTGTGTGGTCGCTTGCCGCGAGGAGAGCCTGATCGGCGCGGCGGTGCGCTGGTGCGTTGTCAAACAGGAACACTGCCTGTATTCCTGGTTCCTGCTGCGAAACTTTACTCGACACTTCTGCAAGAAAGTCGTTGAAGACAGCCCAGTGGACCTTGTCGGCAATTGTCTAGTGGAGAAGGCCATTTGCCGACATGCAGGCTATAACATTTACATTCGCCCCTTTCGCACTAGTTGACAAACGGCATGCTGGAGCACCTCGTTTCGCCCTACCGAAACTGCGCGAGCACCATACGTTGAAGTTGGTCTCGTCGTCTGCACCGTCGTCTGCATGACTGCCCGTCGTCATGCAGACGACGGGCAGACGTTCTACAATGCAGATGACAATCCCACGAAATAATGAATCGAATAATCGAAAATACGTTTTAATTCGTGTTAGAATACCCTAATGCTGGTTATTTATGAATTAAAGCAATTGCTCTAAGTAAAACTGAAGCAGACGACATTCGTAGCTGTTTTCGGCGAGTCTCTTTCGGGCAGACGACAGGACGACGTTGTGCGACGCAAGCGACAAGACGGCGTAGTTTCAAGTTTCCGGCCAAGTCATCGTTAGGTGAGCGCTTTTGCAGTCCCGAGAATAAGTGAAAGTTTGCGCTTCGACCACTGGTGCTATGGAAGACCGAGACTCTCGGCGGCCCGGAAGGCCACGGAAGGCGCCTGATGAACCGAAGAAAAAGTACGCTCTCGTTTCTCCTGTAGATCGTTGCCGTATAATGGATGTTCACAGGCGCGGAGGTGATTTAAAAGTGCTCTCCGAAACACTCAAAATCAATATAAAGACCGTGCGTTCTATTGCCGCTAGTGATCGTGACACAACTAAAACACGTGGTGGTTCGTCGAGGAAATTTGGACCGGACGTGGTGGACGCCCTGCAACGAATCGTACAGGGAAACCCATCCTTCACACTGGAACAAATAAAGAGAGCTCTCAAAGAAGAGATGTCTAACATTGAAGTGAGCACGTCGACGATTGATCGGCTTCTCGATGGCCATGGTTATTCGGTGAAGCTGCTGACCCCGAGCCCAGTAGATAGAAATCGCGCCGACGTGAAACAGCTGCGGTGCCGATATGCCCAGTGGCTTCAGAGCGAGGGAACTACGCTAACACGATACTACATCGACGAGACCAACTTCAACGTATGGTGCTCCCGCAGTTTCGGTAGGGCGAAACGAGGTGCTCCGGCATGCCGTTTGTCAACTAGTGCGAAAGGGGCGAATGTAAATGTTATAGACTGCATGTCAGCAAGTGGCCTTCTCCACTGGACAATTGCCGACAAGGTCCACTGGGCTGTCTTCAACGACTTTCTCGCAGAAGTGTCGAGTAAAGTTTCACAGCAGGAACCAGGAATACAGGCAGTGTTCCTGTTTGACAACGCACCAGCGCACCGCCACGCCGAAAAGGCTGTCCTCGCGGCAAGCGACCACACAGTCAAGTGGCTACCGCCATACAGCCCTTTCATCAATCCGATTGAGGAGCTCTTCTCAAAGTTCAAGGCAGGTGTAAAGGGATTCCTAAGCGAGCGGAGGGATGATCTCCTCACGACACCGGAAGGGATCTCCAAGAAAGAACATCGCCGTGCTCTGCTGGTTGAGGCCGCGGGGCGCTCTATGCAGCACTTCCAGCGTGTGGACCTTGCCGCTTATGATAGGCACAATTACACTTTTGTACAAGCTGCCCTCGACTGCCTTGATATGTAGAACACTGCTCAGCAGCACATCTATGGGTGCGTGTTTATGAAAATTGCTTTGCCTGTATAATAATAAATTTTGTTTCTCACGGACTTGCCCCAGTTCTCTTTCATCACCCATTTCATAACCAATTTGACGAGCTCGACGTTATCAGAACCACAATTTTTTTCTTGAGGTACGGTACATGTTTTAAATGGGCATCATCTTTGCTTCTGCGTTGCGAAAACATGTCAGGTAGGTCGTAACTATAGAGGCCAGCTCTATAGGCACTGAAAAACCGGGATTTAGGCACCAATAATAGGTGGCCAAAACACTCTTTCAGGCTTCCAAAATTGTGAATATAGGCAGAATAATCTTTGACAAAACTCAAATTTTCCAATCAACAGGTGTGGTATCTGTCTCTACGACATGAAAGCAAGCAAAAATGTTCTAGTTTATAATTGTACAAACGGGTAATGATTCAGCATAAACATGCGTTTTTCCGCAGGGTTCGCCGAATACGGTCTCTCCATTTCTAGTTCAGCATGGTCAGTTAAGTGTGCACCATCGTAGAAATATGCTTCTGGGTCTCTTTCTGTGTGCCATAGGTAAGAAGGGCTATACTTGCGCAAATAGTCAGTGCCAGGCGCCAGGAAGGATTTTTTTGCGGCGTATTAACTTAGCCTAACCACACAGGCTCAATTTTTCTTCTGACTGTGAACGCTTTAAGGGTCGTTACACAAACTTAAGAGTTTTGAGAAGCGTAAAGGAATGAATGCACTGAGCGCTCAAGATCTCATTTACCAAGATTTCCAGTACTACGCGCGGCATAAAGAGGTGATAGGCCAAACGGAACACGGCTTCGCCTTCATCTTATGGGCGTGCGCCCCAACATGGTGAAGGTGATAGAATGGTCCTGCCTATGTCAAAGTAGTACGTGACACAGCGAGAACTATTTGAGACAACGTGTGTAATTTGTACAAACTGTTGCCTAAGTAGAAGCATGAAAGTTTACAAAAATGTTAGAACACACAGGCGAAATCTATTCGCCTTATTTATTTAATTTCATATCGAGAGAGACGCGACACTAATGTGCCTCCATTTTGTTTGCGTTGGTGTTCTCGCAGTTTGCGCATTGAGTCGGGGCCAGCATTCGCAACGCTGGGCGTGGTTATGGTGTATCATCCCTAGCAGAAGATGCAGCGGTGTGACGCTGTGTATCGGGGTAAGGATACGTTATCCAAGCCAGCCTCTCCAAACGTGCGCGCAGATAGGGATCCATCCCACAAAAACTCGCAGTACAAAACAAAAGAACTTCGAGACGGCAGAACACCGCGTGCACGCACGGGCTGACATGGGCATCTCATGCGAGTGTAGGTTACGCGCGCATGACGTGCTCATGCACGTCGTGTGATGCTCCAGCTCCGAGTGAATTTCATACTAATAGCGGGGAAGGAATTGGACTTACGATGTCTTCTTAGAGTTAGTGGCGAAGGTTTCAAGGTCGCCTCCTGAGATTATGCTTTTGCCGCTTCTAATGATCAAATTAAAATTTCTAGTGACACAAACCTTTTCATTGGGCAGGCAACATTTTCCACTGCCTAAATAAATATTTTCAGGTGACCCAGTGAAGCACCACATGTAAATGACAAACAAAAAACAAAAACTACATAGATATTGCTTTTTTTATATGCACTCTACTTCCTTACTTCCCCTGATGATTCTCCACAGTTTCGCATTCATTCTTCATCTTCCTGCCGCTGCACAGAGGCACCTCCTGCTCCATACGCATCTGAGCGCACACTGGAAAGAGGCTGAGCAGACGACGCGACATGGATGGTATACATGTGTAGAAGCTAGTCTACCTCCCTCTTGGCTAAAATGCCTTCTGAGTTTGACAGTTCTAAACGTAACACGTGAAATAAAGAGTAGTTTGCACCACACAGTGTCCCGAAACCTATATTTTGCCCGGTAACATGAATACAGCGCTCAGTGGTACTCTAAAGCAAAATTTCAGGTTAAATAGCGTTTATATAGGCATCGATTTTGAAAACAGACATTTACAGGCACCTATACGAATTGAGGCTACAACGCCCGAAATAGGTATATATAGGCACTATAAAAGCACTATAAAATCTCTCCTCGCTCTCTAATTTGTGCTCACGTGTCAAAATGACAGGATATGAGCACAAGAAACGAAACAGGCGTTTGCATATAATTCGGCTATAGTCATAACACTGTATATCCTTAATCAAGCATAAGACGCACGGTCTGCCTGCTCCAAAGCTTGCTACAAAAAGATTTGTCTACCACTCCTTCGGCTCAACAATTATTTCATCTGGTTATCCTGTGAAACAAATCCGTTGTAATAGAGGGCAGTCCCTATACTTGAGATACATACTATTGCTATTTGCAACTGGCCATTTGCTGATGCGCCATTCAATGCGGTGGCTGACTCGTGCCTTCCTTTCTACATTCTACGCCACGCCGTTTCTTATAGGATAGTGTGCTTGGAATAAGCGTGCCTGTTTAGTGTAGAACGCCTGTCCGTTCACAGTATTGCGACCTGGCTGCCCGCATTTTCAAGGCATTCTACGAAACACGAGAAGCAACAAAAAAAATTGCCCGCAGCTTCCCTCGGGGGAACACTGAGGAGGATGCGGAGCATATAATTGGTTAACGGGGTGTTAAAGTGCGACTTACTTGGGTCGATAGCTAAATTGGTTAACGTGGTTGTGAAATGGGGTGTTAAATTGCGACTTACTTGGGTCGATGGCTAAATTGGTTAACGTGGTTGTAGGAGGGGGTGTTAAATGAGTGAACACGTACACACGTATGCGAAAGGGCGGCGCTGGTCGAAGGGACGTCGATCATTGTGTTTGTGGACTCGTTGGCATTCATTTCACGGCGACTTCGGACGTCGACGCGCCGTACAAACCAACGGACGAGCGGCAACTGAGTGAGCGAGCGCCGACCTTGAGTATATATACAGCGCGACGGCGCATGCGCTGTCAGCTGTCGAATGTTCTCGAAGGAGAAGCGCGCGCGCGGCACAGATGGCGACGGCGCGACGGCGCATGCGCTGTCAGCTGTCGAACATTCTCGAAGGAGAAGCGCGCGGCACAGATGGTGGGCGACGGCGCGACGGCGCATCCGCGCGCGTCAGCTGTCGAATGTTCGAGAAGCGGTGCGGACGGCGTGGACGGCGCACTACAAGGCGCGAGTATAAGATGCTTCCACATCTAAAAGACGCGTACATCTACCCACACGACGAGCTGGAGTAAACGTGTCGCAGGGAGGTCAGGGTATCGGTTGAATGTTGCGTAATTGAGTATGGTTTGTAAAATGCTTAATTGTCATTTCGACTTCATTATTTCTATTTATTGAATGAAGGAAAAGCGCTGCCCTCAACGAGCGATGTGACACTGTTGTTGGGTTGTACCACACTGCTGCTTGAAGGTACTGTTGCTTCCATCGCATCTACACGAGTCAAGAAAAGCGTCACGTCAAACAAAAGCCATGTAAAGAGACCTTTGACTGAATTCGAAACGCGCGATCTGGTGCCTACGTATACCGGTTAGCTGGTGAACGGCTGTGTAGCGCGAGAAGTTAGTTTTTTACTAGCAGACGCTGCCTGCAACGGCCTTCAAGTTAATGTTCTCTCAATGACGTTTCGTTTGATATTCATGAAAGCACGTTAGAGAGTGCTTGCATGACTGTTAGTCGTGATGATGTCACGTGAGTCAATAGTGATCAAGTCGGTTGGCCGAGTCATAAATATAACTTTATTGCTCTCTCACAGACGTTTCGTTCGATATGCATGAAAACAGGTTAGGACAGCGCGTGCGTGTGTGATAGACGTGATGACGTCACATGAGTCACTAGTATTCACGTCACTGGGCCTTGTGACAGCGTTCAAGTTATTACTCTCTCTAAGACGTTTCGTTTGATATACATGAAGGCAGGTTACAGAGTGCTTCCGTGGGTGTCAGGCATGATGACGTCACGCCAGTCACTAGTGATGACGTCACTGGGTTTTGTGACAGCGTTCTAGTTATTACTCTCTGTGAGACGTTTCGTTTGATATACACGAAGGCAGGTTACAGAGTGCTTGCGTGGGTGTCAGGCATGATGACTTCACGCCAGTCACTAGTGATGACGTTACAGGGCCTTGTGACAGCGTTCAAGTTATTACTCTCTGAAAGACATTTCGTTTGATATGCATGAAGACAGGTTAGGACACCGGGTGCGTGGGTGTCAGGCGTGATGACGCCACGCCAGTCACTAGTGATGACGTCACTGGGCCTTGTGACAGCGTTCAAGTTATTACTCTCTCTAAGACGTTTCGTTTGATATATATGAAGGCAGGTTAGGACACCGCGTGCGTGGGTGTCAGGCGTGATGACGTCACGCCAGTCACTAGTGATGACGTCACTGGGCCTTGTGACAGCGTTCAAGTTATTACTCTCTCTAAGACGTTTCCTTTGATATACATGAAGGCACGTTACAGAGTGCTTGCGTGGGTGTCAGGCATGATGACGTCACGCCAGTCACTAGTGATGACGTCACTCGGCCTTGTGACATCGTTCAAGTTATTACACTCTCTAAGACGTTTCGTTTGATATACATGAAGGCAGGTTACAGAGTGCTTGCGTGGGTGTCAGGCGTAATGACGTCACGTAGTCACTAGTGATGACGTCACTGGGCCTTGTGACAGCGTTCAAGTTATTACTCTTTCAAAGTCATTTCGTTTGATATGCATGAAGACAGGTTAGGACACCGCGTGCGTGGGTGTCAGGCGTGATGACGTCACGCTAGTCACTAGTGATTACGTCACTGGGCCTTGTAACAGCGTTCAAGTTATTACTCTCTCAAAAACATTTCGTTTGATATGCATGAAGACAGGTTTGGACACTGCCTGTGCGTGTGATAGGCGTAATGACGTCACGTGAATCACTAGTGATGACGTCACGCGGCCTAGTGCCAGCATTCAAGTTATTAACCTTTCAAAGGCGTTTTGTTTGATATGCATGAAGGCACATTATAGAGTGCTTGCGTGAGTCTTAGGCGAGATGACGTCACGCTAGTCACTAGTGATGACATCACTTGGCCTTGTGACAGCGTTCAAGTTATTACTCTCTCAAACACGTTTCATTTGATATGTATGAACTCAGGTTAGACGCTGCTTGCATGGGTGTAAAACGCGATGACGTCACACGAGTCACTAGTGACCACGTCACCCTGACGATTGACAGCGTTCAATTTATTAGCCTCTCGAAGACGTTTCGTTTGGTATACATGATGGCAGGTTAGACATTGCGTGCGTGGGTAATAGGCGTGATGACGTCACCTAAATCACAAGTGATCAAGTCAGTTGGCCGAGTCATAGGTAACACGTTATCGCTCTCTCAAAGACGTTTCATTTGGTATGCATGTCGGTAGGCGAGTAAATAACGTGCGGAGGTGATATTTGTGATGACGTTCCTGAGGGACTGGTTATCAGGTGACTTGGCCGAGTTTTAGGTATCAAGATCCCGCCCTTTCAAAGACGTTTCATTTGATATGCATGACGGAAGGTTAAGACAGTGCGTGCATGGGTGATAAGCGTGTGGACGTCACCTAAGTCACTCGTGATGAGATCATTGGCCTGGTTAATAATTATCAAGTTATTACTGTGTGGACGGCTTTTCCTTTGATATGCATGTCGAAGGTGTGAATAGTGCTTACGCGAGTGATAGGCGTGATAAAGTCACGCGAGTCACATTGTGTCACTCATTCATGGCTTTTCCCTGTTAAATTCACTCCAAAGCTATTCACTCCACGCATTCCCGAAAATTCTGGGTCGTTTTGAAGTCACAATATCATCAGGATTAAATTCGCTGGCGTCCGGATTAAATCGGCTGGTGGTTGGATTAATTTCAGTGGCACTTGGATTGAAATGAATGGCACCTGGAATAATTTCAGTGGCGGCTGGATTAAATTGACTGGCGCTTAGATTAATTTGGCTCGCGCTTGGATTAAATTGAGCGGGAAAACCTGTAGTTCAGTAATAATATGGATACAGGAAGAAGGAATGCTCTGTTGAAATGAATGCCGCCTTCCATCCGATCTCAATGGTATATGTGAAAATGCTTTGCGTCATCCAAGATTTCTTGATCACGGACATGTGCATGATTGGATGTAAAAAAGCGCAAAAATACATACAAACACACAAGAAGAGACGACAAGGTGCTGAACTTGCAAATATTTTTATTAGAAGGAACACAAACATATATCAGACAGACCCCCTATGTAATACCCTCTTCTAGAGGGCCTTTAGGGTAACCTGAATAAATAAATAAATAAGACTTAGTCACATGGCACAACATATCGGCTGCGCAGCAGAGCTAACAGGGTACAAAAAGAATCTAATCACAAAAAATCGACACTTACGTAAACACTCAAGAAAAGAAAAGCAAAAAAGAAATAATGATCACATCTACTTGCAAAAACATGCGTGACCATCAAAATTACTAACAATCGCTTTAACCCGACAGCGCTGAACCTAGGCATCCAACCTCATTTTCACCAAGTGCCACGGACCATTTGCTCACGAATCTTTCCCTCTCAATTTCAATGTAAAGATACTCCATCACCTGTCTAGTACAATTGTCCGAATGGCCAAAAAAACAAATGCTTTTGTCCACCAATGGATGGCAGCCACACTCCTTGTAATGAGCTGGCAAGTGCAATCTGTCTTTGTATATTTGCTCTGTTTTTACATCCAATCACGAACCACCAACTACCCCAACTTTCGCTTCTCATGTGCATGAAGCCACGTTTCAATCAAAGCAATTATCTTTGCAATGCATATATCAATAGCTAATGGTAAAGAGTTTGGTTCAGTAAACTTCTAACGTTAAAAAAATGAACGGACACCTGAAGGCATGATTTCCTGTCACCTACCCTGGCACAACCCTAAGTAAATGCGTTCCGTTAAGAAGCCCGCGCATTATCTGTCACCTTTTGATAAATCGATACGTTTTCTTACATCTATATTTTTATCGCACTCCATAGAAAATATATGTAAAATTTTTAATTAGTATTAACTTGTAACGCAGCTTGATTGACGAAGAACCGGGCTGAGCTTTCTCAAAGTTGTTAAGTTTTCTTTTTACGCCCCGCCGCGGTGGTCTAGTAGCTAAGCTACTCGGCTGCTGACCCGCAGGTCGCGGGATCCAATCCCGGCTGTTGCGGCTGCATTGCCGATAGAGGCGGAAATGCTGTAGGCCCGTGCGCTCAGATCTGGGTGCACGTTAGAGAGCCCCAGGTGTTCGAAATTTCCGGAGCCTTCCACTACGACGTCACTCATAATCATATAGTAGTTTTGGGACGTTAAACCCCACATATCAATCAATCATCATTAGGCTTTTCTACGAGCCTGCCCCGTGGCAACAGAAAAATCTTCGCCGACTTACATGTTTTTAATCTTTAGTTGATTGTGCAGTGATAGTACTTTCCCTTTTGTTTTGAAGTTAGTGAACTTGGCCATAATGGGGTGGCATTTAGTACGTGAGTGGTTGCCCAAATAGTGCACGATTTTAAACGACTGCCTGGAAAAACTGTCAAGAACAGCGAAATAGAATTGGTATGACATCGACCACCCTATCACTGAAACATTAAATATAACACTTAGTATTGTGTTGTGACGTAAACATGTATGTAACTGCAAACACCTAAGTGCTAGGGATTATAATACGGTGGATTCATTGCATAAAAATTGTTTTTCTATTTTTTTTGTAGTACGCCTACAAAATTTGGTATAGGCACTGGAATGTGGTATTGTGTGTATTATGCCCCCCCCCCCCATCGAAAAAAAAAGTTGTATATGTCCTGCTTTTTTTCTGTTTTAGAGTGCACCAGGTGCCCTTAACACCCGTTCCGGTGTTAAGCGGCGTCACTGCTGCCGTCGCCGTCGGTTGCGTAACCACGGGAACGTATGCGTGGCACAAAAAGCGTCGATGGTGTCACTACTCGAACGAGTATGTGCCACAGGAATTGAGCAAACCCCCCTACCATGCACGGCTATTGCGAGCGTCAAACTAAAATGATGTATGTGCCAAACTAATTGGGAAAGAAGCAAGCAAAGAAGAATTCTGGGCAAGCCCAACCACCACGTAGAGCAGGCGCGAGTATCAAATGAAAACAAAGTATCTGCCTCCGGAAACGGGCGAGCAAATTTGGATGACAACTTGCTGGTAGTGGCTGTGTACTTCGACATGGCGCACTTTTTGCAACTCACATGAACCACACTTCGGCCCACACCGATGTTACTTTTCGAGAACCTTGATATAGGCAGAAAAACAAAAGAGACGTATTGTTCCCAGTTATGATCAAGAACATCCCGTTCCCATTCATCGTAACGTATCCCAGTCATGAGACGACCTCACGGAACCCTTCCATATACCCTGTCTTTGGAAAACAGGCATTGATGGTGAAATTCATTTCACCCTCGACAAAGCTTCCTTCATTACATTACGACTGGCAAACGTGTGTTCCCATTACAAAGAGTTCCGGAAAATGAGTAGAGCTGCGCAACTGTCAGTGCATACATACATATCTCTTCCAAATTGTTTTTCTCAACTTACCGCAAAACCAAAACACCTAAACAGCTGCGCTCCGAATTCGTATTATGCAGACGTTTAATCATTGGCAATTTTTTCTTTTTTACAACGTTTGCTTTTAAGATTTTCATCGTGTATTGATAACCGTTAGCGTGTATTTTCAGTGTTCTAAACATGAACGTACCATTATTTCTTTTTTAGTGTTAAAGTGTTTTTTTTTATTTGTTGTTTCGTTGCTGCCTCAAAAACGGAGCTGTCAACCGCGTGAAGCATTGCTGGCTTTTATTCGTGGTCGTTAAGATGAGTAGTATGTACGCTAAAAAATTGGTTTGGCATAATTTTATTTCATCTATATACGTGTACGGTTTAAAACAACTCCTTTTCATTTTCCTGACGAGAAAATGCGGCAAAGAACCGGGGGTTGGTCGTGAAGCATGGCTAAGCTTCTGCCCCCGGTGATAACGTCACACTTATAAGTAAAGTTTACCTGGATGCCGAGGAAGAAAATGAACCCTTAGCTGTTGTTCCGAATAACAGCCCCAATGCTCTACCGAAGAAGCCCACACCAAACGTATACTTATTTTTCGCATCAGTGTCAACTAAATTTCTCTCCTCCTTGCTATTAATTAACTTGATCGGGATCACGGCGCCCTAGAGTTTCCCATAGGTAGACCGGAGGCAACTCTGGTGCTAGTGTCAGTGCGAGGGGCAACGCAAAGCGCTTAAGCCAGCATCGGAATGATGTGTAGTACACAAGTTTGTCTATTATTCGTACCTTCAGTTCCACTTGACTTCGCGTGGCTTGGAGGTACTTTGTCATGAAATGACAATCAGTCAAAATACTTTAGGTGCGAAGCAGCTCTTTGACTAGCTTGTGTAGCGCTGTCCCTCCGTCCACACTACTCCCCTCGCTTCAGGTTTTGGACTGCGCGCCGCGGCTTGCCGCAAGATCACGCCGACGGGTAGGACGCCGTGGTGGCAGGCTTCCCGCGAGTGTGTGCGTTCCTATTGCAGATGTCGCCGGCGTTGCGAGGGTTAGTGAAGCCGATCGCGTTCGCGAATGGCGACGTCAACAACGACGAGGCGAGAGCCTGGGAAGCCGAACGATAGCGTCGGAGTGAAAGACCTGAGACACCGACTAGGTGATAGTCGAGAACACCGATCGCGTTCGAGAATACAAAAGGCACGCGGGTAACACAGACGAGACGCGAGCCAAGTAAGATGAGCGCTGCGTCTTCAAGACGTCCCGCCTCCCATATTCTAAGGCAAAAGGGTGTTAAAAGTGTGTGTGGTTTGTCCTTTTGGGGACTAATGGGGCTGCCACAACCATTCTTCTATTTAGGAATAACGGCTCCGCGGCTAACAGTTAGTCCCCACAGACAAGCTCCAGGAACTAACATTTAGTCCTCACATTTGCAGAATACTGAGTAATCATTAGTCCCAATGTTAACCTCAAAGGACTAACATTTAGTCCTCCCACTTGCACCCTATAGGGCAACCGCAATTACACGTCACAATTACACGTCAATTACACGTCACCGCAATTACACGTCACCGGGCAACCGTTAGTCCTCACAGTCACCTCGCCGGACGAACGGTTGATCCACTCAAGTACTCCAATCAGATGAACTTTGTATCCTCAGTTCAAACATTGCTTTTGTTGAATTTCCGCCAGGCCTAATACTTTTTAGCCTGTTTTTCTGCGCATTGAGCAACAAATAGTGCAGAAAAAACACACGAGAAAGTAGTTAGCCACCTATGTGTAACTGCTTTCGCAGTCACGGCAACAACGAAGAGAAAAGCGAGACATCGAATTCTTTATTTTTCTACATACACATGAAGTTTCTCCATTCTTCTAAGTGAATTCATGGTGAAGTGTACAAGTCCAGTCTCTTTGTCATATCTTGTTCACTCTTTGTGTTGCATCTCCGACAGAAGCGATAGATAACAAGCACAGCAGACACCAGCGCACGCAGCCTTCTGCCTGTTGTGTTCCCACGGTTGTACGTACAATAGGATAATAGAAATAGTTGGACACACGTGACAGAAGATGAAGATGCACGCATATGACAAGGTAATATAAGAACATGCGTCTAAAGTATGACAAACGAATAACTTTACCTTCACATCTCGCACAGTCCTTCTGAAGCTGCTCTGACGGAAGAGATGGATGACAGGCATCGCCGACGCCAGCGCAGACAGCCTTCAGCATGGTGTGTGCTCACGGCTGTACAATAAGTATGTAAAATAGTGAGTCACACGTGACAGAGGATGAATACGAATGCATATGAGAAATACGTGCAAGGTGAAATAAAACATACGTGAGATATGACATACTAATAATTTAAACGCGATATCACACAACCCCAAAGACTCATTTAGATCCCCGTAGCGCAACAGCTTAGGAGCGGTGGCCGCAGCCACAACTCCGCGAACCACCGTGCCGCCAAAAAGTCGGCGAGTCCTAAGCGAGCGACGTTGTTCAGCTCGGGCAAGCGAACTCGAGTCCAAACACGGCGCTGTATGCGGAATGTCTGCCGCCAGCGAACTTCGAACAGGAAAGCGAGCGCACGCTTGGCTGCCGCCACGAACAGCGCTGGGCTGGTTTTGAGCTAGCACAGAAGAAATCAACGGTAAGGCGGCCCTTTTCCAGAAACTTGAGCGAATTCAGCGTGCAAACGCGAGTCTACCGCCGCGGCCAACGGATGACGCCGAGCTACTTGTGACCGACTGACGGGAAAGCCAGCAGAATGGCGATCGATTTTCGCTGAGTTCCGACGCTACCGAAATCCCCGCCAGCCCCTGCTGGTGCACATACAGCGCGCGAAATACTACAACCAAGCTTGTTACGAGAACCCGCAACGTGTTTTCGACTACTCCCAACACAGCGACGAGGTCTCAGCCTAATATCTTAAGCCCGGAGCTCATCGCGGCGGCGAAGACAGGCGAGCACTCGGGAGGCCGACGGCAATGGCGGCCAAATTCCAGGCGGTCTCAAAGCACATCCTAACTGCAGACGCCCAGGCTGACCGTCACGGTGCATTTCGTGCAGTGCGATATACAACACGACCGAGACCGTTGCTAGCAAGCACGATCTGTATCGCACACGCACAAAATTGAGTAGAATAAAGAATGATAATCTACTTGCGAAAGAATCCAGCGCTGATTTCTGCCCATATTCGCACTGAAGTATACATCCGATAGGCCTGCCCTCTTCTCGGCCGTCATGTTGGCCTTCCGAACTGTTGCAGTCGTGTGTTGGTCGTGACTATAGCGAAGCCACAGATATAGGAGCACGGCGTGGTGACGTGTCGAGACTTGCTCCAGACTTCATGGGTGCAGCGAAACGTAAAAGCAGCAACCCACGCTCATCAAAGCGTACACACAAGCACCACGTCGTAATTCCTAGATCATCGTATCTACGCGGCCGTGGTCAAGCACTCCAAGCGTGATGCAACGCGAACCGTCGCCAGCAAAATACGGAGAGAAAGACTGAGCCAGGAGAGGAAGAGGACAGGATAGTGACCTTGGCAATGCTTTGCGCACTGCCTGAATTCCGAGGGGGGGGGGGAGGCGCAAGCGCTGCGCCGTACTCCCGACCGGGCTGCAGAAATTAGGTGCCTTTCTCCTCTTCTAACCACTACCACCAATTGCCGGGCGGTTCATTCCTTTGAAGTGTGTTTGCAGAATAATTGGTTTACACGCAGCACGTTTCCCTTTGTGGTTGCTCCTCAACGGTCTATCCGTTCATCGCGCGCATCTATTGGGCTCCGTCACTCCTATTTTGGGTAATTTTGCCTTAGAGTGCATATCTTTGCGTTTCGAACAAACGTATACACAAGTAAACGCTACACTGAGTTTCGAGTCAAATCGTTCGGCCAGCAACCGCGTCGACGCCCGTTCTAACTGGGTCAACGCCAGGCGCTCTACTGCTTCTTTGCCATCAAATCAGGGTCCCCTTCTGGGATATAATTCATAGTTTTTTTATTTACATAATGTTACTGCATATGTGATTTGGGTATGAGCCGGTGGGTAGCGGGGAACTAGGCAGATTAGAGAAGAGGACGTTCGGCTAGCGAGGCAAATTGACCGGAAGAAACGAAGAAACGCCGGATTACGCGCAGCTCCAATACCTTCCCGGACTATGAAAATGGTGTTGTCCCGAAGGCGGAGGGAAGAGCTCAACAAGGCGGTTGTGGATTATATGGCATCCAATGGGTTCACGGAAGCTCTTGAAGGCTTCAAGAAGGAGACAGACATGCCTGGCGACATAGACAAGAAGTACGCTGGCCTTCTCGAAAAGAAATGTACGTCTTTAATCAGGTTGAAGAAGAAGGTGATGGAACTGGAGAGTAGACTGGCAGAGGCTGAAAAGGGTACATTTCGGGCGCACCCACACGGGAAAAGCGGTCCCCTACAGAGTGGATTCCCAGGCCTCCCGAGCGACATGCCCTCACGGGCCACCAGTCAACAGTCATCCGGGTGGCCTTACAACCTTTCTACAACGTGGTCGTCTCCGCCTCAGAAGACGCCTCAATCAAGGTCTGGAATTACGAGACTGGAGCCTTCGAACGAACGCTATAGTGCCACACGGACTCTGTCTGTGCAAGACTTGCGGTTTGGCCACACTTGGAAGTTTCTAGTGTCTTGTTCAGCAGACATGATCATAAAATTGTGGAATTTCCAGACATATGAGTGTATTCGTACAATGCACGGACACGACCACAACGTGTCGTCAGGGTCCTTCCTGCCTAGCGGTGACCATGTGGTGTCCTGCTCGAGAGTCAAGACCATCAATTTGTGGGAGGTATCCACGGGGTACTGTGTCAAGACGTTCACAGGCCATCGGCAATGGGTGCGCATGGTCAGAGTCAACTCCGATGGCTCCCTCTTGGCCAGCTGTTCTAATTACCACACGGTTCGTGTGTGGGTGGTGGGCACCAAGGAGTGCAAGCTGGAGCTTCGGGAGCACGACCACGTGGTGGAGTGCACCACGTAGGCACCCGAGAGCACCCACCCGCACCTGGGAGGCAACGGCAGCGGAGACAGCAACCGTCGACTGGCTGGCAGTGGCGCAGGCCACGCCCAGGGCACTGGACTTTTCCTGACATCGGGCTAGCGGGACAAAACCATTAAGCTCTGGGACGTCAGCACGGGCCTGGCCGTATTCACCCTTGTGGGCCACGACAACTGGGTGCGTGGTGTGAAGTTCCACTCCGGTGGGAAATACCTGCCGAGCTGCTCAGACAACGACAACATATGTTGCGTCTCTGGGAGCTGGCACACCAGCGATGCTGCAAGATGATGGTAATGATGATGAACTCTTATCGATGGCGCTCACCCACAGAGAGGGATAGGCCAAGAACCGGGCGGCAGGACACTTAAATGATATAAACAGAAAATGAAGCCAATCTGAAAAATATTTTAAAAATAATAGTACAAAAAAACAAAAATGTTTACTGAGCAAGCGGTCAAACCATCTATTGTTTTTGATAGACAAAACTACGAGTTATAAACTAAAGATCTGAAAAGGTTGGGGTTCACTAGCGCGGTAATCTTTTAGTTGCGTTGATGTGATCAAACACAGTGGAGCATACATCCCTGCGGCAGTAACCAAATGAAGTTCCGCCAAGTGATAAACTTACTGGTAGATTTGCTTGCATTCCTAGCGTTTGTAACGAAGCTACTAAAATTCTTTTTCTCCGATAAGAATAACGATGGCAGAATAAAAATAAATGTTCAATTGTTTCAATTTCATTGCACCAAATGCATAGCGGTGACGCCTTGAGTCGAGCTTTGTTAAGGTAATAATTTAGTTGCGGAACTGCACAGCGCAATCTGGTATAAGTGACCTCTAACTGGCGAGATACACACCACTGTTTATTACAGCAATAGCTCAAATGCTCGAAATCTTTGACGCAGGAGGCCTATCTTGCTAGCCGAACGTCCTCTTCTCTAATCTGCCTGTTCCCCGCTACCCACCGTCTCATACCGAAATCACATATGCAGTGACAATATTTATTTATTTATTTCACCCTCAATGTCAAATGGAATTACAGAGGGTGGTGGGTTGTTACAAAAAAATAAACTGAACAAAAAGCAGTGCATATGGTTAAATCGCTAAAAGAGATCTCTTATAAATACAATATTTTCAAATACATTTATATATTAATATGTCTTAGCTGAAACAGCACAGAACACAATTATACCATGTCAGCTAATTCAACAAAAAATGTTATTATACAATGTTAGCTGATGTATCGCGGACCAAGTTGTTATCACTTATCGCGATAATGGCACCAGGAAGTCTGTTGCACTCCTTTGATGCTCGAGGCAAAAATGAATTGAAAAACGTTTTGGTGTTGCATGAAGGGATACCTACTTTAACATAGTGAACAAAGCGGTGAGATATTTGCTAAGGGTGAAGAAGTAGTTCGTCATGCAAGAAGAGATGATGGTACGTGTTCAAAAACGGAGTGCAAGAAAACTTTTCCTGGTGGAAATACTCCTGGTTCTGTTATAATTATAGAATATAAAACGAACGGAGTTCTTCTAAACAAGTGGAACAGAAGTTACCAGATTATGATAGGTCGGGTCCCACATGGCTGTAGCATATTCTTGTTTAGAGCGTATTAGTGTTTTATAAAGCTGCAGTTTTAAGCCACATGGAGCATTAAAAAGGCTACGTCGTAAATAGGCAAGTATGCGGGTAGCATTGATTATTATGTATTCAGTATGAGGTGACCAGTTTAGAATAGTTGTTATGTGAACTCTAGGATATTTATTGGAGCTATAAGAATCCAGAAGAATGTTATTATGACAGTAAATAGGTGAAGTAGTAGCGGTTTTTGATAAACACATGATTTTGCACTCAGTGTTGTGGTCGATGCGCTAATTCTCACGTACTCCAGTTATATAGAGCGTTGAAATCCGCTTGCAATATGTTTATGTCATTATCATTAGTAGTTTCTTAAAAAATCACACAGTCATCCGCAAAAAAAATGAACGTTTGATGATACAATTGATGAGAGGTGTTTAAAATAAATAAAAAAACAGGAAGCCAATGACAAATCCTTGCAGAATGCCGGAATGAACTACGTGAAAAGATGAAATGTAACTGTTGCAGTAACGAATTGTGCTCTCTTAGTGAGAAAGCACTCAATCCACAGTTTGTTTGAGTCAAGACTTAGTTGGTGCGGCATGTAATGTAGCAGTCTATGGCAAACCTTGTCAAAAGCTCTTGAGAAACCTAGAAAATTGCAGTCGGCATGTTATAATTTTTAAGAATCTGATCTAAGTGATGAGTGACTGCTAATAACTATGTTTCACAATACTTTTTTCACGAAAGCTATGTTGTGCAGAAGTTAAAAATGAATTTGATTTCAAAAACTTTACTCTCTTTCTAAATATACTAATTAAATAAGTGGGACGATAATTGTTCGAACAGTGTTCATTACCAGATCTATAGAGTAGAACGACTTTGCCGATTTTTTCATTGACTAGGAATAGTAGAAGTATGCAGTGACTGTTGGAAAACTTTTGTTAATAATATAGAATCGTAAGCACAAGTACTTTTATAAAAGAATTGTAATATTGCCATCATAACAAGGAGGCGAATCATTTTAAGTGATTCAATGAGGCGTAGAACTCCAACGGTTCCAATAATCATTAATGACATGGGTGAATAATTGTGTAAAATTGCGCTAGGTAAATTATTGCGGTTTTCTAAAGAAAATTTTTCGATTAAATATTTGTTAGGAACAGCAGCGCAATGACCTTCACTAATTTCGTTACCGAATGAGTCAATCAAGGAAATATGGCTGTCGGACAGCGGCCTATTTACTCGGCAGAACTTTTTGCGTTAGTTTGTAACATAGACGGAAAAGCGTTATTAAGAAAGTTATCAATAGGCGATTTAATTGCAGATATGTAGATGTATGATGCAGATTTGTAGGCAGCAACCGGGGGTGCTTAGTCAGTAAACATTTTGCGGCACGATAAAAACGTTTCTTTTTGTTCTATAATCGTTTGATGTGAGCTTTCTACCATGACACACGCGCGTTTGATATGACGGTACGGCAAGGAGTATACAGCATGATTTGTCGATCAGCATCACCTGCAAATTTATTCCAGTTAGACTGCACTGAACTGTTATTCAAACTGCTCAAAAATGTGTCTAGAAGATCTGATAGCTCACTCTTAATCGTTTCAAAATTTGCTTTCTTACTGTGGTGTGTTTTATTAGATGCGGAAGCATCTTATACTCGCGCCTTGTAGTGCGCCGTCCGCGCCATCCGCACCGCTTCTCGAACATTCGACAGCTGACGCGCGCGCATGCGCCGTTGCGCCGTCGCCCACCATCTGTGCCGCGCGCGCTTCTCCTTCGAGTACATTCGACAGCTGACAGCGCATTCGCCGTCGCGCCGTCGCCATCTGTGCCGCGCGCGCGCTTCTCCTTGGAGAACATTCGACAGCTGACAGCGCATGCGCCGTCGCGCTGTATATATACTCAAGGTCGGCGCTCGCTCGCTCAGTTGCCGCTCGTCCGTTGGTTTGTACGGCGCGTCGACGTCCGAAGTCGCCGTGAAATGAATGCCAACGAATCCACAAACACAATGATCGACGTCCCTTCGACCAGCGCCGCCCTTTCGCATACGTGTGTACGTGTTCACTCATTTAACACCCCCTCCTACAACCACGTTAACCAATTTAGCTATCGAACCAAGTAAGTCGCAATTTAACACCCCATTTCACAACCACGTTAACCAATTTAGCCATCGACTCAAGTAAGTCGCACTTTAACACCCCGTTAACCAATTATATGCTCCGCATCCTCCTCAGTGTTCCCCCGAGGGAAGCTGCGGGCAATTTTTTTTATCTGCTTTAGCACAGGGTGCATTAAATGAAAATGATAGTAATGATTGACCACTAATGCCTGGTGTACAGGTTATAGCGGCAACAAAGTCTGGTTGATTTGTTAATATCAGATAGGGAATCTTAGCACTGCTAGTAGTTGCCCTTGGGACGTTACTACTTTTGTCGAAGAAAACACTCAACATAGGTTAATAAATTCTCTCGGCTGTGACGAAGATGTTAATGAGTAAGATGCGTTTGCATTCCATAATTAAAAAAGTTAAAATATCCGAGCAGAAACAAAGGATGTGATAAAGATCGTGTGCACACAATATAATTGCGTCATGAAGTTCATCAGCAAATGCAAAAGATGAAGACGGAAATCGATAGCGTATTTCTAATATTATATTGTGGTTGCCGATGGTTACTATAGCTCAAACTAGCGCTACTTTTCTATTAATATGGATACAGCAAGAAGGAATGCTTCGTTGAAAAGAATGCCACCTTCCATCCGATCTCAATGGTATATGCGAGAATGGTTTGCGTCATCCAAGATTTCTTGATCACGGACATGTGCACGATTGGTTGTAAAAACAGCGAAAAAACATAAAAACACGAAAGAAGAGACGACTAGGTGCTGAACTTGCAAATAATTTATATTAGAAGGAACACAAACATATATCAGACAGAAGACGTAGTCACATGGCACAACATGGTAGCTAACAGGGTACAAAAAAGAACGTAATCACAAAAAATCGACACTTACGTAAACACTCAAAAAAAGAAAAGCAAAAAAAAATAATGATCACACGTACTTGCAAAAACATGCGTGACCATCAGAAATACTAACAATCGCTTTCACCCGACAGCGCTGAACCCAGGCATCCAACCTCATTTTCACCAAGTGCCACTGACCATTTGCTCACGCATCTTTCCCTCTCAATTTCAATGTAAAGAGACTCCATCACCTCTCTAGTACAATTGTCCGGATGGCCAAAAAAAACAAACGCTTTTGTCCACCGATGGATGGCAGCCACACTCCTTGTAATGAGCGGGCAAGTGCAATCTGTCTTTGTATATTTGCTCTGTTTTTACATCCAAACACGAACCACCAGCTACCCCAACTTTCGGTTCTCATGCACATGAAGCCACGTTTCAATCAAAGCAATTATCTTTTCAATGCATGTATCAATAGCTAATGGTAAAGAGTTTTGTTTAGTACACTTCTAACGTTAGAAAAATGAACGGATACCTGAAGGTATGATTTTCATTCACCTACCCTGGCGCAACCCTATGTAAATGCGTTTCGTTAAGAAGCCCGCGCATTATCTGTCAGCTTTTGATAAATCAGTACGTTTTCTTACATCTATAACTTTATCGCACTCCATAGAAAATACATGTACAATTTTTAATTAGTATTAACTTGTAACACATTGATGACTGTTTTGTGGGGTTTAACGTCCCGAAACCACCATATGATTATGAGAGACGCCGTAGTGGACGTCTCCGGAAATTTTGGCCACCTGGGGTTCTTAAACGTGCACCCAAATCTGAGCACACGGGCCTACGATATTTCCGCCTCCATCGGAAATGCAGCCGCCGCAGCCGGGATTTGAACCCGCGACCTGCGGGTCAGCAGCCGAGTACGCCCCGCCACGGTGGTCAAGTGGCTAAGGTACTCGGCTGCTGACCCGCAGGTCGCGGGATCAAATTCCGGTTGTGGCGGCTGCATCGCCGATAGAGGCGGAAATGCTGTAGGCCCGTGCGCTCAGATCTGGGTGCACGTTAGAGAGCCCCCGGTGGTCTAAATTTCCGGAGTCCTCCACTACAACGTCACTCATAATCATATGGTAGTTTTGGGACGTTAAACCCCACATATCAATCAATCATCATTAGGCTTTTTTACGTGCCTGCCCCGTTGAAACAGAAATATCTTCGCCGACTTAGATGTTTTTAGTCTTTAGTTGATTGTGCAGTGACAGTACTTTCCCTTTTTTTGAAGTCAGGGAACTTGGCGACAATGGGGTGGCATTTAGTAGGTGATTGGTTGCCCAAATGGTGCACGCTTTTAAATGACTGCCTTGGAAAACTGTCAAGAACAGCAAAATAAAATTAATCACTTTTGCTTCGGTATGATGCCAGGTTTTTTTTTTGAGTCTGGAACTCCATGAAAGATCAAGTTGTCCCTATTGGACCTGTCCTTTAGCTTGGTTAGTCTTGATTGCACATGGGAATACTCGTCAGTTAGTTTTTTCACACTTTTTTGCATACTTGTTAGTTCTCCCACCATACTACCCAGTTTATTAGATTTTTTTCCAGTTCGTCTACTCGCTTCCATATACCATTAATTTAAACATGATTGTTTCTTTGTCCGGCTTTAATTGCTTTGACATAAGTAGCAAGCTCCGACTGACACTTCAAGCTCTGTAAAAAACGCGAGTGCACATCTTTACACATACGGAATAAAAGCTTCATTTATTTAACAGTGTTCACGGCTCAGTCTTTGTGCTGTGGTTCGGGTATTGGGCGCAGGGTTAGTTCAATATCGCCGGAACAAAACAAAGTGTAAGCCATTAAATAACATTCGCACTGAGTCTCGCACGGCATCCGTGGGCGCGGTAAGAGCAGTAAACAGATGTTGTTAGATCTTCTAGCGCGTAGTGAAGAAGTACACACCTGCATGGCGACGAAATACTGGCATAAATGTGTGCGAAGACCACTGCTCTCGTGCCCACTGTATTCGGCGTCCAGGTGTTTCTTCTTAGAGCTGTCCGTGGTGATTGCTGTTGCTGTCGATGGGCCGTGTCGATCATCAAAGAGTACCCAGGGGGAGTGAATGCTCCGCATGTGTTGAACGGCTACACTCACGAGGTTTTTTGTCAATATCGGAGCACCTACTTGCACCAACCCAGCTGAGCAAGTTGATAACCACGGCAGGATAATCGCAAGAAAGGCTTGCATGGTGAAAAAATAATGGCTTAGAGATGTGCGAAAACCACTGCTTTCGTACTCGAAATTTCTCAGCAGTTGCACTTCACCACCTTAACATTTTAAGCTCAACTTGTCAAATAGACCACGAATTTCACACTCGTCCGTTTTTTATGTTCGAAGCCCGCAAGCAGAAAAATAGGCAAATTTGTGTACTACATATCATTCTCGTGGTCGCTGAACGATCGCAGCACCAGAGTCTCTTCTACATAATTTTAGAAAACTTGAGATTGCGCCGCCTTAGAGCGCTGAATCGAAGTAGAGCGTCATTCACAATCGCTCACGAACGTCGACAGTCAATGCTCCATACGGTCGAAAATCAATCTTGTAAGACCACAGCCTCTAAAAAACTGCGGTGCTGATATACACTTCAATGCGGAACAGACCCCATTTTCAGGAAGGACAGCACCCTAAGTAATACTTCGAATTCATCGTGATCTCTAAGTAGGCTGGTCGTGCAAAGACATGCATATTTAGAGCTGCGCGAGCACTAATGAACACGTGTGCAATGGCTCCTGTATGGCACACGTATGCTATAGCTCAACCGCATGCGCTTGAATGAATGAATCACCTATACAAAAATCAAGGGGCTAAGCAAGTCAAGAATCACTTCCTCTTCACGGATTGAATGGTCAAAGTAAAGGTCATCCACAAAGAAGCAATGTGTGGGAAACCAAGAAGGTTCTCTGAAAAGCCTAGCAGGTATAATGAAAGCCGCTATCCAAGAGGCAAAGTTTAATTGTGGAGTTTTGTCAAATTTTAGTGGATATGAAGTGGAGTTGGAGCGACTTCGAGCAATTCATCGCCACGCCGAACGATGTTAGAGGCCCACAAAATTCATCTACGGCTTGGTGAAGACGAGACGTCTAAAAAGAAGACTCAACGTCGAGTAAATGCTCTACAGTCGCTACGATGAAATTTATTATGTGAGTCGCTCAATCGCCACAAACATCTTTCGCAAATATGGAGAATAATCCGTGGCCTACGAACATTGCCACATTAACATCGCCCATTTAAACGCCTTGCTACCCATCAAATCCGACATGAAGTCGATGTAGCAGAAGACGTCTGCGCCAGGCTTGCCAATAGGAGGTCTGCAATCATCGTGAGTAACCTACGAAACACGCCGATGAACAGAGACACTGGGATGGACATTATGTTTTCTCTGGAGGAGCTTCAGGCAGCATTTGCAGCAAGCACTCGTCATCTCCTGGATCCAATGGAGTTACGTAGCCCTTGTTAATCTAGGACAAACAGCTCAGCGTGCCCTTTTGGCTGTATTCAATGACTCGTGGGCCAACGGTTTGGTTCCTCCTTCGTGAAATTGCAGCCGCCTTGTGCCCCTGCTCATACCAGGCAAATCGCCATTGAACATGGTCTCTTATCGCCCCATCGCGCTTGCCAGCTGATTTGAAAAGGTGATGGAGAAAATGGTGCTGATTTGCCTAGAGTGGTACCTCGAACATAACATATACCCCGATGCTTTGACCGGCTTTCCACGGGGATGGTCTTCCATAGACAGTGTTGTTGACCTTGTCAAGTCTGTACAAAAGCTTAAAAGTCTAAACAGATTATCAACGGCAGTGTTCTTGGATGTTAAGAAGGATATGACAATGTATTGCTTGAAACCATATTTGACACCTTGGGCGACATTGGAGTGGGGGGCCACGTCTACCGATAGATCTACAGTTATTCGAAGGACAGAACCTTCTTTGTTCAGACAGAAGATGGTGAAACAAGGCACCATTATACTTATCATGGTGTACCTCAACGTGGGGTCTTAAGCCCCATATTTTTCAACCTTGCGCTTATCGGCTTCGTAGACGTTCTGCCGCAATCCGTGCATCTCTCGATCTACGCCGACGACATCTGCATCTGGTCATCTGTGGTCACGCTTCTACACGAACGAGCCAGGCTTCAGAGAGCGGCTACACTGACGTCAAACTACCTTCAAGGACGAAGACTTCAGCTGTCATTTAAGAAATGCTCACTGGTTGCGTTTTTAGCGCGAGGCAATGACCCCATACGTCGTCAAAATTTATAGACACACAATCTGCTATAAAAAACACGGTTTCCTGGGAGCAATAATATATCTGGACTTGTCGTGGAGCCCTCACATCGTTTTCATGAGAAAGAAGCTCACCATGATTACCCATTTTCTAAGGTTTCCTGCGGCAAACTCAAAGATTGCATCGGTATACGAGCCATGCTTCAAATGTACACTGCACTTTTTCCCAGTTTCATGCGCTATAGCCTACCTGTGTTCGGCAATACTTGAATAACAAACGTACGTGTCCTCCAGTCAATACAAGCTCAAGCACTGAGAATATGCCTCGGGCTTCCGAGATGCGCATCCTCAGAAGTGACTGTCACAATCGCTCATGAACACCCTATCACAACCTACATTCGTGTCGATGCTTTAAGAACGCACATAAGACACGCCACCCGCATTGGATTGCATCACCTCGCCTCCCTTCGAACTTACAGGCCACGCTCTATGTTCTGCACTATTATTGCTCCACATCGCACGGTGATTCCCGCAAACTTCAGGCACGCAGCAAGACCGTCGTTTCCATTGTGGCGTCTACATCCACTGGAAGCCGTGACAACCATCACCGAAATGCGAAAGAAAAATTTGTCAAATTGAGCCCTAAAACAAACAATATTACTGTTTTTGTTTGAGAAACACAGTGGACGCATTCACGTTTACACAGATTGGTTGATTACTTAAGAAAGCTCAAATGGTGCAGTGGTAATTCCGGATAAATGCGTCACGATATAGTTCAGGACATGGCGTCCGACATCATCCACGACTTCAGAACTCACCGCCATTCATGCCGCCCTGGAGTTCTTAGTTGAAGAACCGCCGCAGACATGGCCAATCTTATTGGACTCCAAAGCAGCCCTCCAGGGCATTGCCTCGCCATATCGTTATGGACCAAATGAACAGCTAGTCGCTGCAAAAAGACTGCTTCATCACCGGGCTATAGAAAAACAACATGACTTAGCGTATCAATGAATACCGGGTCACTGCAGCATCGACGGAGATGATCGTGCTGATGAAGCAGTCCGATCTGCTCATAATGATGCCCCTCGTGCAGCTATACCATTATCAAGAACGGATGCTGCTAGAAGCCTTCGATTGCTTTCACGAGAACTAACACGCGCTCAGTGGAATTCACCGGCATTTCCAACATCCGCCTTTGTAAATTGGACCCACACCTACAGCTCTTTCTTCCATCAGAAATAACCAGGGCTGAGGACATGAGGATTGGGGTGGCCTGTAGGAATGCCTACTTGTTTCGAATCGGAATGACCAGCAGCAGGACATGCGACAACTGTGGCTGCACGGACACATTTTCCCATCTTCTCTGCCAACATTCTCGCTTCAGTGCGCCAAGAAAAGCGCTCTCGAAAGTTTGAGGCATACTAGACAATCGCCAATTGTCGGAAGAAAGGGTAATAGAACACTGGCCGAGACCATTATCGGCACGCAAGGCGAGAGCGTTGTTGCACTTCTTACGGGCAAGTGGTCTAAGGCGTTCTTCAACGTCTCTTTTCTCTATCATTTTATTTCCCTTACCCCCTTTCCCAGCTGAGGGTAGCCAGCTGGTCTGAGAAATGGGTAACCTCCCTGTCCTTCCTCCATCAATCCTCCTCCTTCTTACGAGGAAGAACTGCGTAGAAGAAAAATGCACAGCACCAGGGAAGCAGTGCCTTCTGGGGATTCCACAGGAAGCACTGCCGTTTCAGCGTCCTACGCCTAGTTAATAATTTACGCATCAGCACTTATCGACCATACGAATCTCCATTCAAAAGAACACGTTCTTTGTCATACTAAATGCGAACCATTTCCTAGCGAAATTTGGCTATTTTGAGTGCATCTATCTATCTATCTATCTATCTATCTATCTATCTATTTATCTATCTATCTATCTATCTATCTATCTATCTATCTATCTATCTAGACGCTCGCGACTTTTTGCTCTCTTGGCCATTTCAATAATGGTATCAATACCGAAATTGGTATGGCATAACACGACTGTATGGCGAATAATACTGACTTGTCATGACATAAAAATAATGATATGTATGTCATAAATGTCATAATTTGCATTTCATGGTGTGGCTGCTCTTGTGGTTTCGATCAGATCAGAAACTGGTATGGTACGACATTACTGCTTGGCGAACGCAAGTGACAGACCCTTACGTGGAAATCGAGAAATGCATGTCATGTAACAAACTAACTACATGCCACACTCATGATGCCCTCGTGACCCTTGCACTAGCTTCAAACATACCAATTTGGTATAACGTAACGCGAACAAACGACGAAGATAAATGACACGTCCAAACATGATAACCATGGCATGCGTGTTGTGTAAAACATGATATAATACGCTCATAGCACGCTGGTGGCCGTTTCGCTAGCTCAACATATACGAAATTTAGTATCACGTGACATGAATTGATTACAAAAGAAAATGACACGTAAAAAAATGATAATCATGATATGTGTCACGCAAAAAACATCGCTACGAGCTACGCTCCTAGCGTGCTCGCGTCCGTTTCGCTAGCACCATATACAAAAACTTTGTTATTAGGTGACGAGAATATATGACGAAAGTAAATGACACGTCTAATCACGATAATCATTACGTGCATGTCATAAATTATGACGGCTTGGTCATTTCGCTAGCTCCACATATACCGAATTTGTTATCACGTGACGTGAATAGACTACGAAGGTAAATGACAAGTCCGAACATAGCAATAATGACATGGACGTCATGTACGGCAAAATTTACGTCCGTCTCGTAACATCGTACTGATATTAAAGGGACATATCAACCTTCTACAGTCGTGCTTCACATATCCGTGATTCCCACTGTACATGGGATCTTCCAATATTTTTGTCACCTGAACAAGTTCGAGTTCCCGATAAAGTATTTCCTGGAAAGCACCACGATACTTCAAGCGAAATGCAGCAAAATTTAGTAACACCGCACCTGTAATTATCTCTATTGGCATGACAACGTCAAGTATACTTCACATATAATATCATACCGGTGCGCACACTCTGAGAAGCTTTGATTTCGTTGAATGTCTGATTCTCCTGTCATAGTAGTGCTATTAAACACCTCAGCACTTTCCCGTTAGTTAGAAGTGTCTGTATCAGTGCGCGCAGTAGGCGCAGACGTTAGAATGAAGCGAGAATAATGACTGATGGGAGTGTATGGAATTCCGTATGTAACGTTAAATATTTGTGAAAAAAGGAGAAGGTATCGCAACATCCATCCACATGAAAAGGAGACGTAACCTGAGTGCAGGTGTACGTATACCAAAACAATAAAGATAATGTGAAACTAGTGAGAGATAGAAATAAAATATAAGCAAAATGATACGTATTCGAACAAAGACAAACATGGCATCTCACTAAACAACGATGTAAACCATTACACAGTTCGCAAAAGCATTCGAAAAAGGAGCATTGTGATAATGGGTTTTGATGTATTGTCTAGTAATTTGGTAAATATTGAGGCACATGGCCAGCACATTCGGTGAGCTTGATAAGATAAATATACAATGTAGGCATACACGAACTAGTGTGCTTTCTAAAGAAAACGAAATATGAACGAGACGGAAAACATTTGACTCATAAAAAGAAAGAAGGAGAAGACCGTAATAAATAAAAATATTGTATTTATGTCAAGATAGTTCGCATACGTCGCTATAATCATTATATAAATATGAACATGCTAATCAATAACTTGCTAATTAAGACTGTGATTCATGCATGGAACCTTGCAGTAGTATAATACAAACACCGAGTTTACAGAAGACAGACAACGTTCAAACTGTTTTGCAAGTGAAAGCCTTATTCACCAAAGATTCCGCCACGTTTTCTTTAAGACGTGATTGTTATAGAATTGTGTTCATAATAACGTGACATAAATTTTTTGAGACCTGTATGAAGCGTACTGCCAAGCTGTCTCTGATCTTTCTTTTTCCCTTTGGCAGGCTATATTTTGGCTCAAATAGAGTTAATAATAACAAGCTAACATAGAACCACTAGCAATCAAGGATGTCAAGGCTTTTGATTGGTCTCACTTTTGTTCAGACGGCAGTTCTCGAAACAACTTTACACAAGTAACAAGGGGATAGATGGGAAGGTAAAGGTAAATTGCAATAACTCAGCACGCACATGAACGAAATTAACTGGTAGTAAGAGTGAATTTCTGTTTGTAGTATGTTGTCGGTGTTAAACTTGCACAGATCTCTCTCTCAAACCTGCAGGCCCGCTACAAAGATTGGTTTGGTGTTGTGGGCGTTACCTGTTCCTAGCCTATTGGCACACCTGCCACAAATGGCTCACAGGATGCTGCTCTTAAGGTCTAGATTACAGATTGCATCAATCCATCTCCTCAAATCTCTTCCAGCGATAATAATTGCTTCCATCTAAAACGCGAAATAAAATGAATTGTCGAAAAACATCCGAAATCTTCTTTGTAAGACACTCACCATAGATAACTGTAATGTATAGACAACTGTATTTTGTTTTAATTGCATTTCTCTGCTTTAGTATCTACTTCTAATCTCTAGCTTTCATCAGTGTCAATGTCCATACGTATACAGAGCATAATATTGCCATTTATTGAGATATGTCCTCATATTGGTATGGTGGGTGCAAACCACACAGTACCCGTTTCTACCCGTTTGAACGCAGCTGCCGTTTCAGGCGAAATGCCCCTTACTTAAAGCCAACTAGTCCTCTGCCCCCCCGAAAAAAGTACGTGATACCGATGCCAAACATTTACGAAAATATATCACTAAGAACCCTAAAACGTATTTCTAAAGTCATGCCAACACATAAAACTACCAATACAAGGAGTTCCGAAATATAGAAACTGCCGAGGTAAAGAACAAATTGTACCTATCAGATGCTACGACATTGACTACGCTATCACTAAAACAAAAAATTGCCCGCAGCTTCCCTCGGGGAAACACTGAGGAGGATGCGGAGCATATAATTGGTTAACGGGGTGTTAAAGTGCGACTTACTTGGGTCGATGGCTAAATTGGTTAACGTGGTTGTGAAATGGGGTGTTAAATATCGACTTACTTGGGTCGATGGCTAAATTGGTTAACGTGGTTGTAGGAGGGGGTGTTAAATGAGTGAACACGTACACACGTATGCGAAAGGGCGGCGCTGGTCGAAGGGACGTCGATCATTGTGTTTGTGGATTCGTTGGAATTAATTTCACCGAGACCTTGGACGTCGACGCGCCGTACAAACCAACCGACGAGCGGCAACTGAGCGAGCGAGCGCCGACCTTGAGTATATATACAGCGCGACGGCGCATGCACTGTCAGCTGTCGAATGTTCGAGAAGGGGGAGAAGCGCAACGGCGCATGCGCGCGCGTCAGCTGCCGATGTTCTCGAAGCGTGACGGCGCATCCGCGTGCGTCAGCTACCGATGTTCTCGAAGCGTGACGGCACATGCGCGCTACATTATACAGCTAGCGAATGTTCGTGAAGAGGAGAAGCGCACGCGGTGTGTAGAGGAGGAAGGGTGCACAGATGGTGGAGGAGTGAAGCGCGCAAATTATACCTATCAGATGCTACGACATTGACTACGCTATCATTGAAACAAAAAATATAACACTTGGTATTGCGTGGCGACATAAACAAGTATGTATCTGCAAACACCAAATTGCTAGGGATTATAAGGCGGTGGATTTATAGCATAAAAATTGTTTTCCTATTTCTTTGTAGTACGCCTACAAAATTTGGTATAGGCACTAGAATTCAGTATTGTGTGTATTATGTCCCCCCCCATAAAAAAGTTGTATATGTCGTGCTTTTTTCTGTTTTAGAGTGCACCCCGTGCCCTTAAACACCCGTTCCGGTGTTAGGTGGCGTCACTGCTGCCGTCGCCGTTGGTGGCGTAACCACGGGAACGTATGCGTGGCACAAAAATTAACCAAGTCGCACTAATGTGCACAGCACGTAGAAGTGTGAAGCGTCCATGGTGTCACCACTCGAACGAGTATGTGCCACAGGAATTTAGCAAACCCCACTAACATGCACGGCTATTGCGAGCGTCAAACTAAAATGAAGTATGTGCCAAATCAATTGCGAAAGATGCAAGCAAAGAAAACTTCTGGGCAAGCCCAAACACCCCGCAGAGCAGGCGCGAGTATCAAATGAAAACAAAGTATTTGCCTCCGGAAACGGGCGAGCAAACTTGGATAACAGCTTGCTGGTAGTGGTTTTGTAATTCGACATTGGGCACTTCCTGCAACTTACATGAACCACACTTCGGCCCAAACCGATGTTACTTTTGGGGAACCTTGATATAGGCAAAAAAACAAAAGAGACATATTGTTCCCAGTTATCATCAAGAACATCCCGTTCCCATTCATCGTAACGTATCCCAGTGATGAGACGACCTCACGGAACCCATCTTTAACCCCGTCTTTGGAAAACAGGCATTGATGGAGAAAGTCATTTCACCCTTGACAAAGCTTCCTTCATTACATTACGACTGGCAGACGTGTGTTCTCATTACAAAGAGTTGCGGAAAATAAGTAAAGCTGTGCAACTGTCAATGCATACATACATATCTCTTCCAAATTGTTTTTCTCCACTTACCGCAATACCAAAAACACCTTAACAGCAGCGCTTCGAATTCGTATTATGCAGACGCTTAATCGTCGGCATTTTTTTACATAGTTTGCTTTTGAGATTTTCATCGTGTATTGATGACCGTTAGCGTGTATTTTCAGTGTTCTGAACACGAACGTACCATTATTTCTTTTTTTATTATTAAACTGTTTTTATTTGTTGTTTCGTTGCTGCCTCAAATATGGGGCTGTGAACCACGTGAAGCATTGCTAGCTTTTGATTCGTGGTGGTTAAGATGAGTAGTCTCTAGGCTAAAAATTTGGAATAATTATATTACATCTATATACGTGTACGGCCTAAAACAACTGCTTTTCACTTTCCTGACGAAAAGATGAGGCAAAGAACCGGGGGTGGGTCGTGAAGCATGGCTAAGCTTCTGCCCCCGGTGATAACGTCACACTTCTAAGTAAATTTTACCTGGATGCCGAGGCAGAAATTGAACCCTTAGCTGTTATTCAGAATAACAGCCCCACTGCTCTACCGAAGAAGCCTACACCACACGCATATTTATTTTTCGCATCAGTGTCAACTAAATTTCTCTCCTCCATGCTATTAATCAACTCAATCGGCATCGCGGCGCCATAGAGTTTCCCATAGGAAGACCGGAGGCAACTCTGGCGCTAGTGTCTGTGCGAGGGGCAACGCAAAACGCTTCAGCCAGCATTGGAATGATGTCTAGTACACAAGTTTGTCTATTATTCGTACCTTCAGTTCCACTTGACTTCGCGTAGCTTGGAGGTACTTTGTCATGAAATGACAATCAGTCAAAATACATTCCTCACGTGGACATCATTTTAACCGCGCCACCTCTCTCTATCTGTCGGCGAGAAGCCGTGAGCCGGCGCGCGTGCGCTATAGTGCACGTGCCTCGAGAATATCGCAGCGCCGACAATGTGGACCGTGCGCCGCTGCTTTCCGCAAGGTCACGCCGACGGGTAGGACGCCGTCGTGGCAGGCTTCCCGCTAGTGTGTGCATTCCTTTCCCAGATGTCGCCGGCGTCGCGAGAGTTAGTGAAGCCGATCGCGTTCGCGAATGGCGATGTCAACAACGACGAGGCGTGAGCCTGGGAAGCCGAACGATAGCGTCGGAGTGAAAGACCAGCGAAGCCGACTAGGTGATAGTCGAGAACACTGATCGCGTTCGAGAATACATAAGGCACGCGGGTAACACAGACGAGACGCGAGCCAAGTAAAATGAGCGCTGCGTCTTCAAGACGTCCCGCCTCCCACACTCTAAGGCAAAAGGGTGTTAAAAGTGTGTGTGGTTTGTCCTTTTGGGGACTAATGGGGCTCACACAACCATTAGTCTAAGGAGTAACGGCACTGCGGCTAACAGTTAGTCCCCACTTACAAGCTAAAGGAACTAACATTTAGTCCTCACATTTGCACCTTAGTGAATAATCATTAGTCCCACAATTGACCTCAAAAGACTAACATTTAGTCCTGACACTTCCACCCTATAGGGCAACTGTCAATCTCCACAATTACACGTCACCGGGCAACCGTTAGTCCTCACAATTGCACCTCGCCGGAAGAACGGTTGATCCACTCAAGTACTCCCATCGGACGAACTTTGTATCCTCAGTTGAAACATTGCTTTTGTTGATTTTCCGCCAGGCCTAATACTTTTTTCGCCTGTTTTTCTGCGCAGGGAGCAACAAATAGCGCAGAAAAAAACACGCGAGAAAGTAGTTAGCCACCTATGTGTAACTGCTTTCGCAGTCACGGCAGCAATGAAAGAGAAAAGCGAGACATCGAAATCTTTATTTTTCTACATACACATGAAGTTTCTTCATTCTTATAAGTGAATTCAGGGTGAAGAGTACAAGTCTAATCTCTTTGTCACATCTTGTTCACTCTTCGTGTTGCATCTCCGACAGAAGCGATAGATAACAGGCATTGCAGACGCCAGCGCACGCAGCCTTCTGCCTGTTGTGTTCCCACGGCTGTACGTACAATAAGAGAGTAGAAATAGTTAGACACACGTGACAGAAAATGAAGATGCACGCATATGACAAGTTCGGCAAGGTAAAATAAGAACATGCGTGTAAAGTATGACGCACAAATAACTTTACCTTCACATCTCGCACAGTCATTCTGAAGCTGCTCTGACGAAAGAGATGGATAAATGGCATCGCAGACGCCAGCGCACAAAGCCTTCAGCACGGTGTGTGTCCACGGCTGTACAATAAGTATGTAAAATAGTGAGTCACACGTTACAGAGGATGAATACGAATGCATATGAGAAATACGTGCAAGGTGAAAGAAAACATACGTGAGATATGATATACTAGTAATTTAAACGCGATATCACACAACCTCAAAGACTCATTTCGATCCCCGTAGCGCAACAGCTTAGGAGCGGCGGCCGCAGCCACAACTCCGCGAACCACCGTGCCGCCAAAATGTCGGCGAGTACTAATTAAGTGACGTCGTTCAGCTTGAGCAAGCGAATGCGAAACCAAACACGGCGCTGCAAGCGGAGTGTCTGCCGCCAGCGAACTTCGAACAGGAGAGCGAGCGCACGCTTGGCCGCCGCCACGAACAGCGCTGGACTGGTTTTGAGCTAGCGCCGAAGATATCGATGGTAATGCGGCCCTTTTCCAGAAACTCGAGCGAATGCAGCGTGCAAACGCGAGTCCACCGCCGCGGCCATTGGATGTAGCCGAGCTACTTGCGACCGACTGACGGGAAAGGCAGCAGTAATGGAGACCAAGTTTTACTGAATTCCGACGCTACTGAAATTCCCGCCAGCCCGTGCTGGTGCACTTACAGCGCACGAAATACTACAACCAAGCTTGTTACGAGAACTCGCAACGTGTTTTCGACTACTCCCAACACAGCGACGAGGTCTCAGCCTAATATCTTTAGCCCGGAGCTCATCGTGGCGGTGAAGACAGGCGAGCACTCGGGAGGCCGACTGCAAAGGCGGCCAATTTCCAGGCGGTCTCAAAGCACAGGCAAACTGCAGACGCCCAAGCTGACCTTCGCGTTGCATTTCGCGCGTGCGATATACAACAAGACCGAGCCCGTTGCCGGCGAGCACGATCCGTATCGCACACGCAAAAAGTAGAGTAGAATAAAGAATGATAATCTACTTGCGAAAGAATCCAGCGCTGATTTCTGCCCTGAGTCGGACTGAAGCATATATCCGATAGGCCTGCCTTCTTCTGGGCCGTCATGTTGGCCTTCCCAACTGTTGCTGTCGTGTGTTGGTCGTGACTATATCTAAGCCAGAGATCAGAGCGTGGCGTGGTGACGTGTCGAGATTTGCTCCAGACTTCATGGGTGCAGCGAAACGTAAAAGCAGCAGCCCACGCTCATCCAAGCGTACACACAAGCACCACGTCGTAATTCCTAGATCGTCGAATCCACGCGGCCGTTGTCGAGCACTGCAAGCATGATGCAACGCAAACCGTCACCAGCAAAATACGGAGAAAGACTGAGCCAGGAGAGGAAGAGGATGGATAGTGACCTTGGCAACGTATTGCGCAGTGAACGCGCAAAGTGTTGCCGTGGGAGGGGGGGGGGGCAAGCACTGCGCCGTACTCCCGACCGGGCTGCAGACATCAGGTGCCTTTCTCCTCTTCTAACCACTACCACCATTTGCCGTGCAGTTCATTCCTTTGGAGCGTGTTTGCAGACTGAGTGGTTTACACGCAGTACGTTGTTTCCCATTGGGGTTGCTCCTCAACGGTCTATCCGTTCATCGCGCGCATCTATTGGGCTCCGTTACTCTTTTTCGGGTAATTTTGCCTTAGAGTGCAAATCTTTGCCTTTCAAACAAACGTTTACACGAGTAAACGCTACACTGAGTTTCGATTCAAACCGTTCGGCCAGCACCCGCGTCGACGCCCCTTCTAACTGGGTCAACGCCGGGCGCTCTACTGTGGCTTTGCATCCAATCAGGGTCCCCTTCAGGGAGATGATTCATAGTTTTTTTTATTTACATAAAGTTACTGCATATGTGATTTGGGTATGAGCCGGTGGGTAGCGGGGAACAGGCAGATTAGAGAAGAGGACGTTCGGCTAGCGAGGCAAATGGACCGGAAGAAACAAAGCAAACCCCGGATTGCGCGCAGCTCCAATACCTTCCCGGACTATGAAAATGGTGTTGTCTCAAAGGCAGGGCGAAGAGCTCAACAAGGTGGTTGCCGATGATATGGCATCCAATGGGTTCATGGAAGCTGTTGAAGCCTTCAAGAAGGAGACAGGCATGCCTGGCGACAAAGACAAGAAGTACGCTGGCCCTTTCGAAAAGAAATGTACGTCTTTAATCAGGTTGCAGGAGAAGGTGATGGAACTGGAGAGTAGACTGGCAGAGGCTAAGAAAGAGTACATTTCGGGCACACCCACACGGGAAAAGCGGTCCCCTACAAAGTGGATTCCCAGGCCTCTCGAGCGGCATGCCCTCACGGGCCACCGGTCACCAGTCACCCGGGTGGCCTTACAACCTGTCTACTGCGTGGTCGTCTCCACCTCAGAAGACGCCTCTATCAAGGTTTGGGTTTACGAGACAGGAGACTTCGAACAAACGCTAAAGTGCCACACGGACTCCGTGCAAGACTTGGGGTTCGGCCACACTTGGAAGTTTGTTGTGTCTTGTTCAGCAGACATGATCATCAAATTGTGGAATTTCCAGACATATGAGTGTATTCGTACAATGCACGAATATGACCACAACAAGTCATCAGTGTCCTTTAAGCCGAGCGGTGACCATGTGGTGTCCTGTTCGAGAGACAAGACCATCAAGTTGTGGGAGGTATCCACGGGGTACTGTGTCAAGACGTTCACAGGCCATCGGGAATGGGTGCGCATGGTCAGAGTCAACTCCGATGGCTCCCTCTTGGCCAGCTGTTCTAATGACCACATGGTTCGTGTGCGGGTGGTGGGCACCAAGGAGTGCAAGCTGGAGCTTCGGGAGCACGACCACGTGGTGGAGTGCATCGCGTGGGCACCCGAGAGCGCCCACCTAAAGCCTGGAGGGCAACGGCAGTGGAGACAGCAACCGGCGGCTGGCTGGCAGTGGTGCAGGCCGGGCCAAGGGCACTGGACTCTTCCTGGCAACGGGCTCGCGGGAAAAAACCATTAAGCTCTGGGACGTCAGCACAGGCCTGGCCGTCTTCACCCTGGTGGGCCACGACAACTGGGTGCGTTGTGTGAAGTTCCACTTCGGTGGCAAATACCGCTGAGCTGCTCAGACAAGGACAAGATGTTGCGTCTCTGGGAGCTGGCACACCAGCGATGCTGTAAGATGATGATGATGATGATGAACTCTTATCGATGGCGCTCAATTACAGAGGGGGATGGGCCAAGTTCCGGGTAGCAGGACCCTTAATTGAAACTAAACTGAAAATGAAGCCAATCTGAAAAATATTTTAAAAATAATACTACCAAAAAACAAAAATGTTTGCTGAGCAAGCGGTCAAACCATCTCTCGTTTCTGATAGACATAACTACGAAATATAAACTAAAGATCTCAAAATGTTGAGGTTCACCTGCACGGTAATCTTTTAGTTGCGTTGTTGTAATCAAACACAGTGGAGCATACAACCCTGTGGCACTAACCAAATGAAGTTCCGCCAAGTGATAAAATTACTGGTAGAATTACTTGTATTCCTAGCTTCTGTAATGGGGCTACTAAAAATCTTTTTCTCTGATAAGAATAACGATGGCAGAATAAAAATAAATTTTCAATTGTTTCAATTTCATCAAATCAAGGGCATAGCGCTGACGCTTTGAGTTGAGGTAATAATGTAGTTGCTGAACTGCACAGCGCAATCTGGTATGAGTGACCTCTAACTGGCAAGATACACACCACTGTTTATATCAGCAATAGCTCAGATGCTCGAAATTTTTGACACCGGAGGCCTATCTCGCTAGCCGAACATCTTCTTCTCTAGTCTGCCTGTTCCCCGCTACCCACCGGCTCATACCCAAATCACATATTCAGTAACAATAGTTATGTATTTATTTTACCCTCGATGTCAAATGGCATTACAGAAAGGGGTGGGTTGTTACAAAAAAATAAACTCAACAAAAAGCAGTGAATATGGTTAGATCGCTAAAAGAGATCTCTTATAAGTACAATACTTTCCAATAAATTTATATAATAATATGTCTTAGCTAAAACAGCACAGAACATATTTACACCATGTCAGCTAATTCAACAAAAAAACGTTATTATTATCAACCGTTATTAAATAATATTATGTAACAATATTAAATTATATTATATTATTATAATAATAAGATTATTAAAAATAATAATAATCAATAATATTATAATATTATATAATATTATTGGAAATAATATTATGTTATTAAAATATTAAACGTTATTAAATATTAAACGTTATCAAATCATTATTAAACTTTATTAAACGTTATTGTTAGCTGATGTATCGCGGAACAAGTTGTTATCACTTATAGCGATAATGTCACCAGGAAGTCTGTTCCACTCTTTTGATGTTCGAGGCAAAAATGAATTGAAGAACGTTTTCGTTTTGCATGAAGGGATGCCTACTTTAAGATAGTGAACAAAGCGGTGGGATATGTGCTGAGGGTGAAGAAGTAGTTCGTCATGCAAGAAGAGATGATGGTACGTGTTCAAAAACGGAGTGCAAGAAAACTTTTCCTGGTGGAAATACTCCTGGTTCTGTTATAATTATAGAATATAAAACGAACGGAGTTCTTCTAAACAAGTGGAACAGAAGTTACCAGATTATGATAGGTTGGGTCCCACATGGCTGTAGCAAATTCTTGTTTAGAGCGTATTAGTGTTTTATAAAGCTGCAGTTTTAAGCCACATGGAGCATTAAAAAGGCTACGTCGTAAATAGGCAAGTATGCGGGTAGCATTGATTATTATGTATTCAGTAGGAGGTGACCAGATTAGAATTGTTGTTATGTGAATTCCAGGATATTTATAGGGGTTATAAGAATGCAGAAGAATGTTATTATGACAGTAAATAGGTGAGGTAGAAGAGGTTTTTGATAAACACACGATCTTGCACTCTTTATTGTTGTGGTCAATGAGCTATTTTTTCACGTGCGCCAGTTATACAGAGCGTTAAAATCAGCTTGCAATATGTTTATGTTATTATCATTAGTAGTTTCTTGAAAAATCACACAGTAATCAGCAATAAAATAAACGTTTGATGATATATTTGATGAGAGGTATTTAATATAAATAAAAAAGAACAGGAAGCCTATGACAAGTCTTGCAGAATGGCGGAATGAACTACGTGAAAAGATGAATTCTAACTATTGCAGTAACGAATTGTGCTCTCTTAGTGAGAAAGCCCTCAATCCACAGTTTGTTACCGTCAATACTTACTTGGTGCAGTTTGTAAAGTAGCAGTCTATGGCAAACCTTGTCAAAAGCTCTTGAGAAACCTAGAAAATTGCAGTCGGCATGGTATAATTTTTTAAGAATTTGATGTAAGTGATGAGTGACTGCTAATAACTATGTTTCACAACAATACTTTTTTACGAAAGCTATGTTGTGCAGAAGTTAAAAATGAATATGATTTCAAAAAGTTTACTCTCTCTCTAAATATACTAACTAAATAAGTGGGACGATAATTGTTCGGAAAGTGTTTAATACCAGATTATAGAGTTGAACGACTTTGCCGATTTTTTCATTAACTAAGAATAGTAGAAGTATGCAGTGACTGTTGGAAAATGTTTGTTTGTACAATAGAATCGTAAGCACAAGTACTTTTATAAAATAATTGTATTATTGCCTTCATAACCAGGAGGCGAATCATTTTAAGTGATTCAATGAGGCGTAGACTTCCAACGGTTCCAATAATCATTAATGACATGGGTGAATAATTGTGTAAAATTGCGCTAGGTAAATTATTGCGGTTTTCTAAAGAAAAGTTTTCGATTAAATATTTGTCTGGAATAACAGCGCAATGACCTTGACTAATTTCGTTACCGAATGAGTCAATCAAGGAAATATGGTTGTTGGACAGCGGCCTATTTACTCGGCAGAACTTTTTGCGTTAGCTTGTAACATAGACGGAAAAGCGTTAGTAAGAATGTTATTTGTAGGTAATTTAATTGCAGATATGTAGATGTATGATGCAGATTTGTAGGCAGCAAACCGGGGATGGTTAGTCAGTAAACATTTTGTGGCACGATAAAAACGTTTCTTTTGTTATGTAAACGTTTGATGTGAGCATTCTGCCATGACACACGCAAGTTTGATATGACGATACGGCAAAGAGTATACTTCATGATTTGTCGATCAGCATCAGCTGCAAATATAGTGCAGTTAGACTGCACTGAACGGTTATTCAAACTGCTTAAAAATATGTCTAGAAGATTTCATAGTTCACTGTTAATCGTGTAAAAGTTTGCTTTCTTACAGTGTTGTTTCGTTTTATTGTTTTCTCTGCTTTAGCTCAGGGCGCATTAATGAAAATGATAGTAATGATTGATCACTAACGCCTGGTGTAGAGGTTATTGCGGCAACAAAGTCTGGTTGATTTGTTAATATCAAATAAAGAATCCTAGCACTTGTAGTAGTTGCCCTGTGGAAGTTACTACTTCTGAACATAGGGTAATAATTCAATCGGCTGTGACGAAGATGGTATTGAGAAAGGTGCGTTTGCATTTCATAATTAGAAAACTTATAATATCCGAGCAGAAACAAACAATGTGATAAAGATCGTGTGCACACAATAATAATTGCGTCATGAAGTTCATCGGCCAATGCAAAGATGAAGATGGAAATCGATAGCGTATTTCTAATATTATATTGTGGTTGCCGATGGTTACTATAGCTCAAACTAGTGCTAGTTCAGTAATAATATGGATACAGCAAGAAGGAATGCTTTGTTGAAAAGAATGCGAACTCCAATCTAATCTCAATGGTATATGTGAAAATGGTTTGCGTCATCCAAGATTTCTTGATCACGGACATGTGCACGATTGGATGTAAAAACAGCGCAAAAATACATACAAACACGCAAGAAGAGACAATAAGGTGCTGAACTTGCAAAAAATTTTTATTAGAAGGAACACAAACATATATCAGACAGAAGACTTAGTCACATGGCACAACATGGTGGCTGCGCAGCTGAGCTAACAGAGTACAAAAAAGAGTGTAATCACAAAAAATCGACACTTACATAAACAATCAAGAAATGAAAATCAAAAAAGAAATACTGATCACATCTACTTGGAAAAACATGCGTGGCCATTGAAAATACTAACAATCGCTTTAACCCGACAGCGCTCAACCCAGGCATCCAACTCATTTTCACCAAGTGCCACGGACCATTTGCTCACGAATCTTTCCCTCTCAATTTCAATGTAAAGAGACTCCATCACCTCTCTAGTTCAATTGTCCGGATGGCCAAAGAAACAAGTGCTTTTGTCCACCAATGGATGGCAGCCACACTCCTTGTATTGAGCTGGCAAGTGCAATCTGTCTCTGTATATTTGCTCTGTTTTTACATCCAAACACGAAGCACCAACTACCCCAACTTTCGCTTCTGATGTCCAAAGCCACGGTTCAATCAAAGCAATTATCTTTGCAATGCATATATCAATAGCTAATGGTAAAGACTTTTGTTTTGTACACTTCTAACGTTAGAAAAATGAACGGACATCTGAAGATGTGATTTCCTGTCACCTACCCTGGCGCAGCCATCCGTAAATGCGTTCCGTTAAGAAGCCCGTGCATTATATGTCACCTTTTGATAAATCGATACGTTTTCTTACATCTATAACTTTATCGCACTCCATAGAAAATACATGTAAAATTTTTAATTAGTATTAACTTGTAACGCAGTTTGAGGGGCGAAGAACCGGGCTGAGCTTTGTCAAAGTTGTTAAGGTTTCTCTTTACGCCCCGTCGCAGTGGTCTAGCGGCTAAGGTACTCTGCTGCTGACCCGAAGGTCGCGGGATCAAATCCCGGCTGTGGCGGCCGCATTGCCGATAGAGGCGGAAATGTTGGAGGCCCGTCTGCTCAGATCTTGTTGCACGTTAGAGAGCCCCAGGTGGTCGAATTTTACGCAGCCCACTACTACGACGTCACTCACAATCATATGGTAGTTTTGGGACGTTAAACCCCCACATATCAATCAATCATCATTAGGCTTTTCTACGTGCCTGCCCCGTTGCAACAGAAAAATCTTCGCCGACTGAGATGTTTTAATACTTTGGTGGAGTTTGCAGTGACAGTACTTTCTCTTTTGTTTTGAAGTTAGTGAACTTGGCGACAATGGGGTGGCATTTAGTAGGTGAGTGGTTGCCCAAATGGTGCACGCTTTTAAATGACTGTCTGGGAAAACTGTCAAGAACAGCGAAATAGAATTAATCACTTTTTCTTTGGTATGACGCCAGGTTTTTTTAGAGTCTGGAACTCCATGAAAGATCAAATTGTCCCTATTGGCCCTGTCCTCTAGATTGGTTAGTCTAGATTGCACAAGGAAATACTTGGTAGTTAGCGCTTTCACACTTTTTTGCATACTTGTTTGTTCTCCCATCATACTACCCAGTTTATTAGATTTTTTTCTTCCAGTTCGTCGAGTTGCTTCCGGATACCAGTAATTTCAGCATGATTGTTTCTTTGTCCGGCTTTAACTGTTTTCACATCAGTAGCAAGCTCCGAATGACAATTCAAGCTCTGTAAAAAAACGCGAGTGCAAATCTTTCAACATATGTAATAAAAGCTTCATTTCTTTGACAGTGTTTACGGCTGAGTCTTTCTGCTGTGGTTTGGGTATTGGGCGCAGGGCCAGTTTCACTGTGACCGGAGCAAGGCAAAGTGTAAGCCATTGAAGAACATTCGCACTGAGTCTCGCACAACATCCGTGGGCGTGGTAAGAGCAGTAAACAGCGGTTGTTAGATCTTCTAGTGCGTAGTGAAGAAGTACACACCTGCGTGGCGACGAAATAGTGGCATAGATGTCTGCGAAGGCCACGGCTCTCGTGCCCACTGAAGGCGGCGTCCAGGTGTTTCTTCTTAGAACTGTCCGTGGTGATTGATGTTGCTGTCGATGGGCCTGGTCGATCATCAAGAGTACCCAGGGGGAGTGAATGCTCCGCATAACGGCTACACTGACGAGGTTTTTTTTCAATATCGGAGCACCTACATGCACCAACGCAGCTGAGCAAGTTGATAACCACGGCAGGATAATCGCAAGAAAGGCTTGCATGGTGAAAAAATATTGGCTTAGAGATGTGCGAAAACCACTGCTTTCGTACCCGAAATATCTCAGCAGTTGCACTTCACCACCGTAACATTTTAAGCTCACCATGTCAAATAGGATCACGAATTTCACACTCGTTCGTTCTTTTATGTTCGAAGCCCGCAAGCAGAAAAATAGGCAAATTTGTGTACTACATACAATTCTCGTGGTCGCTGAACGATCGCAGCACCAGAGTCTCTTCTAGGTAATTTTAGAAATCTAGAAATTGCGCCAGCTTAGAGCGCTGAATCGAAGTAGAGCGTCATTCACAAGCGCTCACGAACGTCGGCAGTCAATGCTCCATACGGTCGAAAATCAATCTTGTAAGACCACAGCCTCTAAAAAACTGCGGAGCTGATATACACTTCAATGCGGAACAGACCCCGTTTTCAGGAAGGACAGCACCCTAAGTAATACTTCGACTTCACCGTGATCTCCAAGTAGGCTGGTCGTGCAAAAACGTGCATATGTAGAGGTGCACGAGCACTAATGAAGACGTGTGCAATGGCTCGTGTATGGCACACGTATGCCATAGCTCAACAGCCTGCGCTTGAATGAATGAATCACCTACACAAAAATCAAGGGGTTAAGCAAGTCGCAGATCACTTCCTCTTCATGGATCGATTGGTCAAGGTACAGGTCATCCACAAAGAAGCAATGTGAGGGAAACCAAGAAGGTTCTCTTAAAAGCCTAGAAGGTATAATGAAAGCCGCTATCCAAGAGGCAAAGTTTAATTGTGGAGTTTTGTCGAATTTTAGCGGATATGAAGTGGAGTTGGAACGACTTCGAGCAATTCGTCGTCATGCCGAACGACGTTTAGGCTCACCAAATTCATCTACGGTTTGATGAAGACGAGACGTCTACAAAAGAAGACTCAACGTCGAATAAATGCTCTACAGTCACTACGTTGAAAGTCATTATGTGAGTCGCTCAATCCCCACAAACCTCTTTCGCAATATGGAGACTAATCCGTGGCCTACGAACATTGCCACAACAACATCGCCCATTCTAATGCCTTGCTCCCCACCTAAGCCGACGTGAAATCGATGTAGCAGAATACTTCTGCGCCAGGGTTGCCAACAAGGGGACTGCAATCACCGTGAGTAACCTACGAAAAGCACCGTTGTCCAGAGACACTCGGATGAACATTACGTTTTCTCTGGAGGAGCTACAAGCAGCACTGGCAGCAAGCACTCGTCATCTCCTGGACGCGATGGAGTCACTTACGTAGCCCTTGCTAACCTAGGACAAACAGCTCGGCGTGCCCTTTTGGCTGTATTCAATGACTCGTGGGCCAACGGTTTGGTTCCTCCTTCGTGAAATTGCAGCCGCCTTGTGCCCCTGCTCATACCAGGCAAATCGCCATTGAACATGGTCTCTTATCGCCCCATCGCGCTTGCCAGCTGATTTGAACTTGATGGAGAAAATGATGCTGAATCGCCTAGAGTGGTACCTGGAACATACCATATACCCCGATGCTTTGAACGGCTTTCCACGGGGATGGTCTTCCATAGAGAATGTTATTGACCTTGTCACGTCTGCACAACAGCAGAAAAGCCTAAAGAGATTATCAATGGCAGTGTTCTTGAATGTTAAGGGCGGATGTGACAATGCATTGCTTGAAATAATATTGACACCTTGGGCAACATTGGAGTGGGGGGCCATGTCTACCGATAGATCTACAGTTATTCGAAGGACAGAAACTTCTTTGTTCAGACAGAAGATGGTGAAACAAGGCACCATTATAGTTATCATGGTGTACCTCAACCTGGGGTCTTAAGCCCCATACTGTTCAACCTTGCGCTCATCGGCTTCGTTGACGTTCTGCCGCAATCCGTGCATCTCTCGATCTACCTAGACGACATCTGCATCTGGGCATTAGTGGTCACGCTTCTAAACGAACGAGCCAGGCTTCAGAGAGCGGCTACACTGACGTCAAACTACCTTCAAGGACGATGACTGGAGCTGTCATTTAGGAAATGCTCAATGGTTGCGTTTATGCGCAAGGCAATGACCCCATACGTCGTCAAAATTTATAGACACACAATCTGCTATCAAAAAACACGGTTTTCTGGGAATAATATTAGATCTGGACTTGTCCTGGAGCCTTCACATCGCTTTTATGAAAAAGAAACTCACCGTGATTACACACTTTCTAAGGTTTCTTGCGGCAAACTCATGGGGTGCATCCGTATCCGAGCCATGCTACAGCTGTACACTGCACTTTTCCTTAAATTCATGCGCTATAGCCTATCCTGTGTTTGGCAATAGTCGAATAACAAACTTACGTGTCCACCAGTCCAAATACAAGCTCAAGCACTGAGAATATGCTTTGGGCTTCCGAGATGCGCATCCTCAGCAGTGACTGTCACAATCGCTCATGAACACCCTATCACAACCTACATTCGTGTCGATGCTTTAACAACGCACATAAGACACGCCACCCGGATTCAATTGCATCACCTCGCCTCCCTTCGAACTTCCAGGCCATGCTCTACGATCTGCACTATTATTGCTCCACATCGCACGGTGATTCCCGCAAACTTCAGGCACGCAGCAAGACCGTCGTTTCCATTGTGGTGTCTACATCCACTGGAAGCCGTGACAACCATCCCCGAAATGCGAAAGAAAAATTTGTCAAACTTTGCCCTGAAACAAACAACATTACTGTTTTTGTTTGAGAAACACAGTGGACGCATTCACGTTTACACAGATTGGTCGATTACTTAAGCATGCTCAAATGGTGCAGCGGTAATTCCGGATAAATCCGTCACGATATAGTTCAGGACATCGCATCTGACATCATCCACGACTTCAGAACTTGCCGCCTTTCATGCCGCCCTGGAGTTCCTAGTTGAAGAACCGCAGCAGACATGGGCAATCTTAATGGACTCCAAAGCAGCCATCCAGGGCATTGCCTCGCCATATCGTTATGGACCTAATGAACAGCTAGTCGCTGCAAAAAGACTGCTTCATCACCGGGCTATAGAGAAACAACATGACATAGCGTATCAATGCATACCGGGCCACTGCAGAATCGATGGAGACGATCGTGCAGATGAAGCAGACCGATCTGCTCATAATGATGCCCCTCGTGCAGCTATACCATTATCAAGAACGGATGCCGCTACAAGCCTTCGATCACTTGCACGAGAACTAACACGCGCTCAGTGGAATTCAGCGGCATTTACCAACGCCCGCCTTTGTAAAATGGACCCAACCTACAACTCTGTCTTCCATCAGGAATAACCAGAGCTGAGGAGCTGGGGATAGAGGTGGCCTTTAGGAATGCCTGTTTGTTTGGAATCGGAATGACCAGCAGCTGGACATGCGACAACTGTGGTGGCGCGGACGCATTTTCCCATCTTCTCTGCGAACGTCCTCGCTTCAGTGCGCCAAGAAAAGAACTTTCGAAAGTTTGAGACATACTAGACAATCGCCAATTGTCGGAAGAAAGGGTTTTAGGACACTGGCTGAGACCATTATCATCACGCAAGGCGAGAGCGTTGTTGCACTTCTTGCAGGCAAGTGGTCTAAGGCGTTCTTCAACGTCTCTTTTCTCTATCCTTTTATTCCCCTTACCCCCTTCACTAGCAGAGGGTAGCCAGCTGGTCTGAGAACTGGCTAACCTCCCTGTCCTTCCTCCTTCAATCCTCCTCCTCCTTACGAAGAAGAACTGCGTAGAAGACAACCACACAGCACCAGGGAAGCAGTGCCTTCTGGGGATTCCACAGGAAGCACTGCCGTTTCAGCGTCCTACGCCTAGTTATTAATTTACGCATCAGCACTTATCGACCATACGCATCTCCATTCAAAGGTACACGTCATTTGGAATACTAAATGCGAACCATTTCCTAGCGAAATTTGGCTACATTGAGTGCATCTATCTATCTATCTATCTATCTATCTATCTATCTATCTATCTATCTATCTATCTATCTATCTATCTATCTATCTATCTATCTATCTATCTATCTAGACGCTCGTGAATTTCTGCTCTCTTGGCTGTTTCAATAATGGTATCAATACCAAAATTGGTATGGCAAAACATGACTGTATGACGAATATTACTGACTAGTCACGACATTAAAATAATGACATGTATGTCATGAATGTCATAATTTGCATTTCATGGTGTTGCTGCTCTTGTGGTGGTTTCGATCAGATGAGAAACTGGTATGGTACGACATGACAGCTTGGCGAACGAGAGTGACAGACCCTAACGTAGAAATTACGAAATGCATGTCATGTAACAAACTGACTACATGCCACACTCATGATGCCCTCGTGGCCTTTTCACTAGCTTCAAACATACCAATTTGGTATTACGTAACGCGTACGGACGACGAAGGTAAATGACAAATCAAAACATGATAATCATGACATGCTTGTCATGTGAAACATCACTACATTTAGTTAGTGTTACGTGACGTCAATGGATGACAAAGGTGTGTGATTGGAGCAAACATAATAATCATGACATGCATGTCATGTAAGAAAATGACAACATACCTTGCTCGTGATCCGCTCGTGGCCGTTTCGCTCGCTTCGCATATTCTAAATTCGGTATTACGTGACGTGCATTTACGATGAAGGTATATGACACGTCCAAACATGATAATCATGGCATGCATGTTGTGTAAAACATGACTACATGCTACGCTCATAGCGCGCTGGCGGCCGTTTCGCTAGCTCAACATATACCAAATTTAGTATCACGTGACATGAAATGATTACAAAAGAAAATGACACGTCCAAACATGATAATCATGATATGTGTGTCACGCAAAACATAGCTACGAGCTACGCTCCTAGCGTGCTCGCGTCCGTTTCGCTAGCACCACGTATAAAAAATTTGCTATTAGGTTACGAGAATAGATGACGAAAGTAAATGACACGTCTAATTACGATAATCATTACGTGCGTGTCATAAACTATGACTACATGGTCGTTTCGCTAGCTCCACATATACCGAATTTGTTATCACGTGACGTGAATAGACTACGAAGGTAAATTACAAGTCAGAACATAGCAATAACGACACGGACGTCATGTACGGCAAAATTTACGTTCGTCTTGTAACGTCGTACTGATATTAAAGTGACATATCAACCTTCTTCAGTCGTACTTCACATAACCCCGATTCCCACTGTACGTGGGATCTGCCAATATTTTTTCCGCCTGAACAAGTTCGAGTTCTCGATAAAGTATTTCCCGGGAAGCACCACAATACTTCAAGCGAAATGCAGCAAAATTTAGTAACACCGCACCTGTAACGATCTTCATTGGCATTACAACGTCAAGTTAACTTCACAAAAAATAAATACCGGTGCGCATACTTTGAGAAGCTTTGATTTGCTTGAATGTCTGATTCTCCTGTCATTGTATAGTGCTAATAAACACCTCAGCACTTTCCCGTTAGTTGGAAGTGTCTGTATCAGTGTGCACAGTAGGCGCAAACGTTAGAATGAAGCGGGAATAATAACGGAATGGCGTGTATGGACGTCCATATGTAACGTTAAATATTTGTGAAAAAGGAGAAGGTATCGCAACATTCATCCACATGAAAAGGAGACGTAACCCGAGTGCAGGTGTACGTATACCAAAACAAAAAAATAATGTGAAACTAGCAAAAGATAGAAATAAAATTGTAAGCAATATGATACGTATTCGAACACTAACAAACATGTCATCTCACTACAGAACAATGTAAACCATTACCCAATCCACAAAAACATTCGAGAAAGGAGTATTGTGATAATGCGTTTTGATTTATCGTCTAGTATTTTGGTAAATATTGAGGCGCATGGCCACCGCATTCAGTGAGCTTGACAAGATAAATAAAAAGTTTAGGCGTACGCCAATTAGTGTGCTTTCTGAAGAAAACGTATTATGAACAAGACAAAAGACATTTGACTCATAGAAACAAAAGTTGAGAAGACTCTGATAATTGAATATATGGTAATTATGTCAAGATAATTCACGTATGTTTCATTAAAAATTTTATAAATAGGAACATGCTAATAAATAACTTGCTTATTAAGACCGTGATTCATGCATGGAACCTTGCAGTAATATAATACAAACACCGAGTTTACACAACAAGACAGACAACGTTCAAACTGTTTTGCAAGTGAAAGCCTCATTCACCAAAGAGACGACCACGTTTCCTTTGAGACATGATCGTTATAGAATTGTGTTCATAATAACGTGGCATAAATTTTTTGAGACCTGTACGATACAAACACCGAGTTTACACAACAAGACAGACAACGTTCAAACTGTTTTGCAAGTGAAAGCCTTATTCACCAAAGATACGGCCACGTTTCCTTTGAGACATGATCGTTATAGAATTTTGTTCATAATAACGTGACATAAATTTTTTGAGACCTGTATGAAGCGTACTGCCAAGCTGTCTCTCATCATTCCTTTTCCCTTTGGCAGGCTATATCTTGGCTCAAATAGAGTTAATATTAACAAACTAACATAGAATCACTAGTAATCAAGGATGTCAATGCTTTTGATTGGTCTCACTTGTGTTCAGACCGCAGTTCTCCAAACAACTTTACACAAATAACAAGGGGATAGATAGGAAGGTAATGGTAAAACGCAATAACTCAGCACGCACATGAACGAAATTACCTGGTAGTAAGAGCGAATTTCTGTTTGTGGTATGTTGTCGCTGTTAAACTTGCACAGATCTCCCTTTCAATCCTGCAGGCCCGCTACAAAGAATGGTTTGGTGTTGTGGGCGTTACCTTTTCCTAGCCTATTGGCACACGTGCCACAAATGGCTCACAGGATGCTGCCCTTAGGGTCTAGATTACAGATTTCATCAATCCATCACCTCGAATCTCCTCCGGCGATAATATTTGCTTCCCGCTAAAACGCGAAATAAAGTGAATTGTCGAAAAAAATTCGAAAGCCTCTTTGTAAGACACTCATCATAGATAACTGTAATGTATAGACAACTGTATTTTGTTTTAATTGCTTTTCTCTGCTTTAGTATCTACTTCTAATCTCTAGCTTTTCTCAGTGTCATTGTTCATATGTACAGAGTGACATTTATTGAGATATGTCCTCATATTGGCATGGTGGGTGCAAACCACACAGTTTCCTTTTTTACCCGTTCGGACGCAGCTGCCGTTTCAGGCAAAATGCCCCTTACCTAAAGCCAACTAGTCCTCTGTCCAAAAAAAATGTAACGTGATACCGATGCCAAACATTTAGGAAAATATATCACTAAGAACCCTATAACGTATTTCTTAATCCATGCCAACACATAAAACAACCAATACAAGGAGCTCCGAAATATAGAAACTGGCGAGGTGTAGAAGAAATTATACCTTTCAGATGCTACGACATCGACTACCCCATCACTGAAACAAAAATATAACACTTAGTATTGTGTGTTGACATAAACATGTATGTAACTGCAAACACCTAAGTGCTAGGGATTATAATGCGGTGGATTTATTGCATGAGAATTGTTTTCCTATTTCTTTGTAGTACGCCTACAAAATATAGTATAGGCACTGGAATGTAGTGTGTGTATTATGACCCCTCCCCCCCCCCCTAAAAAGTTTTATGTGTCGTGCTTTTTTTCTGTTTTAGAGTGAACCCCGTGCCCTTAAACACCCGTTCCGGTGTTAAGCGGCGTCGCTCCTGCCGTCGCCATTGGTGGCGTAACCACGGGAACGTATGCGTGGCACAAAACTTAAGCAAGTCGCACTAATGTGCACAGCACGTAGAAGTGTGAAGCGTCGATGGTGTCATCACTCGAACGAGTATGTGCCAATGGAATTGAGCAAAGCCCACTACCATGCACGGCTATTGCGAGCGTCAAACTAAAATGAAGTATATGCCAAATGAATTAGGAAAGAAGCAAGCAAAGAAGAATTCTTGCCAAGCCCAAATACCACGTATAGCAGGCGCGAGTATCAAATGAAAACAAGGGATCTGCCTCCGGAAATGGGCGAGCGAAGTTGGATAACAGCTTGCTGGTAGTGGTTGTGTACTTCGACATTGCGCACTTCCTGCAACTCACAAAAACCAACTTCGGCCCACACCGATGTTACTTTTGGAGAACCTTGATATAGGCAGAAAAACAAAAGAGACATATTGATCCCAGTTATGCGCAAAAACAACCCATTCCCATTCATCGTAACGTATCCCAGTGATGAGACGACCTCATGGAACCCTTCCTTAACCCTGTCTTTGGCAAACAGGCATTGATTGAAAAATACATTTCACCCTCGACAAAGCTTCCTTCATTACATTACGACTGGCAAAAGTGTGTTCCCATTACAAATAATTTCTGAAAATAAGTAGAGCTGCGCAACTGTCAATGCATACATACATATCTCTTCCAAATTGTTTTTCTCCACTTACCGCAAAACCAAAAACACCTAAACAGCTGCGCTCCGAATTTGTATTATGCAGACGCTCATTCGTTGGCATTTTTTTCTATTTTACATAGTTTGCTTTTGAGATTTTCATCGTGTATTGATGACCATTAGCGTGTATTTTCAGTGTTCTGAACATGAACGTACCATTTTTTTAGTGTTAAACTGTTTTTTATTTGTTGTTTTGTTGCTGCCTCATAAATGAGGCTGTGAACCCCGTGAAGCATTGCTGGCTTTTAATTCGTGGTCGTTAAGATGAGTGGTATATACGTAAAAAATTGGATTGGCATAATCTTATTTCATCTATATACGTGTACGGCTTAAAACAACAGCTTTTCATATTTCTGACGAAAAGATGAGGCAAAGAACCCGAGGTGGGTCATGAAGCATGGCTAAGCTTCTGCCCCCGGTGATAACGTCACACTTCTAAGTAAATTTTGCCTGGATGCCGAGGCAGAAATTGAACCCTTAGCTGTTGTTGACAATAACAGCCCCAATGCTCTACCGAAGAAGCCCACAGAACAGGCGTACTTATTTTTCACATCAGTGTCAACTAAATTTCTCTCCTCCATGCTATTAATCAAATTGATCGGGATCGCGGCGCCATAGAGTTTGTCATAGGTAGACCGGAGGCAACTCTGGCAAAGATTAAAAACATCTAAGTCGGCGAAGATTTTTCTGTTGCAACGGGGCAGGCACGTAAAAATGCCTAATGATGATTGATTGATATGAGGGGTTAAACGCCTCAAAACTACCATATGATTATTAGTGACGTCGTAGTGGAGGGCTCCGGAAATTTCGACCACCTGGAGCTCTCTAACGTTCACCCAGATCTAAGCACACGGGCCTACAGCATTTCCGCCTCTATCGGCAATGCAGCCGCCACAGCCGGGATTTGATCCCACGACCTGCGGGTCGGCAGCCGAGTACCTTATCCACTAGACCACCGCGGCGGGGCATAAAAAGAAAACTTAACAACTTTGGGAAAGCTCAGCCCGGTTTTTCGTCAATCAAGCTGCGTTACAAGTTAATACTAATTAAAAATTTTACAGGTATTTTCTATGGAGTACGATAAGGTTATAGGTGTAAGAAAACGTATCAATTTATCAAAAGGTGACAGATAATTTGCGGGCTTCTTAACGGAACGCATTTACTTATGGTTGCGCCAGGGTAGGTGACAGAAAATCATACCTTCAGGTTTCCGTTTATTTTTCTAACGTTAGAAGTGTACTAAACAATACTCTTTATCATTATCTATTAATGCATGCATTGCAAAGATAATTGATTTCACTGAAACGTGGCTTCATGCACATGAGAAGCGAAAATTGGGGGTAGTTGGTGGTTCGTGTTTGGATGTAAAAACAAAAAAAAATATACAAAGACAGATTGTCGCCAAGTTAGTGAACTTGGCGACAATTCGGTGGCATTTAGTAGGTGAGTGGTTGCCCAAATAGTGCACGCTTTTAAAGGACTACCCGGAAAAACTGTCAAGAACAGCAAAATGGAATTATTCAATTTTGCTTCGGTATGATACCAGGGTTTTTTTAGAGTCTGCAACTCCATGAAAGATCAAATTGACCCTATTGGACCAGTCCTCTAGCTTGGTTAGTCTAGATTGCACATATGAATACTCCCCAGTTAGTGCTTTCACGCTTTTTGCATACTTGTTAATTCTCCCATCATACTACCCAGTTTACTAGGTTTTTTCCTTCCAGTTCGTCTAGTCGCTTCTGGATACCAGTAATTTCAGCATGAATGTTTCTTTGTCCGGCTTTAATTGCTTTCACATCAGTAGCAAGCTCCGACTGACACTACAAGCTCTGTAAAAAACGCGAGTGGACATCTTACAATATATGGAATAAAAGCTTCATTTCTTTGACAGTGTTTACGGCTAAGTCTTTGTGCTGTGGTTCGGGTATTGGGCGCAGGGTTAGTTTCAATGTCACCGGAACAAAGCAAAGTGTAAGCCATTGAAGAACATTAGCACTGTGTCTCGCAGAACATCAGTGGGCGCGGTAAGAGCAGTAAACAGCGGTTGTTAGATCTTCTAGTGCGTTGTGAAGAAGTAAACACCTGCATGGCCACGAAATAGTGGCTTAGAGCTGTGCGAAGACCACTGCTTTCGTGCCCACTGAAGGCGGCCTCCAGGTGTTCCTTCTTAGAGCTGTCCCTGGTGTCTGCTGTTGTTGTCGATGGGCCTGGTCGATCATCAAAGAGTACCCAGGGGGAGTGAATGCTTCGCCTGTGTTGAATGGCTACACTGACGAGGTTTGTTGTCAATCGCGGCGCACCTACTTGCACCAAGCCAGCTGAGCAAGTTGATAACCATGGCAGGATAATCGTAAGAAAGGCTTGCATGGTAAAAAATTAATGGCTTAGAGATGTGCGAAGACCACTGCTTTCGTACCCGAAAATTCTCAGCAGGTGCACTTCACCACATTAACATTTTGAGCTAACCAGTTCGAATAGGGTCGCGAAGTTCAGACTCGTCCGTTATTTTATGTTCGAAGCCCGTACACACAAAAATAGGCAAATTTGTGTACTAAGTATCATTCCCATGGTCGCTGAATAATCGCAGCACAAGAGTATCTTCTAGTTAATTTTAGAAAACAAGAGATTGCGCCACCTTAGAGCGCTGAATCGAAGTAGAGCGTCATTCACAAGCGCTCATGAACGTCGACAGTTAATGCTCCATACGGTCGAAAATCAATCTTGTAAGAACACAGCCTCTAAAATACTGTGGAGCTGATATACACTTCAATGCGGAACAGACCTCGTTTTCAGGAAGGACAACACCCTAAGTAATACTTCGAATTCACCGTGATCTCCAAGTAGGCTGGTCGTGCAAAAACGTGCATATTTAGAGGTGCACGAGCATTAATGAACACGTGTGCAATGGCTCGTGTATGGCTTACGTATGCCATAGCTCAAGAGCATGCGTTTGATTGAATGAATCACTTATACGAAGATCAAGGGGCTAAGCAAGTCGCAGATCACTTCCTCTTCACGGATCGACTAGTCAAAGTACAGGTCATCCAAAAAGAAGCAATGTGACGGAAACCCGAAAAATTCTCTAAAAATTCTAGAAGGTGTAATGAAAACTGCTAACCAAGAGGCAAAGTTTAATTGTGGAGTTTTGTCAAATTTTAGCGGATATAAAGTGGAGTTAGAGCGACTTCAAGCAATTCGTCGTCACATCGAACGACGTTATAGGAACACAAAATTCATCTACGGCTTGATGAAGACAAGACGTCTACAAAAAATACTCATCGTCAAATAAATGCTCCACAGTCGCTACGATGAAAGTCATGATGTGAGTCGCTCAATCCCCACAAAGCTCTTTCGCAAATATGGAGAATAATCCGTGGCCTACGAACATTGCCACATTAACATCGCCCATTTAAACGCCTTGCTACCCATCAAAGCCGACATGAAGTCGATGTAGCAGAAGACGTCTGCGCCAGGCTTGCCAATAGGAGGTCTGCAATCATCGTGAGTAACCTACGAAACACGCCGATGAACAGAGACACTGGGATGGACATTATGTTTTCTCTGGAGGAGCTTCAGGCAGCATTTGCAGCAAGCACTCGTCATCTCCTGGATCCAATGGAGTTACGTAGCCCTTGTTAATCTAGGACAAACAGCTCAGCGTGCCCTTTTAGCTGTATACAAAGACTCGCGGAGCAACGGTTTGGTTCCTCCTTCGTGAAATGCAGCCGCCTTGGGCCCCTGTTCAAACCAGGCAAATCGCCATTGGACATAGTCTTTTATCGGCCCTTCGCGCTTGCCAGCTGTTTTGAAAAGGTGATGGAGAAAATGGCGCTGAATCGCCTAAAGTGTTACCTGGAACATAACATATACCCCGATGCTTTGACCGGCTTTCCACGTGGATGGTCTTCGATGGACAATGTTGTTGACCTTGTCACGTCTGTACAACAGCAGAAAAGCCTAAAAAGATTATCAACGGCAGTGTTCTTAGATGTTAAGGGCGCATATGACAATGCATTGCTTGAAACCATCTTTGACCCCTTGGGCAACTTTAGAGTGGGGGGCCGCGTCTACCGATTGATCTACAGTTATTCGAAGCTCAGAACATTCTTTGTTCAGAAAGAAGATGGTGAAACAAGGCACCATTATACTTATCATGGTGTACCTCAACGTGGGGTCTTAAGCCCTATACTTTTCAACCTTGCGCTTATCGGCTTCCTTGACGTTCTGCCGCAATCCTTGCAGCTCTCGATCTACGCAGACGACATCTGCATCTGGGCATCAGTGGTCACGCTTCTAAACGAACGAGACAGGCTTCAGAGAGCGGCTACACTGACGTCAAACTACCTTTAAGGACGAAGACTTGAGCTGTCATTTAAGAAATGCTCACTGGTTGCGTTTTTGCGCAAGGCAATGACCCCATACGTCGTCAAAATTAATAGACACACAATCAGCTATCAAAAAAACATGGTTTCCTGGGAATTAAAAGAGATCCTGCACTTGTCCTGGAGCCCTCACATCGCTTCCATGAAAAAGAAACTCACCAAGATTATCCACTTTCTAGGGTTTCTTGCGGCAAACTCATGGGGTGCATCGGTATACGAGCCATGCTTCAATTGTACACTGCACTTTTTCACAGTTTCTTGCGCTATAGCCTACCTGTGTTCGGCAATACTCAAATAACAAACGTACGTGTCCTCCAGTCAGTACAAGCTCGAGCACTGAGAATATGCCTCGGGCTTCCGAGATGCGCATCCTCAGTAGTGACTGTCACAATTGCTGATGAACACTCTATCACAACCTACATTTGTGTCGATGCTTTAAGAACGCACATAAGACCCGGATACAATTGCATGAACTCGCCTTCCTTCGAACTTCCAGGCCACGCTCTGCGTTCTGCACCATTATTGCTCCACTTCGCATGGTTATTCCCGCAAACTTCAGGCACGCAGCAAGACCGTCGTTTCCATTGTGGTGTCTACATCCACTGAAAGCAGTGACAACCATTCCCGAAATGCCAGAGAAAAATTTGTAAAACTTAGCCCTAAAATAAACAACATTACTGTTTCTGTTTGAAAAACACAGTGGACACATTCACGTTTACACAGATTGGTCGATTACTCAGGCAAGCTCAAATGGTGTAGGGGTAATTCCGGATAAATCTGTCACGATATAGTTAAGAACATCACATCTGACATCATCCAGGACTTCAGAACTCGCCGCCATTCATGCCGCCCTGAAGTTCCTAGTTGAAGACCGCAGCAGACATGGCCAATATTATTGGGCTCCAAAGCAGCCCTCCAGGGCATTGCCTCGGCAGATTGTTACGGACAAAATGAACAGCTAGTCGCTGCAAAAAGACTGCTTCATCACCAGGCTATATAGAAATAACATGACATAGCGTATCAATGAATACCGGGCCACTGCAGCATCAATGGAGACGATCGTATAGATGAAGCAGTCCGATCCGCTCATATTGATGCCCTTCGTGAAGCTATACCATTATCAAGAACGGAAGGCGCTACTAGCCTTCAATCAGTAGCACGAGAACTAACACGCGCTCAGTGGAATTCACCGGCATTTACCAACGTCCGCCTTTGTAAATTGGACCCACACCTACAGCTCTATTTTCCATCAAAAATAACCAGAGCTGATGAGCTGAGTATTGGAGTGGTCTATAGGAATGCCTATTTGTTTCGAATCGGAATGACCAGCAGCCGGGCATGCGACAACTGAGGCAGCGCGGACACATTTTCCCATTTTCTCTGCGAACGTCCTCACTACAATGTGCCAAGAAAAGAACTGTCGAAAGTTTGAGACATACTAGGCAATCGCCAATTGTCGGAAGAAAGGGTTTTAGGACACAGGCTGATACCATTATCGGCACGCAAGTCGAGAGCGTTGTTGCACCACTTGCGGGCAAGTGGTCCTAGGCGTTCTTCAACGTCTCTTTCCTCTATCCTTTTATTTCCCTTACCCCCTTCACTAGCAGAGGGTAGCCAGCTGGTCTGAGAACTGGCTAACCTCCCTGTCCTTCCTCCTTCAATCCTGCTCTTCCTTACGAAGAAGAACTGTGTTTGAAGAAAATCGCACAGCACCAGGGAAGCAGTGCCTTTTGGGGACTCCACAGGAAGCACTGCCGTTTAAACGTCCTACGCCAAGTTATTAATTTACGCATCAGCACTTATCGACCATACGCATCTCCATTCAAATGTACACGTCATTTGTAATACTAAATGCGAACCATTTCCTAGCGAAATTTGGCTACTTTGAGTGCACCTATCTATCTATCTATCTATCTATCTATCTTTCTATCTATATATCTATCTATCTATCTTTATATCTATCTATCTATTTATCTATCTATCTATCTATCTAGTTAGGCGCTCGCAACTTTCTGGTCTCTTGGCCGTTTCAGTAATGGTATCAATACCAAATTTGGTATGGCATAACTTGACTATATGACAAGTACTACTGACTAGTTGCAACATGAAAATCATGACATGTATGTCATAAATGTCATAATTTGCATTTCATGGTTTTGCTGCTCTTGTGGTGGTTTCGATGGGATCAGAAACTGGTATGGTAGATGACTGCTTGGCGAACGCAAGTGACAGCCCCTTACGTGGAAATCATTAAATGCATGTCATGTAACAAACTGACTACATGCCACACTCATGATGCGCTCGTGGCCTTTTCATTAGCTTCAAACATACCAATTTGGTATTACGTAACGCGAACGAAAGACGAATGTAAATGACACGTCCAAACATGAAAATCATGGCATGCGTGTTGTGTAAAACATGACTACATGCTATGCTCATAGCGTGCTGGCGGCCGTTTCGCTAGCTCAACATATACCAAATTTAGTATCACGTGACATGAATGGACTACGAAAGTAAATGACAGGTCCAAACATGATAGTCATGATATGTGTGTCACGCAAAAACATCGCTACGATCTACGCTCTTAGCGTGCTCGCGTCCGTTTCGCTATCACCACATATAAAAAATATGGTATTACGTGACGAGAATGGATGACGAAAGTAAATGACACGTCTAATCATGATAATCAATACGTGCGTGTCATAAATCATGACTACTTGGTCGTTTCGCTAGCTCTACATATACCCAATTTGTAATCACGTGACGTGAATAGGCTACGAAGGTAAATCACAAGTCCGAACATAGCAATAATGACATGGACATCATGTACGGCAAAATTTACGTCCGTCTTGTAACGTCGTACTGATATAAAGTGACATATCCAACTTCTTAAGTCGTACTTCACATATCCCCGATTCCCACTGTACGTGGGATCTGCCAATATGTTGTCGCCTGAACAAGTTCGAGTTCTCGATAAAGTATTTCCCGGAAAGCACCACGATACTTCAAGCGAAAAGCAGCAAAATTTAGTAACACCGCACACGTAATGATCTCCATTGGCATGACAACGTCAAGTAAACTTCATCTAAAATAAATACAGGTGCGCACACTTTGAGAAACTTTGATTTCGTTGAATGTTTGATTCTCCTGTCATAGTAGTGCTATTAAACACCTCAGCACTTTCCTTTTAGTTAGAAGTGTCTGTATCAGTGCGCACAGTAGGCGCAGACGTTAGAATGACGCGGGAATAATAACGGAATGGCGTGTATGGACGTCCGTATGAAACGTTAAATATTTGTGAAAAAGGAGAAGGTATCGCAACATCCATTCACATGAAAAGGAGACGTAAACCGAGTGCAGGTGTACGTATACCAAAACAAATAAAGATAATGTGAAACTAGTGAGAGATAGAAATAAAGTATAAGCAAAATGATACGTATTCGAACAAAGACAAACATGGCATCTCACTAAAGAGCGATGTAAACCATTACCCAGTTCGCAAAAGCATTCGAAAAAGGAGTATTGTGATAATGCGTTTTGATGTAACGTCTAGTAAGTTTGTAAATATTTATGCGCATGGCCAGCACATTCATTGAGCTTGACAAGATAAATATACAATTTAGGCATGCGCCAATTGGAGTGCTTTCTGAAGAAAACGAAATATGAACAATACGAAAGACATTTGACTCAAAAGCAAAGGGCAAAAAGGCACAAAGAGAGAGAATTGTAAAAGGGTACCATAAGATACAAAAAGGTCCAGCACCCAATGCGGATATAGTCGAAGATGTTCCTGCGGCACAAAGAAGTGCAAAACAGTGGCGCCACGACTCTTACTCGGAAGTATTGAAGCGCTCAGCACCAAAACATCGCGTTGGAAAAGAAGTCCGGGCCCAGGAACATGCTAAAGTGGAACTTTCTACCAGGCCAGACACAGCCAAGGAGCCACTGACTACCAAAGAGAAGGGTCACAGCAGCTTGCTGAGCAAAACTTCTTCGAGAAATGCGATCTCGGCGGAGACAGCCGGAAGCGAGCAAGTCATTTTGCCAATAATCTTTGCGGCTCTCAAAGCAATTCTACGATCCCTGCCACAAGCAGGTTCTTTACCAGAAGTGAAATTGCTGCTAGATGTTGAGCATCTTCTCTTGTCGTAATCATGGCTACCGGACTATCTAACTGGTACAAAAGAAGTGCAATATTCCAGTGGAACTGCAACGGTTTGCAGAATAAGAGTGGAGATTTTCGGAAATTCGTCGCTCAGCACGGGTTTCCGATTTCGTGTATTTCCGAAACAAGAGTATCCACTAACTTTCGCTTGCCCAATTATGTGGTGTACCAAGCAGACCGTCCTGCTGCGAAAAGCAGAGTGATGTTGTGTGTGAGACGCGATATTCCGTCGACACTTGTGGCTACTTCAAAAACAGATGCGCCGGAATTTGTTAGATGCAAAGTGAAGTTTGCTAACGTTACTGTAACTGTAGTTAGTGTTTACGTGCACCCTCAAGCAAACGTTTCATACGCAGAGTTGGCTGCAGTGTGTAGATCTGACCATGATCCCATAATTATATGTGGTGATTTTAACGCGCACCATGAATTGTGGGGTAGTGAGCGTTGTAGTGTAAGGGGATCTGCTATAGTAAAAATATGCGAAGATTATGGTTACACTATACTAAATGATGGTTCTCCAACGTTTCTACGGGGGCATAACTACTGCAGCGTAATAGACATTACTGTGTGCTCCTCTGAATTAGCGGCTGGAGCAGACTGGACTGCAGACGCTGACACAAGAGGAAGTGACCACTTGCCAGTATTCATATATCACCCAAAGTTGAAGAAAACAAGAAATAACCGCACAACAAGAATTACAAACTGGGCAATCTTTCGAGAACTACAGAGACAAAATCTTGAACCCTGTACTGACGCAGAAACGTATGCATCTAAGATAAAAAAATTTCTAACAAAAGCAACTCGTACAGTACCCATTCCAGATGGGTATTCGGGTGTTGACGCTGAGTATGAGAGGCTTCGGGCAATACGACGCCGATCTGAAAGAAGATATCGCAGGTCAGGTAATTTAGAAGATTTCAAGGTTGCACAGAAAGTACACACTACAATGCGTAACCAACTGCAGAAGCTTTCAACCAAAAGGTGGCAAGATTTATGTGCCTCACTTTCCCCATTTACCTCGGCGACTCAACTGTGGAACATGGTACGCGCCCTCCGACAGCCAGTAGTCCACTCGAGACCACTACAGGCTCTAGCGCTGTCTCGAGGAGTTAGCGAACGGGTGATTGCCGAAGAATTTTGCGATCTTATACTGAGAAATGGAGAGACCGCCCAAACGAGCGAATATAAATCCTCAGCAGAATCAGCTTCGGCGGTTGTAACAAAGTCCTCTGCAATCAGTTCATCAGATCTGGATGACATTTTCACACCAGAGGAGCTCCAATATGTGTTGTCTTCAGTAAAACGAACAAGTTCACCAGGAACAGATGGAGTTACATACGCTGCTCTTGCTAATTTGTGCAAAAAAGGAAAATTACACCTGTTGGACATCTATAATAAAATTTGGCAAGAAGAAAAAGTTCCGGAAAGTTGGAAGATATCAAAAGTAGTACTGTTGCTAAAGCCAGGGAAGAGCCCTATGCAGTTGGACTCGTTCAGGCCGGTTAGTTTGACGAGTTGTTTTTCAAAAGTGATGGAAAAAATGATCAATGAACGAATTTTATGGTGGCAAGACATGAAAAACTACTACCAGAAAGCATAGCCGGCTTCAGAAGAGGTAGATGCACAATGGACTGCATTCTGGATTTGGTCACAGATGTGGAAAACCAACGAACGCAAGGAAACATCACTGTCGCTGTATTCCTTGATGTCCACCGAGCATACGACACAGTGAGTCACGTTCACGTTCTGGAAGGCCTGGCGTTACAGGGATTCAAGGGCAAGATACTGCGTTGGATCGCTGACTTCCTGAAGCACCGGAAAATTTTTGTAGTTACGCAGGAGGGCCCAACGTCAGAACATGTCGTCAACCAAGGAGTGCCACAGGGCAGCGTACTAAGCCCTACTCTCTTTAATGCAGTCATGGCGCAGCTCCCATATAATCTTCCACCCAACATCAGATGTTCAGTATATGCTGATGATATAAGTATATGGACGTCTGGTCCATCGTTTTTGGATATACAACAAACTCTACAAGAAGGATTGGATAATGTAGACCATTTTCTAAAACAAAGAGGTATGGCACTGAGTCTGGCCAAAACAGCCATACTTCCGTTTACATTAAAAAGACCTGGAAATTTCCAGATTATTCTGCAAAATCAGCCTATTAAAATGGTTAAAACTCATAAATTCTTGGGAGTAATTTTAGACCGGAGACTAACATGGTCGCCTCATGTCCAGTCCCTGGAACAAAAAGTGAATCAGGCCATTCGAATCCTCCGGCATCTCTGCGGGGCCAAATGGGGTGGTACTACAGAGTCGTTATTAGCCCTACATGTTGCCTGGATACGCCCCATCGTAACTTACTCACTGCCCCTGCTGCACGGACTCCCAGCCTCCACCGAAAGGAGACTTCACTTGTTATTGGCAAGGAGCTTGAGGGTATGTCTGGGTTTACCACGGTCAACTTCCAGTGATTTAGTGTATGCGGAGGCTCGAGAGCCACCTTTGGCAGTACTGCGAACTAAAGAAACATCTCGAAATTTATTTAGAATTTTCACGCAACATGAAAGTCATTTTTTATCTGGTGCACTAACACAAAGAACGGCAACGAGACTACAGGATACTATATCATCATTTCAAGCAGTAGTACCAGAATTTAAACAATCGAAACCTTCAAAACCACCTTGGACGCTGCCACTTCTCAACGTTATCCGTGAAATAGACGGCATAGAGAAGAAAGCAGCCATGGCACCTCTAGTAGCGGCACAGGTGGTACTTCATCAGCTTCATGTAATGCATAATGAAAAAACAAAGATATATACAGATGGATCATGCACAGAAGAAGCGTCAGCCTGCGCGGTCTTTATACCCGAAATTCAGGAAAAGAAGATGTACAAATTATCGCACAAGTCTTCATCGACGACAGCAGAATTGGTGGCTATCTTTGAGGCAGTTAAGCTTATCTGCGAGAATCCAGATCCACGAAAATGGGTGATATGCACTGATAGCAAACCTGCTCTTCAGCTAATCAGAAATGTGAGATCACCTTACAGAAATGATGAAATACCACAATGTATCGCAGAAACTGTGGAATATGCCTCATCGCAGGGTCACAACATCGTATTTCAATGGATACCCAGCCACATTGGAATAAAGGGAAATGAAGATGCTGATAGTCTCGCGAAGAAAGCATTGAAGGAAGGACGGGATTGCACAATCCCTATATCTGGGACGGATATTCGACATTTTATATCGCAAGGGGCTAACCATTGTTCGATGGAGAAGTGGTTTGAGAGCCCTAAATCAAAGGAAACGGTACTTTATGAAGTTGATCCACACAGAAAATTTTCCATAGCGACAGACCTTCCACGACACCTAGAGACATTGATCCACCGACTTAGATTGGAAGTAGCATACACAAACAGCTTCCTGCACAAGATACATCGATCCAACTCACCGGAATGCCATTGTGGTCATGCAGAAGAAAATGTTCGCCATATTCTTTTGGAGTGCATTAAATACGCGAAAGAAAGAGAAAAATTAAAGAACAAATTAGCAAGTTTGGACAGACGGCCCCTCACAATAAAGAAACTACTTGGACCATGGCCTGAGATGCATCTTCAGAAAAAGGCAATAATCTTCCTGACAGACTTTTTAGTGGAGACCGGACTGGACAAGCGCCTATGACTGACAGCCAGAAATGAGTATTATGTAAAGTGTGGTCATGTATATACTGGCATTATAGTACTAAGGTGTGCGTGAAAGTAGTTTATGACTGAGTGAACTGCGGGAAGAAAACTGTGTATTGACAGGTTATTTGAACTGGTTTCAGTGTGTTATTATGTTTTTTTCTCCTTTTCCGTATTGTTAATTTTTGGGTACCGTTCTGTATTATTATTTTATTTTTCGCTGCAGAACTCTGTGATATGGAGTAGCCGAGGCAATAGGCTCCTCAACCTCTCCACATCAAAACAGTTAAAACAACAACAACAACAACCCTAATAATTAAAAATATGATAATTATGTCAAGATAGTTCACGTACGTCTCATTAAGAAGTTTGTAAATAGGAACATGCTACTAAATAACTTGATAATTAAGACCGTGATTCATGCATGGAACCTTGCAGTAGTATAATACAAACACCGAGTTTACACAACAAGACAGACAACGTTCAAACTGTTTTGCAAGTGAAAGCCTTATTCACCAAAGATACGGCCACGTTTCCTTTGAGACATGATCGTTATAGAATTTTGTTCATAATAACGTGACATAAATTTTTTGAGACCTGTATGAAGCGTACTGCCAAGCTGTCTCTCATCTTTCCTTTTCCCTTTGGCAGGCTATATCTTGGCTCAAATAGATTTAATATTAACAAACTAACATAGAACCACTAGTAATCAAGGATGTCAATGCTTTTGATTGGTCTAACTTGTGTTCAGACCGCAGTTCTCCAAACAACTTTACACAAGTAACAAGGGGATAGATGGGAAGTTAAAGGTTAATTGCAATAACTAAGCTCGCACATGACCGAAAATAACTGGTAGTAAGAGTGAATTTCCGTTTGTGGTATGTTGTCGGTGTTAAACTTGCACAGATTTCTCTCTCAATCCTGCAGGCCCACTACAAAGATTGGTTTGGTGTTGTGGGCGTTACCTGTTCCTAGCCTATTGGCACACCTGCCACAAATGGCTCACAGGATGCTGCTCTTAAGGTCTAGATTACAGATTGCATCAATCCATCTCCTCAAATCTCTTCCAGCGATAATAATTGCTTCCGTCTAAAACGCGAAATAAAATGAATTGTCGAAAAACATCCGAAAGCCTCTTTGTAAGACACTCACCATAGATAACTGTAAGGTATAGAACACTGTATTTTGTTTTAATTGCATTTCTCTGCTTTAGTATTCAGTTCTAATCTCTAGCTTTTATCAGTGTCATTGTCCATACGTATACAGAGTATAATATTGCCATTTATTGAGATATGTCCCCATATTGGCATGGCGGGTGCAAACCACACAGTACCCGTTTCTACCCGTTTGAAAGCAGCTGCCGTTTCAGGCGAAGTGCCCCTTACTTAAAGCCAATTAGTCCTCTGCCCCCCCCCCCAAAAAAAAGGACGCGATTCCGATGCCAAACATTTACGAAAATATATCACTAAGAACCCTAAAACGTATTTCTAAATTCATGCCAACACATAAAACAAACAATACAGGGAGCTCCGAAATATAGAAACTGACGAGGTGTAGAACAAATTATACCTATCAGATGCTACGACATCGACTACCCTATCATTGAAACAAAAAAAAACATAACACTTAGTATTGTGTGGTGATATTAACATCTACGTAACTGCAAACACCTAAGTGCTAGGGATTATAATACGGTGTATTTATTGCATGAAAATTGTTTTTCAATTTTTCCGTAGTATGCCTACAAAATTGGTATAGGCACTGGAATGTAGTATTGTGTGTAATATGTCCCCTCCCTCTCCCCCCCAAAAAAGTTGTATATGTCCTGCTTTTTTTCTGTTTTAGAGTGCACCCCGTGCCCTTAAACACCCGTTCCGGTGTTAAGCGGCGTCGCTCCTGCCATCGCCATCGGTGGCGTAACCACGGTAACGTACGCGTGGCCCAGAAATTAGGCAAGTCGCACTAATGTGCACAGCACGTAGAAGTGTGAAGCGTCGATGGTGTCACCACTCGAACGAGTATGTGCCACAGGAATTGAGCAAACCCCATTACCATGCACGGCTATTGCGAGCGTCAAACTAAAATGAAGTATGTGCCAAATGGATTGGGAAAAGAGCAAGCAAAGAATACTTCTGGGCAAGCCCAAACACCACGTAGAGCAGGCGCGAGTATCAAATGAAAACAAAGTATCTGCCTCCGGAAACGGGCGAGCAAAGTTGGATAACAACTTGCTGGTAGTGGTTATGTACTTCGACATTGCGCACTTTCTGCAACTCACATGAACCACACTTCGGCCGACACCGATGTTACTTTTAGAGAACCTTGATATAGGCAGAAAAACAAAAGAGACATATTCATCCCAGTTATGCGTCTAAACAACCCGTTCCCATTCATCGTAACGTATCCCAGTGATGAGACGACCTCACGGAACCCTTCCATATACCCCGTCTTTGGAAAACGGGCGTTGATGGAGAAATTCATTTCAGCCTTGACAAAGCCTCCTTCATTACGTTACGACTGGCAAACGTGTGTTCGCATTACAAAGAATTGCGAAAAATAAGTAGAGCTGCGCAACTGTCAATGCATACACACATATCTCTTCCAAATTGTTTTTCTCAACTTACCGCAAAACCAAAACACCTAAACAGCTCCGCTCCGAATTCGTATTATGCAGACGCTTAATCTTTTACATTTTTTTCTATTTTACAAATTTTCTATTTTCTATTTTTTCTATTTTTTTCTAGTTTTTGGTTTTAGGATTTTCATCGTGTAGTGATGACCGTTAGCATGTATTTTCAGTGTTTTAAACATGAACGTACCATTATTTCTTTTTCCAGTGTTAAAGTGTTTTTTATTTGTTGTTTCATTGCTGCCTCAAAAATGGGGCTGTCAACCGCGTGAAGCATTGCTTGCTTTTATTCGTGGTCGTTAAGATGAGTAGTATGTACGCTAAAAATTAGTTTGGCATAATTTTATTTCATCTATATACGTGTACGGCCTAAAACAACTGCTTTTCATTCTCCTGACGAAAAGATGAGGCAAAGAACAGGGGGTTGGTCATAAAGCATGGCTAAGCTTCTGCCCCCCGGATATAACGTCACACTTCTAAGTAAATTTTACCCGGATGCAGAGGCAGAAATTGAACCCTTAGCTGTTGTTCAGAATAACAGCCCAAATGCTCTACCGAAGAAGCCCACACCACACGCATACTTATTTTTCGCATCGGTGTCAACTAACTTTCTCTCCTCCATGCTATTAATCAACTTGATCGGGATCGCGCCGCCCTAGAGTTTCCCATAGGTAGACCGGAGGCGACTCTGGCGCTAGTGTCTGTGCGAGGGGCAACGCAAAGCGCTTCAGCCAGCATCGGAATGATGTGTAGTACACAAGTTTGTCTATTATTCGTACCTTTAGTTCCACTTGACTTCGCGTGGCTTGGAGGTACTTTGTCATGAAATGACAATCACTCAAAATACTTTATGTGCGAAGCAGCTCTTTGACTAGCTTGTGTACCGCTGTCCCTCCGTCCACACTACTCCCCTCGCTGCAGGTGTTGGAGTGGTGCAAAGTAGTTCATGCCCTTTTAGCAGTTCGCCGTGACGTCTTTCTCGCACGCCAGCCGTTTGCTCGCCTTGTGTCAGCTCTCTCTCACTTCACCCTCTCCACTGCTTGCTGCGCTTGGGCCCATTCCTCACGTGCACATCATTTTAACCGCGCCACCTCTCTCTATCTGTCGGCGAGAAGAAGCCGTGAACCGGCGCGCGCGTGCTATAGTGCACGCGCCTCGAGAATCTCGCAGCGCCGACAATGTGGAACGCGCGCCGCTGCTTGCCGCAAGATCACGCCGACGGGTAGGACGCCGTCGTGGCAGGCTTAACGCTAGTGTGTGTGTTCCTTTCGCAGCTGTCGCTGGCATTGCGAGGGTTAGTGAAGCCGATCGCGTTCGCGAATGGCGACGTCAACAACGACGAGGCGAGAGCCTGGGAAGCCGAATGACAGCGTCGGAGTGAAAGACAAGCGACACCGACTAGGGGATTGTCGAGAACACCGATCGCGTTCGAGAATACATAAGGCACGCGGGTAACACAGTCGAGACACGAGCCAAGTAAGATGAGTGCTGCGTCTTCAAGACGTCCCACCTCCCACACTCTAAGGCAAAAGGGTGTTAAAAGTGTGTCTGGTTCGTCCTTTTGGGGACTAATGGGGCTGCCACAACCATTAATCTATTTCAGGGATAACGGCACTGCGGCTAACAGTTAGTCCCTACTGACAAGCTCAAGGAACTATTAGTCCTCACATTTGCACTTAGTGAGTAACCATTAGTCCCACAAATCACCTCGAAGGACTAACATTTAGTCCTCACACTTGCACCCTCTAGGGCAACTGTCAATCCCCACAATTACACGTCACCGGGCAACCGTTAGTCCTCACAGTTGCACCTCGCCGGACGAACGGTTGATCCACTCAAGTTCTCCAATCAGATGAATTTTGTATTCTGAGTTCAAACATTGCTTTTGTTGAATTTCCGCCAGGCCTAATACTTTTTAGCCTATTTTTCTGCGCAGTGAGCAACAAATAGCGCAGAAAAGAACACTCGAGAAAGTAAATAGCTACCTATGTGTAACTGCTTTCGCAGTCACGGCAACAACGAAAGAGAAAAGCGAGACATCGAAATCTTTATTTTTGTACATACACATGAAGTTTTTCTATTCTTCTAAGTGAATTCATGGTATTGTGTACAAGTCCAGTTTATTTGTCATATCTAGTTCACTCTTTGTTTTGAATCTCCGACAGAAGCGATAAATAAGAGGCATTGCAGATGCCAGCGCACGCAGCCTTCTGCCTGTTGTGTTCCCACGGCTGTACGTACAATAAAATAGTAGAAATAGACACACGTGACAGAAGATCAAGATGCACGCATATGACAAGTACGTGCAAGGTAATATAAGAACATGCGTGTAAAGTATGACACACAAATAACTTTACCTTCACATCTCGCACAGTCGTTCTGAAGCTGCTCTGACGAAAGAGATGGATGACAGGCATCGCAGACGCGAGCGCACACAGCCTTCAGCACGGTGTCTGCTCACGGCAGTGCAATAAGTATGTAAAATAGTGAGTCACGCGTGACAGAGGATGAATACGAATGCATATGAGAAATACGTGCAAGGTGAAATAAAACATACGTGAGATATGACATACTAATAACTTAAACGCGATATCACAATACTTCAAAGACTCATTTCGATCCCCGTAGCGCAACAGGTTAGGAGCAGCGGCCGCAGCCACAACTCTGCGTACCACCGTGCCGCGAAAAAGTCGGCGAGTTCAAAGCGAGTGACGTCGTTCAGCTCGAGCAAGCGAACGCGAGACCGAACACGGCGCTGTACACAGAGTGTCTGCCGCCAGCGAACTTCGAACAGTAGAGCGAGCGCCCGCTTGGCCACCGCCACGAACAGCGCTGGGCTGGTTTTGAGCTAGCCCCGAAGAAATCGATGGTAATGCGGCCCTTTTCCAGAAACTCGAGCAAATGCAGCGTGCAAACGCGAGTCCACCGCCGCGGCCAATGGATGGCGCCGAGCTACTTGCGACCGACTGACGGGAAAGCCAGCAGTAATGGCGACCAATTTTCACTGAGTTCCGACGCTACCGAAATCCCCACCAGCCCGTGCTGGTGCACTTACAGTGCGCGAATTACTACAACCAAGCTTGTTACGAGAACCCGCAACGTGTTTTCGACTACTCCAACACAGCGACGAGGTCTCAGCCCAATATCTTTAGCCCCGAGCTCATCGCGGCGGCGAAGACAGGCGAGCACTCGGGATGCCGACGGCAATGGCGACCAATTTCCAGGTGGTCTCAAAGCACAGGCGAACTGCAGACGCCCAAGCTGACCTTCACGGTGCATTTCGTGCGTGCGATAAACAACACGACCGAGCTAGTTGCCGGCAAGCACGATCCGTATCGCACACGCAAAAAGTAGAGTAGAATTAAGAATGATAATCTACTTGCGAAAGAATCCAGCGCTGATTTCTGCCCCGAGTCGGACTGAAGCATACATCCGATAGGCCTGCCTTCTTCTCGGCCGTCATGTTGGCCTTCCCAACTGTTGCTGTCTTGTGTTGGTCGTGACTATATCTAAGCCACAGATATAGAGCGCGGCGTGGTGACGTGTCGAGACTTGCTCCAGACGCTCCAGACTTCATGGGTGCAGCGAAACGTAAAAGCAGCAGCCCACGCTCATCCAAGCGTACACACAAGCACCACGTCGTAATTCCTAGATCGTCGAATCCACGCGGCCGTGGTCGAACACTCCAAGCGTGATGCAACGCGAACCATCGCCAGCAAAATACGCAGAAAGACTGAGCCATGAGAGGAAGAGGACGGATAGTGACCTTGGCAACGCTTTGCACACTGCCAGCATTTGCCGGGGGGGGGGGGGGGGGCAAGCGCTGCGCCGTACTCCCGACCGGGCTGCAGAAATTAGGTGTCTTTCTCCTCTTCTAACCACTACCACCATTTGCCGGGCGGTTCATTCCTTCGGAGCGTGTTTGCAGACCAAGTAGTTTACACACACCACGTTTCCCTTTGTGGTTGCTCCTCAACAGTCTATCCGTTCATCGCGCGCATCTATTGGGCTCCGTTACTCCTAGTTCGGGTAATTTTGCCTTAGAGTGCATATCTTTGCGTTCCGAACAAACGTTTACACGAGTAAACGCTACAATGAGTTTCGATTCAAACCGTTCGGCCAGCACCCCCGTCGACGCCCGTTCTAACTGGGTCAACGCCAGGCACTCCACTGCTGTTTTTCATCCAATCAGGGTCCCCTTCAGGGAGATAATTCAGTTTTTTTAGTTACATAATGTTACTGCATATGTGATTTGGGTATGTGCCGGTGGGTAGCGGGGAACAGGCATATTAGAGAAGAGGACGTTCGGCTAGCGAGGCAAATTGACCGCAAGAAACGAAGCAAACCCCGGATTACGCGCAGCTCCAATGCCTTCCCGGACTATGAAAATGGTGTTGTCCCGAAGGCAGAGGGAAGAGCTCAACAAGGCGGTTGCGGATTATATGGCATCCAATGGGTTCATGGAAGCTCTTGAAGCCTTCAAGAAGGAGACAGACGTGCCTGGCGACATAGACAATAAGTACACTGGTCTTCTCGAAAAGAAATGTACGTCTTTAATCAGGTTGAAGAAGAAGGTGATGGAACTGGAGAGTAGACTGGCAGAGGCCGAGAAAGAGTACATTTCGAGCACACCCACACGGGAAAAGCGGTCCCCTACAGAGTGGATTCCCAGGCCTCCCGAGCGGCATGCCTTCACGGGCCACCGGTCACCAGTCACCCGGGTGGCCTTACACACTGTCTACAGCGTGGTCGTCTCTGCCTCAGAAGACGCCTCTATCAAGGTTTGGGATTACGAGACTGGAGACTTCGAACGAACGCTAAAGTGCCACACGGACTCCGTGGATGACTTGGGGTTCGGCCACACTTGGAAGTTTCTAGTGTCTTGTTCAGCAGACATGATCATCTAATTGTGGATTTTCCAGACATATGAGTGTATTCGTACAATGCACGGACACGACCACAACGTGTCGTCAGTGTCCTTCCAGCCAAGCGGTGACCATGTGGTGCCCTGTTTGAGAGAAAAGACCATCAAGTTGTGGGAGGTATCCACGGGGTACTGTGTCAAGACGTACACAGGCCATCGGGAATGGGTGCGCATGGTCAGAGTCAACTCCGATGGCTTCCTCTTGGCCAGCTGTTCTAATGACCACACGGTTCGTGTGCGGGTGGTGGGCACCAAGGAGTGCAACCTGGAGCTTCGGGAGCACGACCACGTGGTGGAGTGCAACGCGTGGGCACCCGAGAGTGCCCAACTGCACCTGGAGGGCAACGGCAGCGGAGACAGCAACCGGCGGCTGGCTAGCAGTGGCGCAGTCCGGGCCCAGGGCACTGGAATCTTCCTGGCATCGGGCTCACGGGACAAAACCGTTAAGCTCTGGGACGTCAGCACAGGCCTGGCCGTCTTCACCCTGCTGGGCCACGACAACTGGGTGCGTGGTGTGAAGTTCCACTCCGGTGGCAAATACCTGCTGAGCTGCTCAGACAACGACAAGATGTTGCGTCTCTGGGAGCTGGCACACCAGCGATGCTGCAAGATGATAGTGATGATGATGAACTCTTATCGATGGCGCTCACCCACTGAGGGGGATAGGCCAAGAACCGGGCGGCAGGACACTTAAATGAAACTAAACTGAAAGTGAAGCCAATCTGAAAATGTAGTTCAAAAATAATACTACCAAAAAGCAAAAATGTTTGCTGAGCAAGCGGTCAAACCATCTCTTTTTTTGATAGACATAACTACGAATTATAATCGAAAGATCTGAAAAGGTTTGGGTTCACTAGCACGGTAATCTTTTAGTTGAGTTGAGGTAATCAAACACAGTGGAGCATACATCCCTTTGGCAGTAACCAAATGAAGTACCGCCAAGTGACAAAATTACTGGTTGATTTACCTGTATTCCTAGCTTTTGTAATGGGGCTACTAAAAATTTTTTTCTCTGATAAGAATAACGATGGCAGAATAAAAATAAATGTTCAATTGTTTCAATTTCGTTGCACCAATTGCATAGCGGTGACGCCTTGAGTCGACCTTTGTTAAGGTAATAATTTAGTTGTGGAACTGCACAGCGCAATCTGGTATAAGTGACCTCTAACTGGCGACATACACACCACTGTTTATTCCAGCAATAGCTCAAATGCTCGAAATCTTTGACACCGGAGGCCTATCGTGCTAGCCGAACGTCCTCTTCTCTAATCTGCCTGTTCCCCGCTACCCACCGTCTCATACCGAAATCACATATGCACCACAATATTTATGTATTTATTTCACCCTCAATGTCAAATGGAATTACAGAGGGTGGTGGGTTGTTACAAAAACAAATAAACTGATCCAAAAGCAGTGAATATGGTTAGATTGCTAAAGAAGATCTCTTATAAATACAATATTTTCCAATACATTTATATATTAATATGTCTTAGCTAAAACAGCACAGAACATAGTTATACCATGTCAGCAAATTCAACAAAAATTCCTTATTATACAATGTTAGCTGATGTATCGCGGAACAAGTTGTTATCACTTATAGCGATAAAGTCACCAGGAAGTCTGTTCCACTCTTTTAGGCTCGAGGCAAAAATGAATTGAAGAACGTTTTGGTGTTGCATGAAGGGATGCCTACTTTAAGATAGTGAACAAAGCGGTGGGATATGTGCTAAGGGTGTAGAAGTAGTTCGTCATGCAGGAACCGATGAAGGTTCGTGTTCAAAAACGGAGTGCAAGAAAACTTTTCCTGGTAGAAATACTCCTGTTTCTGTTATAATTATACATCATAAAACGAACGGAGTTCTTCTAAACAAGTGGAACAGAATTTACCAGATTATTATAGGTGGGGTCCCACATGGCTGTAGCCTATTCTAGTTTAGAGCGTATTAGTGTTTTATAAAGCTGCAGTTTTAAGCCACATGGAGCATTAAAAAGGCTACGTCGTAAATAGCCAAGTATGCGGGTAGCATTGATTATTATGTATTTATTATGAGGTGACCAGTATAGAATAGTTGTTATGTGAACTACAGGATATTTATAGGAGTTATAGGAATCCATAACAATGTTATTATGACAGTAAATAGGTGAGGTAGTAGAGGTTTTTGATAAACACATGATTTTGCACTTTTTATTGTTGTGGTCGATGAGCTATTATTCACGTACGCCAGTTATATAGAGCGTTAAAATCAGCTTGCATTATGCTTATATAATTGCGTGCAATTTATATAGTGTACCAAGCTGGGATCTGTACACTACATGTTCTACCACCGTGATTTCCACCAAAGGTTAGGCCTACCGACAGAGCCCGTACAATTGTGTTATCCGTGCTTCCTGGTTTCAGAATACACGATATTGACGATTAAGTATGACAATACAGCGCAGCCATGGCATCAATTAACCTAAATGAAGCATTTTTCATTGTGTAAGGTGTCCGCTCAAGAAGCAACAAACATCGATGTGACGCGATTAAAGCACTTCCAGAGAACGTAATTAGGGTCTTGTCACCGACAGCCACCGCATCGCACTCGCCGGCATTTCTCTAGCTTTTGTACGAGAACTCAGAGGTGGCAATTCGTATGCTTGGTGAACCAAGAGGATAGCGTAATGTTTCCGGCACACAGCAACGTTTTGGCCAAGCCGTTATGTAGTTGTTGCTTTAGCGAAAGAGATTTAGAATTGCGCTGGCACGACCGCCCTCTACATTGCACGAAAAGCATTCCAATACTCAATCAAATAAATTAGGCGGGCGTATCTATGGAATGAGCCTAGAATCGTCATAAAGCGTGACCAGATGTCACCCTTTAGAACGAGCGCGAAACGGATATTAAACTTGGCAGACCCCGCCTGTAAACTGCTGCTGCTCCCCAGTCCACATGATTTTTTTTTCTTGAAGTTGTGAATTGTAAAAAAAATAGCACTAGTGCCATTAACATAGTGGCAATCGTTACAGGCCTCAGTTGCTTGTATTTAATAAATGTGCAATTTTAGTAGCAGGTATAGATCTTGTCTATGTTGTGTACACGACAAACATAACTTAAGTTGAACCGTAAGTTTGTATGCCAACTAAGTATTTAACACACAGGTAACTTCATGTTGGTGTGGCGCAGTGGTTAGTGTCCTCGAGTGGAAATCCGCAGGTTTCACGTTCGATCCTCCGTGGCGCCTGTTTTTTTTTTTACGGGATGGGTGTTCTTTATACCGTTTTTATAGAATTCTTTTTTCTTTTTTGTGGCAGCTCGTCACGGTGATTCTGACGTCATTTCACGCTCAAGCGTTGCCTCCACTGCAGAACCCACTATACCCGCCATGCGCCATGGTGGGCGTCTCCCACCATTCACCCACTACATTAATCCACTATATTGGTGGGTGGTAGTTTACACCATGCCCACCATTCGTTTTTTTCGATAGGGTATGTCATTGTCATTAGTAGTTTCTTGAAAAATCACACAGTCATAAGCAATAAAATGAACGTTTGATGATACAAATGATGAGAGGTATTTATTATAAATAAAAAAGAACAGGAAGCCTATGACAAATCCTTGCAGAATGCGGGAATGAACTACGTGAAAAGATGAATTGTAACTGTTGCAGTAACGAATTGTGCTCTCTTGGAGAGAAGGCACTCAATCCACTGTTTATTACCATCAAGCCTTAGTTGGTGCAGTTTGTAAAGTAGCAGTCTATGGCAAACCTTGTCAAAAGTCATTGAGAAACCTTGAAAATTGCAGTCGGCATGGTATAACTTTTTAAGAATCTGATGTCATTGATGAGTGACTGCTAATAACTGTGTTTCACAACAAAACTTTTTACGAAAGCTACGTTGTGCAGAAGTCAAAAATGAATATGATTTCAAAAAATTTACTCTCTTTCTAAATATACTAATTAAATAAGTGGGACGATAATTGTTCGGACAGTGTTTATTACGAGATTTATAGAGTAGAACGACTTTGCCGATTTTTTCATTCACTAGGAATAGTAGAAGTATGCAGTGACTGCCGGAAATTTTCATTAGTCCAATAGAATCGTAAGCACAAGTACTCTTATAAAATAATTGTATTATTGGCTTCATAACTAGGAGGCGAATCATATTTAAGTGAATCAATGAGGCGTACAACTCCAACGGTTCCAACAATCGTTGATTACATGGGTGAATAATTGTGTAAAATCGCGCTAAATTATTGCGGTTATCTAAAGAAAAGTTTTCGATTAAATATTTGTTAGGAACAGCAGCGCAATGACCTTCACAAATTTCGTTACCGAATAAGTCAATCAAAGAAATATGGTTGTCGGACAGCGGCCTATTTACTCGGCAGAACTTTTTGCGTTAGTTTGTAACATAGACGGAAAAGCATTAGTAAGAAAGTTATCTATAGGTAATTTAATTGCAGATATGTAGATGTATGATGCAGATTTCTAGGCAGCAAACTGGGTGTGGTTAGTCGGTAAACATTTTCCGGCACGATAAAAACGTTTCTTTTTTGTTATATAAACGTTTGATGTGAGCTTTCTGCCATGACACACGCGCGTTTGATATGACGGTACGGCAACGAGTATACTTCATGATTTGTCGATCAGCATCAGCTGCAAATATATTCCAGGTAGACTGCACTGAAAGGTTATTCAAACTGCTTTAAAATGTGTCTAGAAGATTTGATAGTTCACTGTTAATCGTTTAAAAGTTTGCTTTCTTACTGTGGTGTATCGTTTTATTTTTTATCTGCTTTAGCAGAAGGTGCATTAAATGAAAATGATAGTAATGATTGATCACTAATGCCAGGTGTACAGGTTATAGCGGCAACAAAGTCTGGTTGATTTGTTATTATCAGATAGAGAATCCTAGCACTGCTAGTAGTTGCCCTAGGGACGTTACTACTTCTGTCGGAGAAAACACTCAACATAGGTTAATAAGTTCTCTCGGCTGTGACGAAGATGGTAATGAGTAAGGTGCGTTTACATTCCATAATTAGAAAAGTTAAAATATCCGAGCAGAAACAAAGGATGTGATAAAGATCGTGTGCACACAATATTAATTGCGTCATGAAGTTCATCGGCAAATGCTAAAGATGAAGACGGGAATTGAAAGCGTATCTCTAATATTATATTGTGGTTGCCGATGCTTACTATAGTTCAAACTACTGCTAGTTCCGTAATAATATGGATACAGTAAGAAGGAATGCTTTGTTGAAAAGAATGCAACCTCCCATCCGATCTCAATGGTATATGTGAAAATTGTTTGCGTCATCCAAGATTTCTTGATCACGGACATGTGCATGATCGGATGTAAAAACAGCGCAAAAATACATACAAACACGCAAGAAGAGACGACAAGGTGCTGAACTTGCAAATAATTTTTATTAGAAGGAACACAAACATATATCAGACAGAAGACTTAGTCACATGGCACAACATGGTGGCTGCACAGCTGAGCTAAAGGGTACAAAAAAATGTAATCACGAAAAAGTGACACTTACGTAAACATGGAAGAAATGAAAATAAAAAAAAGAAATAATGATCATATCTACTTGCAAAAACATGCGTGACCATCGAAAAAACTAACAATCGCTTTAACCCGACAGCACTAAACCCAGATATCCAACCTCATTTTCACCAAGTGCCATGGACCGTTTGCTCACGCATCTTTCCCTCTCAATTTCAATGTAAAGAGACTCCATCACCTCTCTAGTACATCTGTCCGGATGGCCAAAGAAACAAGTGCTTTTGTCCATCAATGGATGGCAGCCACACTCCTTGTAATGAGCTGGAAAGTGCAATCTGTCTTTTTATATTTGCTCTGTTTTTACATCCAAACACGAATTACCAACTACCCCTACTTTCGCTTCTCATGTGCATGAAGCCACGTTTCAATCAAAGCAATTATCATTGCAATGCATATATCAATAGCTAATGGTAAAGAGTTTTGTTAGTACACTTCTAACGTTAGAAAAATGAACGGACATCTGAAGGTATGAATTCCTGTCACCTACCCTGGCACAAGCCTAAGTAAATGCGATCCTTTAAGAAGCCCGTGCATTATATGTCACCTTTTGATAAATCGATACGTTTTCTTACATCTATAACTTTATCGCACTCCATATAAAATACATGTAAATTTTTAATTAGTATTAAATTCTAACGCAGCTTGATTGACGAAGAACCGGGCTGAGCTATCTCAAAGTTGTTAAGGTTTCTTTTTAGGCCTCGCCGCGGTGGTCTAGTGACTAAGGTGCTTGGCTGCTGACCTGCAGGTCCCGGGATCAAATCCCGGCTGTGGCGGCTGCATTGCCGATAGAGGCGGAAATGCTGTTGGCCCGTGTGCTCAGATCTGCGTGCACGTTAGAGAGCCCCAGGTGGTCGAAATTTCCGGAGCCCACCACTACGACGTCACTCATAATCATATGGTAGTTTTGGGACGTTAAACCCCACATATCAATCAATCATCATTAGGCTTTTCTACGTGCCTGCCCCGTTGCAACAGAAAAATCTTCGCCGACTTATATGTTTTAATTCTTTAGTTGATTGTGCAGTGACAGTACTTTCCCTTTTGTTTTGAAGTTAGTGAACTTGGCGACAATGGGGTGGCATTTAGTAGGTGAGCGGTTGCCCAAATGGTGCACGCTTTTTAAATGACTGCCTGGGAAAACTGTCAAGAACAGCAAGAAAGAATTAATCAATTTTGCTTCGGTATGATGCCAGGTTTTTTTTTAGAGTCTGGAACTCCATGAAAGATCAAATTGTCCGTATTTGACCTGTCTTCTAGCTTGGTTAGTCTAGATTGCACAAGGGAATACTCGTCAGTTAGTGCTTTCACACTTTTTTGCATACTTGCTGGTTTTCCCATCATACTACCCAGTTTATTAGATTTTTTTCTTCCAGTTCGTCTAGTCGCTTCCAGATACCAGAAATTTCAGCATGATTGTTTCTTCGTCCAGCTTTAATTGCTTTGACATCAGTAGCAAGCTCCGACTGACACTTCAAGCTCTGTAAAAAACGCGAGTGCACATCTTTCAACATATGGAATAAAAGCTTCATTTCTTTGACAGTGTTTACGGCTAAGTCTTTGTGCTGTGGTTCGGGTATTGGGCGCAGGCTTAGTTTCAATATCACCTAAACAAAGCAAAGTGTGGGCCATTAAACAACATTCGCACTGAGTCTCGCACAACATCCGTGGGCGCGGTAAGAGCAGTAAACAGCGGTTGTTAGATCTTCTAGCGCGTAGTGAAGAAGCACACACCTGCATGGCGACGAAATAGTGGCTTAGAGCTGTGCGAAGACCATTGCTCTCGTGCCCACTGAAGGCGGCGTCTAGATGTTTCTTCTTAGAGCTGTCCGTGGTGATTGCTGTTGTTGTCGATGGGCCTGGTCGATCATCAAAGAGTACCCTGGGGGAGTGAATACTCCACATGTGTTGCACGGCTACACTGACGAGGTTTGTTGTATATAGCGGCGCACCTACTTGCACCAAGCCAGCTCAGCAAGTTGATAACCACGGCAGGATAATCGCAAGAAAGGCAGCACTGTAAAAAAATAATGCCTTAGAGATGTGCAAAGACCACTGCTTTCGTACCCGAAAATTCTCAGCAGTTGCACTTCATCACCTTAACATTTTAAGCTCACCACTTCAAATAGGATCACAAAGTTCAGACTCGTCCATTCTTTTATGTTCGAATCCCGCAAGCACAAAAATAGGCAAACTTGTGTACTACATATCATTCCCATGGTCGCTGAACAATCGCAGCACCAGAGTCTCTTCTAGTTAATTTTAGAAAACTAGAGATTGCGGCCATCTTAGAGCGCTGAATCGAAGTAGAGCGTCATTCACAAGCGCTCACAAACGTCGGCAGTCAGTGATCCATACGGTCGAAAATTAATCTTTAAGACCACAGCCTCTAAAACACTGCGGAGCTGATATACACTTCAATGCGGAACAGACCCCGTTTTCAGAAGGACAGCACCCTAAGTAATACTTCTAATTTACCGTGATCTCCAAGTAGGCTGGTCGTGCAATAACGTGCACATCTAGAGGTGCACGAGCACTAATGAAGACATGTGCAGTGGCTCGTGAATGGCACACGTATGCCATAGCTCAACAGCATGCGCTTCAATAAATGAACACCTATACAAAAATCAAGGGGCTAAGCAAGTAACAGATCACTTACTCTTCACGGATTGACTGGTCAAAATACAGGTCATCAAAAGAAGGCAATGTGAGGGAAACCAAGAAGGTTCTCTTAAAAGCCTAGAGGTATAATAAAAGCCGCTATCAAAGAGGCAAAGTTTACTTGTGGAGTTTTGTCAAATTTTAGCGGATATGAAGTGGAGTTTCAGCGACTTCGAGCCATTCGTCGTCACGCCGAACGACGTTATAGGCCCACAAAGTTCATCTACGGTTTGATGAAGACGAGACGTCTACAAAAAAAGACTCAAGTCGAATAAATTCTCTACAGTCGCTACGATTAAAGTCCTTATGTGAGTCGCTCAATCCCCAAAACCTCTTTCGCAAATATGGAGACTAATCCGTGGCCTACGAACATTGCCACAACAACATCGCCCATTCTAATGCCTTGCTCTCACCTAAGCCGACGTGAAATCGATGTAGCAGAAGACTTCTGCGCCAGGATTGCCAACAAGGGGACTGCAATCACCGTGAGTAACCTACGAAACGCACCGATGTCCAGAGACACTCGGATGAACAATGTGTTTTCTCTAGAGGAGCTTCAGGCAGCATTGGCAGCAAGCACTCGTCATCTCCTGGACCCGATAGAGTCACGTAGCCCTTGCTAACCTAGGACAGACAGCTCGGCGTGCCCTTTTAGCTGTACACAAAGACTCGTGGGAGCAACGGGTTGGTTCCTCCTTCGTGTAAATGCAGCCGCCTTGTGCCCCTGCTCAAACCAGGCAAATCACCATGGTAATGGTCACTTATTGCTCCATCGCGCTTGCCAGCTGTTTTTGAAAAGGTGATGAAAAAAATAATGCTGAATCGCCTAGAGTGATACCTGGAACAAAACAATACAACGAGCTTTGACCGGCTTTCGACGTGGATGGTCTTCCATAGACAGTTTTGTTGACCTTTCACGTCTGTACAACAGCAGAAAAGCCTAAATAGATTATCAACGGCAGTGTTCTTGAATGTTAAGGGCGCATATGACAATGTGTGCTTGAAACCATCTTTGACACCTTGGCAACATTGGATTGGGGGCCGCGTCTACGATAGATCTACAGTTATTCGAAGGACAGAACATACCTTGTTCATACAGAAGATGGTGAAAGAAGGCACCATTATACTTATCATGGTGTGTACCTCAACGTGGGGTCTATAAGCCCCATACTTTTCAACATTGCGCTCAATCGGCTTCGTTGACCGTTCTGCCGCAACATTGCAGCTCTCGATCTACGAAGACGACATCTGCATCTGGGCATCAGTGGTCACGCTTCTAAACGAACGAGACAGGCTTCAGAGAGCGGCTACACTGACGTCAAA
>WOVY01000721.1:600000-932749 GCA_013436015.1 Rhipicephalus annulatus
ATGCAACTGTCACTCCAGCGAACGCCACAGTGACAAAACGATCTTCCAGGGATTACTTCCATCCGCTATTTGATATCGGTCGAGCTAACGGACAACGCGCAAGTGCCTCGATCAAGTAGTCGCGAATGACTCAAGCGTTTGAAATGAGCTGAGTGCTGTTATGCCAGCGAGTCCTCGTCAAACGTCCGTGCCTCTGAAAAAGGCAATCTGGGTAAAGGCCAGCCCGCAGTCCGCCTGACGCGAACAACTCAACGGCGTAAACACGCGCGGCGCCTCTCTGGTCACGTGCAGTGAGTCAGCAGCGCACGTGACAGCGAGCCGGCGTCTTCGTGTCTGGGGGTCTGACGTGGCCCAGCGGCGACCCCATTGGAGGAATCTGCCCTGACGACCAGCGGCGCTTCTAATTGGACATTTTGGTTGGACCCGGTGCAAATAAAAGAAGCCCTGCGGCGCGTCACGATCGGCGGTCCTATGTGAGAGGAGGCCCCGTGTCGGAGAGCCGACATGTGCGTGAGTCGGCGGTCTTAGGCGAAAAGCTGACGACTCACGCCTAAGCTGAAAAGCTTAGGCGTGAGTCGGCGGTCTTAGGCGAAAAACAGTGGTTGGCAGCTGCGGGATCGGCCGGCGTCAGCGACATCGATGCGGTGAGTGCCTGATGTTTTCCCCTCAGTTCACCAGACTACTCTAGCTCAGGTTGTAGTAGTTTATAGAAAGGCTGTGTGAAGCATTGAAGTGAGCTTTGATCGTTTCAAGCCAAGTCGAAGCGCTTTGAAACCGAAGTTAATGCAGAGGGGGTAAACACGGGAGTGTGAAAAATTGCTTGCGCGTCTTGCTAGTTGACTTATAGTGGGTACGGCAAGTAAATTGTTAACAGGGGCAAACAGCAAGAGGCTAGTGTGAACGATGGAGAACCTTAAAGTGAAGGAACTCGTCGAAATTTGTGAGGAACTCGGCATTACTTTGGGCCGTGCGAAACGAAAGCAAGCGATCCTTGAGATCATGAAGGATGAGGGAGAGTCGGCTGAGGAAGTCGATGAGGCCTGGGTGGATATTAAAGCACGCCGTGAGGAGGCTGAAAGGCGAGAAGTAGAAGCTCGCGAACGTGAGGAGGCTGAAAGGCGCGAAGCTCGCGAACGTGAAGAAGCTGAAAGGCGTGAACGTCGCGAGCGCGAGGAGGCCGAGAGACAGGAGCGCCTTGAGATGAAACGACTAGAATTGGCAATCCTACAGTGCTCGCAGGCGCCTAGCGTAGCTTCTCCGACGATTCAGGTCAGCGGTTTTAGAATTCGTGACCAACTGCCACCGTTCGTAGTAGGCGAGGACATGGCGAAGTATCTCGTCAAGTTTGAACACGTCTGTGAGCGAAACGCTTTGGAGCGGTCTCTTTGGGCGCGGAACCTGTTAGCTCTTCTTCCCGGCGAAGTGTCCGACGCGATAACTTGCTTGTCGAGGGAAGCGTTTGAGAGCTATGACGAGGTTAAGGAAGTGCTCTTAAGACGTTATAAGTTGTCACCCGAGGCTTTCAGGCAAAGGTTCCGGTATGCTAAAAAGGGGAATGAGTCACACGCTGACTTCGCGTTTCGTCTTAAAGCCGATTTGATTGAATGGCTCAAGGGTGAAGGTGTTTATGACGACCGCGATAAAGTGGTGGAATGCGTTGCATTGGAGCAATTCTACCGCTGCATCGAGGAGGATGTCAAACTTTGGCTGCAGGACAAACTTGGTGAAGTACAGCTAAACAAGGCAGCAGAGTTAGCTGAGGAGTATTATACTCGCCGAAAGTTGCATAGCAGGGCAGTGCGCGTTGAAAAGGATGAAAGAAAAGAGGGCTTTTCAAAGAAACCTGATCAACGGAAACCCGCTCCGCACCGTAATTTCAAAAGGGACCCGTCTCTTACGAAGGACACTGTAGAGGAAGGGAAAACAGAAGCGGAAAAATCGAGTGAGGTTTCTAAACAACGCACTGATACCACACGGGCGTTTGAATCACGGAAGCCACTAATCTGCTACAACTGCAAAAAGGAAGGGCACATCGCGATAAACTGTAAGCAAAAGTTTGCTTTTGCAACAATTAGAGAATCGGAAAAGAACATGCGGTTGTTGGAGCCGTATATCCAAGAAATTAGTGTGAATGGGAAAGCGGGTCGAGCACTTAGAGACTCCGCGGCAACCATGGATGTTGTCCATCCTTCATTGGTGTCTCCGGATGACTTTACAGGAGAATGCGCGTGGATCAGGCAAGTCGCCGAGGAGCAGAGTGTTCGCTTACCAATCGCCACGGTTGTCATTGAAGGCCCGTTCGGTGAGCTTCGCACCGAAGCGGCTGTGTCTGCCGCGCTAAATGATCGTTTTCCTTATCTTTTCTCCAACAACTCAGGAGCAGCTTCTCAAAGAGCAGGGCAAATCGTTCTTCCCCAACTTAGCGTGCATGGCCCTCACGCGATCGCAAGCGCGGCAGCTTGATCTGGTTCAATGCGGTGAACTCTCAAGTGACCTTGTCGGCGGGTCGACGGAACCCCAGAAAGGAAATTTTCCGCATGAGTCATGTGAGCAGTCACGCGAGCGGCCCGTCGCGGAAACGGCCGGCGCGGTATGCGTGGGGGGAGACGACATGGCGCCATTGAGTCAGAGCGAGAGGGTTGCAACGCTCTCGCCCGTAGTGGAAAGTTGGAGCGAGCTGCCGAGAGTTGATCGAGAGACGCTCATTCGAGAGCAGCGTGAGGATCTCTCGATTGAAGCGCTAGTGGAAAGCCAAATTGAAGCGCTAGTGGAAAGCCAGAAAAACGCGGCACAAGTGCTGTCGAAGGAGCACTACGAGAAATTGGTGAAGAAGCGCGCTTTTCAAGTTGATAATCAGGTAATGCTGCTGCAGCCATCCAAAAGGAACAAGCTTGAGGTTGATTGGGAAGGGCCCGCCAAAGTATTATTGAAGCCTTGCGATACAAATTATGAGGTGCAAGTAGGAAGGCGGCAGAACAAAATTTACAACTTGATGAAACCCAATGTTCAACATCAAGCGGTCGTAAATCAGCTGTTGAATGCTTCAGAGGAAGAGGGAGCAGAAATTTGGAGTTCTAGTGATGTAATCAAAGGGGGATCGAAAGTAATCTGGGAACAGTTGAACCTAGAGCCTAGCTTAAGTGAAGGAGGACCTGAGAAAGAGGACCTGAGAAAGATTGGTTCCGAGTTTGGAGACGTGTTTTCGGACCGCCCCGGAAACACGAGGGTGATCGAACACGACATCGAGCTAAGCGGTGAAGAGTCAATCCGTAGCAAGCCGTATCGTTGTTCCCCTGTGCAACGTCGAAAGTGTGAGCCGCTCTTGGTGCCGCATAGGTATCGTCGCCTAAAAGTGGCCGGTTACCGAGATGGAGCATGATACTCCAACAGCACAACTTTGACGTTCGCTACAAGAAAGGAAGGCTAAACGCTAATGCAGACGCATTGAGCCGTGCGTTTAGTTAGTACCTTCTCAACCTTTCGGTTTCTCGCTGGCGATTCGGGGCAAAATTTTGACCTCATCACGACCTTAGCTGAGCGCTCTCGTCCAGAGTGAGCTCAAGGAGCCAACTTTATGTTGTATTCTAATATGTTACGTTGTTGTACGTGAAATAAAAATCTTGAGTTGTCATTTTAAGAGTCTTGTGTCCCACATGTGCCTCTTTATGTAGAGGGAACGAAATTCCGATAGACACTTAGCTGGGTATATGTTGTACTATACTTTGTCTGGTGTTCTGTCGGGTGACCGAGGGCACTTGCGTGTGTCGTGTGTTGTCTGTTGTCGAACCGTTCTTAGCAAGTTGCAGAACCATCGTCAAGTGCTGAAACCGAATATGTCAGAAGAGACGAGCGAAGTTGGCCAGCAAGTTGTGGCGACAAGCCAGTGGAGCTGGGATCCGTCGTCAAATATGGGATGTGTTTCCGGAACAGTCGGAAGCTGTATTCTCCACATGGCCCTGGAGGCGAACCTGGAGGGACCTGGCGAACGAGCGCACCTGACATCCGAGCCCCGTGAAAGCAGCTCGTCTTTCCGGTGCATTGTCTGGCGGCGGGGGTGCTGTTATGCCAGCGAGTCCTCGTCAAACGTCCGTGCCTCTGAAAAAGGCAATCTGGGTCAAGGCCAGCCCGCAGTCCGGCTGACGCGAACAACTCAACGGCGTAAACACGCGCGGCGCCTCTCTGGTCACGTGCAGTGAGTCAGCAGCGCACGTGACAGCGAGCCGGCGTCTTCGTGTCTGGGGGTCTGACGTGGCCCAGCGGCGACCCCATTGGAGGAATCTGCCCTGACGACCAGCGGCGCTTCTGATTGGACATTTTGGTTGGACCCGGTGCAAATAAAAGAAGCCCTGCGGCGCGTCGCGATCGGCGGTCCTATGTGAGAGGAGGCCCCGTGTCGGAGAGCCGACATGTGTGTGAGTCGGCGGTCTTAGGCGAAAAGCTGACCTATGTGTTAGAGAGGAGAGCTCGACTCTTCGAGTCTCTGTCGGCCCCAGTGCCGAAATTGTAACGCCTCTGTATATATGCTGTACATAAACCTTGTTTAACTCACCGTCGTCTCGTCCGCTCGTCTTATCAGCTCTGCGCAGAAGCAGTCGCGAGCTGAGAAACATACGCTACCAAACGGCTGGTGACCTTCCCGGCGGAGTTGAAAGCAGTGGCGCCTTCGGGACCGTGTTGGCGTCGCCGTCTTTCGCAACAGTGCCCAGAACAGCAAGTGCTTCACGATTCTCATTCCCAAGTTTCCATTACACCTTAACCGGTGCGACTACAGCTGGAAACTTAGCCGTATAGCAGTTTCGAATGCAGCCGTGTCGTTCGTTTGCGCGAGAGCCCACGTGGTGGTATCACTACTTCAGTTGCGGTGCCTGGCGGCGAATCGTTGCACTAGCACTGACAGCCGCTTCCCAATGAAATCCGCTCCATCGCCCGGGCACTCAAAAAAAAAGAGGAGGTGCTGGCTCGGCACGCCGCTGCGAGGGGATGGACGACGTCCCTCACAACGCAGCCACTGGTGCTCGTGCTTAAGTATGACGCTTGAGAATGACGTAACTTATAGTACAGTCAAATGAGACCACTCTTTACCCCGCTGCCTGCGTATTTTCGTTTCTTCTTTTTGCTCCTTTGAATCTGATGTTTTCTTTTATCTTCACTGTGATGATCTTTTTTCATTTTTTCATAAATGAACAGGATCGGCATGATTTCCGCCAATAGTTCATACTCGGTTGTTACGGGGGAGAGAAAGCAGAGTGATGAAAACAAAAGAGCGAAACAAGCAGAGAACGACAGAAATAAATGTATATATATATATATGAACAAGTAGAGAGAATGAAAATGTCTGAGAGCGCAAGAAAAAGAGCTAGCTAAATAGAAGGAGAGTCATATCTTGGTTTCAGAATTCGTATACCGATGATGGCTTACCCAGACTTCAATGCCCCTTTTGATGCTCATGTGGCTACATCTAGTCATAACTGGCAATCTATAGCACGGTAACAAAATGATGGGGAGAGGAACCACACTCCTTCGCCAGTTTGCCCGACGTAGCAGAAGAAAGGCCGAGCTGTGGAAACAGTATATACAATAGTAACCCTGCTGACACTGTGCTAGAAGCTGACAGCAGGAGTACTCTGGACCGTTTCCTTGACTCCATCACGTTTGGAAAAACGCAGGGGGCACGTGTTTTGAGTATTCAAACACGTGCCCATTTTGAGTATTCAAACAGCATTTTTACAAGTCTGACTTCCGACAAAGAGCTTCGCGGTGTAGAGCTGTATACCAGAGATGTTTCGAATAGCAGTGAAGAATTGCTGTCCTTCAGAACGCGCTTTTTCGCGCAGGTTTGAGCTTGTTGTATGAAGTTCAGGAAGTGTGGTTGTTCGGGCGAGTTGGTTAGTCTTCTACTTAGCTGGTATTAGCGGGGCACAAAAGAGAAAAAGAAAAAAGAAAAAGATGACACAGACGTCAAGAAAGGCAGGCATTGGCCTGGCAAACATGAAAAAAGGAAAAAGAAAAAGGCCACCCAGACGTCGAGAAAGATAGGCGCCTACCTTTCTTGACGTCTGTGTCGTATTTTTCTTTTTTGATATGTACCGTGCTATTATCAGATAAATTGCTCGATAATTTCAAGGACGTCATGAATTCATGATTGTTTTCCCTTTTAATACATTTTATTTTTTTATCCTTACGGCTGCTGACGCATTATTGCCTATTTCATGAAATTTCTAACGAAAATCACTTTCACATGTTCACGGTGAAGTACACATGAATGTTTATCTTCGCTTCAATGTAGATAGTTCCTGTATTTATTGCACGAATCTGCAAGAACAGCATTTATCGGAAAAAGTGCTCATGTCTCACACAAACGGATACACACAAATTTCTTTCACTTCCCGTCTGTAACTAGGTGAACGGCTTCAAAAAATTAAATTTCATACTACCAAAAGATGGTAAATTGACGATGTCCATGAGCTCAGCTCTAAATACAATAACGTGTCAACAAAATATTCATAATGGCTGTTAGACCTACGATAAAGGTATTCCCATTTACTCAAGAACAGACACACAAAGTTGAAACAGCAAAAGTTAGTTGTTATGCAGTATCCGCTATAGTAGTGTTTACTCCAAGCTGTATTCATGCAGCAGTATATAACGTATAAAACAGTAGCTCTACTTACAACCACACAAGTATCTTCATTCCCGTTTCGTGTCGAAATTGTTACCATTTCCGTCACATCCACTATAATTGAATGGTCGGCATTTGTTGTTTGAGGCATTGTAGAAAAAACGCTCATATTGTCCTTCGCAGAGACCATAATCTGGGCCCATGTAGCAGGCCACTGGCCTCTTGATGACTGCGAAAGAGAGAAAACGGTGAAAATAGGAGGCGAGACTAAGAAAACTTCGCAACTCCTTCGGCCTTTCTGGGCACGGAAAGCAAAGCACCGCAGCAATTTTGTCCGGATCCAGCCGAATTCTGTCTTTGCTCATGACGTGGGCCAAAACCTTGATCATTCTGTGGCGAAACGGCATTTTTTTTTCATGTGAAGTTGAAGGCTTAACACGAATATATATATATATATATATATATATATATATATATATGTATATATATATATGTGGCGTATGAAGCGATGGTTAGTAGAGGTCGAGAAGGAAGAAGTGCAGTATGGAATAAACATGCGGTATGAGCCAGGCCACGTCGCCCATTCATCGTAGCGTCACACAAGTCGACAGAATGAAGACCTGGCCACCACTCATCAACCTCACATCATTCACGAAGCCACCTGCAGTACGCCTCAACTGAATATCGACCACAGAAGAGGTGATCTCAGGCGCATACAGTTACCGGCACCATGACAGAACCATCGACTGAGCTCGACATCCCCAAGTACACCGGATCAGCAAACGACGGACCCGTACAGGACTGGTTCAACCTGTTCGAGCTCCATGCCGCCGCTGCATCATGGTCGGAACGGGAAATGATCACCAACTTCACTGACTACATCTCCGGTGAGGCATTTAAGTTTTACCTGATACACATATTCGAAAACGACGAATCATGGCAAAAGATCAGAGAAGAGATGATTGCCCGTTTTAACGACTCCGAAAAGGACTTCCTCATTACCGGCCATCTGCATACAACCACACGTGGCCGTCACAGTCCACGCTTATTTCTCAAGAACCGTAGCTTTCTACCAGGTTTCCCTTCACGAAAGTAGGTATTTTCAAAGTCGTCGCTCCAGCACACGACACGAGACGTTGCTCACCCACCTCATGCACTTCATTTTTCTTCTCAAATACGTGGTCCACCACCCGGTTTTCCATCACGCGGCTCTTCAAGCGTTCCTGACGCTCACCGTTTGCCTCATAAGGACGCCGTGTTCACGATAGACGAGTTGACACACCGAGAAAATACCCAGTCGAGCCATGCTCGTTCCGCACGAGTTCATGCATCGCCGTCCGGTGCATACACACTCGAAAGTCGAAGCAACACCGAAGGCTCAGATGCATCGAACGTCGCGCGCTGCAATGCACAAGAGCCTCTCGTAGTGAACAGTGCAGAAAAAGCTTCTGAAGAACTTTCTATCAACTCTCAAGCATCATCTTCATTGCCTGAATTGCATGACGAGTGCTCAAAGACTACCAGCTGCCGACTGGAGACCCCATCAGGTTGTCATGAAAATCAGCGCGTTGTTCAAGAAGGGCTTCCACCGCAATATGATCCACACCAACGTCAGCAACGCCAGCAAAAGCAAGTCCGTGAATCGCAGACACTCCAACAGACACACCAACGAGGACGACGACGCAAAGTAAGCCTTTTAAAACAAATAAAAGAAGCGAGGCAACTTCGCATAAGGGATCGGCGCCAGAAACGCATTTGGCATAAAATATCAAGTCTGCGCCTAAGATTAGAGCTCCAAAACCTCAGGAAACACCAAACAAGACAAGAAGTCACCAGTTCTACCATGCAAAGATTCAGACACCATCCCATTACTTTACGACAGCGGAGCCAACGCCACAGAAAACTACGAAAGAGACTGAACGTTACAATTTGTGCAACGCACCAACATAGATATAATTCCTTGAACTTCAGTTCTTGTACACGCAGGCTGCAAGCACTAATTCTGTCTCAGCCGCGACACAAAATACAGCGCGTACGACAGAGGATTCGACGCCTACGACATTCGACCTTCAAGTGCTCCAAGGACCTCCAACCTTGTTCGTTCCTCGCAGCTGCTCAAGTCATGTCATGGTCAGTGCAGTTTTGCAAGACGCGGTTACCATCTCCAGAACGCCACAGCCAACCTCGCCCACCAGAACTTCCCCATTCACCGGACTGCCGCACTCTTTACTGAAGTTTTGCGAGTTTACGGAACACCAGTGGGCCATGAAACCAATTGTGCATTTTGACATTTGTGACTTCTCAACCTTGCCTTGTTTACTTTTTCTTGTTAGTAATCCACGCCTTCTTTCGGGGGAGGGGGAATCGTGTGGCGTATGAAGCGATGGTTAGTAGAGGTCGAGAAGGAAGAAGTGCAGTATGGAATAAACATGGGGTATGAGCCAGGCCACGTCGCCCATTCATCTTAGCGTCACATATATATATATATATATATATATATATATATATATATATATATATATATATAAAATGGAAAGAACTGGATACTTAAGGGCTTGTTTTTCCGTGGTTTGATACAACACTAAGGAGATCTAGACCCATTGCAAAAAACGATGGCAACACTGGGCGGTGGCATCCGTAGTAAAGGAAGAAACGACAACAAAAAGCGTGCGTCCACCGGGCTCCGTTTTTCGTTACGGAAGCTGCGTCCCATGAGATTCTGCGCTGAAGTTGTAGCTGTGGTCGTATTGCTCTGCCGTCAACTTGCTTCGGTAAAACTCAGCTAGCCTGTCGCTGTTTTTGGTGTAAAGCTAGAAAGATCCCTTTCCCACCCTGTCATAGGGAAAACAGTCGCATAGGAGGTCCCTGCCATAACGAAGACGCAATAGTCAAGAACAAAGCCCGGCGTACGCATGCTTATTGTTGTCGTTTCTTTATTTACCATGGACGCCACCGCCCAGCGTTTCCATCGTTTTTTGTAAGGGGTCTATAATGCCAATGAAAGGATAGGGGAAGTTATTAGACCGAATCGTCATGTAAGTAGGATAAATAAAAGTGGGTGAACAGATAACTTGCCATGGACAGAAATCAAACCTGCGACCTTCAAATAACGCGTTCGATGCTCTACCGCTGAGCTACCATGGCAGCTCTCCTCCCAGCCACTTTATTGGGTTTATATGTGAACTTAAGCGCGGGAGTGTCAGGGCCACCAGTAGCCAAGGTGGCGAGTGTAGCACACTCATTCAAGCCTGTTTGGCGTCACGTAGCACGTGAAATTATTACGAGCGGGCCGCTGGCCAATATTTCCTCGTATACAACTTAAAGACACCAAGTCTGCCAGCACGAGACCCTCGTTAATTAGGGTGTCGTGCCACACATTGATAAGCAACACTACAGCCAAGAGTTCAGCAATGCGTGCAACCGAGGCCCCTTCTGTGTACAGGGCGCGAGCAGGTGGCCTTGCTCTGCGGTGCGACACCTTGCGGTGGTAGCGCGTTGTGGCCTCACGTGCACAGGAGCATGCGTGGTCTTTGCCTTCCCATCGTCATCACACTGCGGGGATAGTAAGAAGATTGTGCATGGAGGCTTTACTAGAGCTGTCTCGCGAAAGGCCGTAAAACCAGGGGAATGACGATCTCGGGCTCTAGTGTAATCTTCCTCGTCACTCAGAATGCGCCGATGTACATTGTGCTGCACAGTGTATTCAACTGGGATATTGAAAGGTAATGACTTGGAGCCAGTGGCGGGTCACACGAGAGGTTACACATTGCGAAGCGATTCACAGCTGTGTAGACTACGAGGGAATATAACTAAGCATTTGAAAGTTTTGTGAGTACATTTTGTTTTTTAAAAAAGTTGTAATTGCCGAGTTTTAAATTGAAAACAGTTAACTTTTTGCAATAGACGTCGGTCATATATAGGCGCCTCTTTGGAAACTAAACCAAAAATTCTATTTCTTTATGAGCTGCATGGGCGGGAGGCACAGCGCATCTCCTTTCTTTCCTTTCCTTCCTTGCTCCCCTATCCCACCATGTAGGATAGCAAACGGGACGCAGTATAGTTAAACCCTTTGTCTTCTGATATTCTTTATCTGTCTTTTTGCTGTGCAGAATTACAGCAGCACTGATAAGCAAGAATTTTGGAGTACGATATGATTTGGTTCAACCCGCAAGTAAGTTTAGTGACAATGACTTGGTTGTGCGCCCATCTTCTAAAGGTGTCGTACAGAAGACGGGCAATGGCAAACTGTTGAGGGCTGTAGAGCACCAAGATGCGCTTATTAGTGGACATTCATGGTGAAAACGTATTTTGCTTCGCTACAACCACGGGCGAGAACAGTCCCACGGCATTCTGAATAAAAGTGCCGCCATATCCACGAAGTGAATGATGATGAGTGGGCGAAGCTCCGGAGATAAACCTGGTAAACCATGAATCCTCTGTACATTTTGCCCACTCGATTCTATTACATCGCTCCCCCTAGCGTACGTCGCCGCACTAAATTGAACGATTGCCTTCAACCAATGACACACGCCATATGTGACATCATTCCTATTTTATAAGATCTCGCGTCTTTCATCAACTACAAGTACCGCTTTCTAGTTTATAACATCTTGCATCTTTTCATCATCAGCTACAAGTACCACCATCTAGTAAACACTACATGAACTAAACGAGAGGTGGCTACATACAGGAGACGGTACCGCCATCTAGTGAACACTGCAAGAACTAAACTAGAGGTGGCTACATACAGGGAACGGTACCGCGATCTAGTGAACACTGCAAGAACTAAACTAGAGGTGGCTACATACAGGGGACGGTACCGCCATCTAGTGAACACTGCAAGAACTAAACTAGAGGTGGCTACATACAGCCTACAGGGGACGCACAGCCCACGCCCTAAGGAGCTTCGCCCCTAAAAAGTGCGTCAGTGCGCTTGTCGCATAAGCTTCTTCCTACCACGTCACTGCTTTGATTGATTGATTTTGTGGGGTTTAACGTCCCAAAACCACCATTTGATTATGAAAGACGCCGTAGTGGAAGACGCCGGAAATTTTGACCACCTGGGGTTCTTTAACGTGCGTGCGTGCGTCTGTTCGTGCGTCCGTCCCTGCGTTCGTCCATGCAGCCACCCCTGCGTCCGTTCATGCGTCCATCTATGCATCTGTCTATGTGTCCGTTCGTCCATTTATTCAACACTTCAAGTACCACCATCTCGCATCTTTTCATCATATATTCCCCATATAGAAGCACCGCCATCCAGCGGACATTCCAAGGACTAAACGAGAGGTGGCACAATCACACTTTCTTACGGCTTGCGCTTCGGGTCCACTTCCCACATTTAACCACCTCGAGTTCATGGTATATACTAGTTCACTGTATTCATGGCACTGTGGCCGGACGCTCGCTAAACCTTTCGAAAACCAAGGAGGTTACGCCCAGCAAGTATGAAGTAGCAAACGTTTTCAGTCAGATAGTGCTCAATGTACATGCCAATGGCTGCTAATGGGAAATGAGAGGCGGAGAATTCGGCTTTTACTTTTTTACGGCTTGCGCTTCGTATCTACTTCCCATCTTTAACCACCTCGAGTTCATTCATGGTATATACAAGTTCATTGTATACATGGCACTGCGGCTCAACGCTCGCTAAACCTTTCTAAAGCTAAGGAGGTTACACCCAGCGAGTATAACGTAGCAACCCTTGCTTGTCAGATAGTGCTCACTGTACAAGCCAATGGCTGCTAATGGTGATCGCAGCCTGCGCGTTATCTAAAAGCCGAATGCTCCTGTCTCTCATTCCCCATTAGCAGTCATTGACATGTACATTGCGCACTATTTTTTATTGTTCAACAACGCACAGAAGAAGTCTTTCACTGGCACCACCTTGGAGGTCAAAATGTTATACTTGTTACAGGCAACGAGAAACGAACTGGTGCCGCTATGGAAAGCTTCGCCCCTAAAATTATAATAATAGGTGAGAATTCTCCGCCACTTCGCTGATGGAACAGTGAGACTGATGAAAATCGCAGAGAAGTTGTCGTAGCTAAGCACGGAGGTTCGTCATTGAATCGTCCTGCAATAAAATGCACCTTGCTCAATTCACTTCGTTTGAGAACTGCACTGGCAAAACGCAAGCAGGAAGCTAAAGCGCGCACGTAGCGGCGCACACTTTTCCCATGAGCACTTGCCGGCCTGTTGAGGGCACTTATATTCTTGAAAAAAGGTCTACAGCTTACTTGTAGCCTAATGAAAGAAAACATTCATCGTGGAACTTCTCTCACTATCACTGCTTAGGTATATGACAAGTTTAAAAAAACCTCCTCCTTTCATTGTAGGCATGAAGCACGCATACACACAGGTAGACTTTATCAAACATAAAGTGTTTTCTGTCTGATTGCTGTTAAAGTAGAACAACACATAGTATCGCAACCATGACGCATTAACAAACACTCGCAACCTTTTTGCAACTTTATTTCCTTTAGTAAATAGAGATACACCGAAAAATACATTACAGCGCCTGTTGAGACGCCTTATACCACCACTTGTACACAAGGTCGATGCCATGGGCACGGAACTAAGCAGGGAGCGTTTCAGGTGTATATTTAGGCATGTGGCACTGAAGGTTCACACTCGTGCTGGGCCGGTGAGAGCGACATCGACTGCATGTAGGGCTGATGCTATGAGTTCAAGCACCCTAGCAGATATGATGCTGTCCAAACCAACATATTGTGATGCATTACAGACATGCGTCGATCCTCCAGACAGGTAGAAAATGAAGGCCAGTATGTCGTAGTTGAGGTAAAAAAGGGTTCCGATAAGGAGTAATCCTGAGTAGGAGCCCATTGCCGAAAGTAGGTTAATAAAACTTACTAGAGAAAAAGCAAGCGCTGTCATCATAAGAAACAACACCCAAGATACACAATAGGTCTTGATCAGCGGCGATATCATAATTAGTCCCATGATCACTTGGGTGATTTTTATCTAACCGTTGCGTGTCTTCAGATAACCGAAGTTCAAGGCACATAACGCCAGTCGCTCATTCCCGCTGGACAATGAGACGGTTGTTGTTCGTTGCGTTACGGTTACAGGCATTGCGTGATTCCGTGGATATAATGCTCTACACAGCTCGCCTTGCTGGTAAAAACTGTTCTTGTTAATTACCGCCACTTTAGCAACCCACAAAGCAAGTATTCCCGTAGGCGTCACCACGTACCACTAGCGTCAGCGAAAACTTCCCAGGCCAGCGACGTCGGCGATGTTTCGCTTGTGTGGCCGGTCGGGGCCTTCACATTCCCGCATTATTCCAGCGCGAACAGCATCGTCTCTGTTTTTAAAGACGATAGTCTTTCTTGGGGAAGTTTTAAAGACGATAGTCTTTCTTGAGTTTTTTGCAGAAAATGAAAGGCTATAGTAACAAGTTTACTGTATTGAAAAGAATTGGTACTTTACACTGATAATAGTTTGAGATGCTTATGATAACAAGTGTTCACAAAAAATTTCATTTTTGTGCCTTTTTCACCGCAAATGAAAATTTGAAGAATGCCCTCTAAAGACGTGCTGAAGCACGCATCATTTAGAAACCTCAGTTGACAACTCACTGAGAAAATGTTAAGAAATTACGTTTTGTTTTCGGAGAAAACAATACAGATATTTTTGAAATCTACCGATCTCGGGGTTTGCGCATGCCTGTACTTTGTAGTTATGCTTCTACGTGGTAAGTAGAAGAGACAAGGGAGCTGGAAAAAACTACACATAATCATTTTTTGTCCGTGCTTATTAGTGAACGAGAAATACGTGCAACCACATGCAGCTGTCCACTGACGGCCCGCAATGAGGTGGCACGGGCATGTGCAACATGTAAGCACCACTTCCCAAAAATTGTGAAAAAGAAACCCATTTTCTGTGGAACGTTACAATGAAGTGCACACGATAGTATGTTTTGTTTCAGTTTCAAGCGCTTCACAAGTTGCTTCTGCCAGATTTGTACTTTGTCCTTAATATTCTCATTGAAATTGCCTGTTAAACTCCAATGTCAGTCCTGCGATGCTTTTGCCTTGCCCTTTCTAGTTAGCAGCATGTTCATAAAAATGCGTCATTTTCACTTACCAAATTTTTCTGCTGGTGTTAGATGAGCTGCAACAACAACGAACCCAATGGTACGTGAGCATATCAGGGAATAAAACATTCTCAAATTATCGGCCTCTCAGTTGCAAATGACATCCCACGGCATTAAGAAAGCAGTCTTAGAGACAAGACATCATTGTGAAAAAATTGGCCGATCCCACGTACAGTGGAAATCGATGATATGCGAAGCACGAATGAGAAAAGTTGATATGTCATTTTAAATTCAGCGCAACTTAACGAGGTGGAGGTAAATAATGCCGTACACAACTTGCGTGTTAGATTATTGTGTTTGGGCCCCGCCGCGGTGGTCTAGTGGCTAAGGTACTCAGCTGCTGACTCGAATGTCGCGGGATCGAATCCGGGCGGCGGCGGCTGCATTTCCGATGGAGGCGGAAATGTTGTAGGCCCGTGTGCTTAGATTTGGGTGCACGTTAAAGAACCCCAGGTGGTCGAAATTTGCGGAGCCCTCCACTACGGTGTCTCTCTTAATCACATGGTGGTTTTGGGACGTTAAACGCCGCATATCAATCAATTATTGTGTTTGGTGTGTCGTTTATCTTCGTCATCTATTCACATCACGTGATACCAAAATTAGTATATAGGTGGAGCTAGCAAAACGACCGCGAGCACGCTATTAGCGCGCTTTGTTGTCTTGTTCTTGCATGACACTCGTGTCAGGATTATCATATTCGCACCAATAATATATTTCGTCCTCTATTGACGTCACGGAACACCAAACTTAATATACGTGAACTAGCAAAACGGCCGCGTGAGCATCATGAGGGCCTAATACTTAACGTTGACGCGGGCGCACGCAAGACACAGTGACGCTAGGTTATCAAAACATGAGTGCTCTATGATCTGACACCCTCTTTTCGTGATGGAGGGATGCCGGACGCGCTGAAACGTGCATGCGTCAGAGCAACGCAGCGAGGCGCGCGCCTGCGAGTATATGGCAGGACCGGTGCCAGGCGTAGCAACGCTGGCGTGACCCGACAAAATGAACGCAGTCGAGCACGCGCACCGCGTCAAGTCGAAGTGTATTGGCGTCTTTACTGCGGTATGTAGTCATGTTTTCACATGACACGCATTTGAGGAATATCATGTTTGCACCAGTCCCATGCCTTCGCCATCCATCGGCATCACGTAATGCCGAATTTGGTATATGTAAAGCTAGCGGAACGGCCATGAGCGCATCATCAGTGTAGCATGTTGTCATATTGTTACATGACGCGCATGTTGTGATTATGATGTTTGGATGAGTCATTTATATATGTAGTCCGTTCACGTCACGTAATACTGTGTTTGGTACATGTGAAACAAGCGAAATGGCCGCGAGCGCTTCATGAGCGTAGCATGTAGTCATGTTGTTACACGACATGCACCTTAAGTTTGTCATGCTTGCACCATTATCATACGTTCGTCATCCATTCACATACCGTAATACCAAACTTGTTATAGGAGAAGCTAGCGAACGGCCGCCAGCACATCATGTGTGTGGCATGTAGTCATGTTGTTACATGACACGCATCTCATGATTATCATTTTTGCCCCAGTCACATACCTTCGTCGACCATTCACGTATCGTAATACCGAATTCAGTATATGTGACGCCAGCGAAACGACCGCCAGCACATCATGAGCGTGGCGCATAGCATGTTTTTACATGACATGCTTCACATGATTTTCATGTTAGTGTCTGTCGCTTTTGTTCGTCATGCAATCATGTCTTACCATACCTGTTTTGCAACATGCCATGTGAACGAAATCGTCACAAAAGCTGCACGGCAATGATATGTATATCCTGACATTTATGACAAACATGACGTAATTTTCATGCCATGACAAGTAAAATATGTTCGTCATGCAATCAAGTTAATATATAGAAAGTTTGGTATTGATACCATTATCGAAACGCCAGGACAGCTAAATGTCGTAGGTGGCTAGATAGATAGATAGATAGATAGATACGATCAAAGTCGCCGAAGTTCACTAAGAAATGCTTCACATTTAAAAAGGGCTAGCGCTCTTGTTAAAACGCCAGATTATGTTTGAAGTGTCAGCAGAATAATTTGCTCAGAAATTCTAGCTCTAGTTAGTATTAGTTCCGTATACTGAAATATTACGTTCAACATTGTACGAACATAATAAGGAATGAGACTTAGGCAGTAAGAAATTCTTTGCCATGCTGACGTAACCTTTAAATCATAACCGATAGTTTCCTTTAGTTGAACATAGCCTATAACACTAAATAGTATGAAACAACTGCGGTAAAATATGAGCTTACCCAAGCCGTAGTATACGCCGGCAAAAGGCACAAACACAGCCACAATCAAGCCCTGTAGCATAGTAGAATTGAAATTCATAAATTAGCAACGAATTACCCTTCAAAAAACACTATCGGTGGCTTTCAGGATTAACTGAATAAATTGTTGACCTCAAATTTGTTGAAGCTACTGAAGACAAATATGCAAAGATTGGCTCTTTGAAAACACGCGTTCTTTCATGGTGTTTTTTGTGCGAATGTTAGCGCGGTTCAGTTTCACAATAACTATTCTATTGTTTCATTAAGATTACCTATTCATCAAGCACTCCGACTGCCCCTCTCAGAAGCTTTTGCCACCTCATCTGCTTTTTTAGACCTAGCGACTAAGCAATTGTAGAGAGAGGCAACTGCTTTGGGTCGGATATTCGGGAACCCCTGTAGCGTATCGGTGAAAAAGAACAACACAATACTAGTGATAATATGCTTTCAGATGCGTTCGACGCTCTGTAGGAGCTCTAAGGAATTCTGGTTTCACACCTCCTACTGGGCTTGGCATGCATAGCGATGCTCCTTAAGCCGCTTATTGATGCATCTTTCCAATTGCATAACCTATTCCTTGCCACATGTTAGACCACAGGCAACATTTTCAAGCACTGCAGGGAATGTGGGTGCAGCCCAATGTCTGTAAAAAAACAGTTCTGGCGACATAAAAAAAAAACCAGGCTACACGCGAAATTCGTAAAACCTTTCTAATATCAGAACAAAAAGGCGCATGCGTCAGTTCCTCCTTCACTGCTGGTCAAAATTTCCGGAGTCTTCCACTACGGCGTCTCTCATAATCAAATGGTGGTTTTGGGACGTTAAACCCCACAAATCAATCCTTCACTGCACTAACCCCCCTAAAAATTGAATTTGTCAGAAGCCAGAAATAGCAATTTAATCAGCATACTTGGATAAGATATATGAATAAGGATCACAAATGGTGATTGTAATCACCCCACGTGTAGCATCTGAAGACAGTGGAGCAAGATTGCTGCGCCCCACCCTCTTCGGGTGGAGGAAGAAACTTCATTGACACAGAAGGTGCGGTCCTCAAAGTGGCTCCACGTGGGCAGCCATCCTTTAGGCCCAGGCAGCAATAGCGAGCTGCTTCTTCTTGATGTGAGTTTTAGTAAGCTCCTCCCACGCTCACCGTGAGCGTGCTTGCTGGAGCATGTCGGGGGGGGGGAGCCATCGAAGCTCCATAATTCATGTTTTTATTCAGCCAATTCTCGCGCGCTACAGTTTTGGCAGATGGGGTTGCCCGGTCCGCACGCAGTAGGTGCGTACCGGGGAGAACTAAGGAAAGAGTAGGTTCCAGTGCTGTGGTGTATCATGGCCTGCACTCTCGTAAGGTGTTCATCTGGCGATGGGTAGATACGCTGATCACTCTTGTAAAAGTTTGTGATGTAATTGAAGAAAGTCGGTGCCTCACTAGCGAAGACTGGGTCCGAGAGACGTGCCTTTCGGTTTGTTGGACCTCGGGCTGCGTGGTGCTGCTCGTCGTTCCCAGGGTTCCCCAATTGGGCAGGGACCCATACTTATTCAATTGGCTTGTCAGGAAGACAGTTTTTTTTTTCTAAATTTTGGCTTCTCTGTTGTTGATGTTACCCTTCAATAGATGAATTATGGCTCTCTTCGAAACACCTAATATCGTTCTGGTGGAGGCGCTTGTCATGGCTAAGTTAATGGTGCTTGATTACTAACACACCGCAGCTGTGTTAGTAATCTGTCCCCTTCTGGTCACCACACTCACGGTATACTATTGGTCAGTTTGTTTGGCCGCGTCTTCGTACGTGACGCAGCAGTATATTTTGTACTTCTCATGATAGGGTGGTGCTCTGGCAGACCACCTTTATTCGTGTCTGCCCGGTAGCATGTTCTAAGGCAGAAGCTTCACCACTAACAGGCGTCTTATCGCCTGTCGTAGTAATAGCCTCCCCACCAAGTTAATCACGGATTTTATGCTATAGTCTGTCAAGAAAATCTCTACCCGCATTTGTACTTGACAGATGGGCTACTTGCACAATTTGGTGCACCTGAATAAGCTCAGAGATTGTTATAAGTTCCAAAGTCTAGCTATTGGTCGGACCATGCAAATCTAGGAAATTCTATGACCGATTTGTAGGCCATGCGATTTACACTATTATTTTATCTTCGTCATAGAGCCAGAGATGAAAGTAAGGATAGAAGTACACAATGCTGCTTGTGAGGAAGGCTTTGGACAGCCGGCATTAGTCTGTCTCCTTCATGCCTTAATGTCGCGTGGCTACGCGCCAGAGCACGCCACATATTTAATGGGCAGTTGTTCGCAGCTGAAGTTATCACTTCTAAATTATGCTTTTTGTGTTGTATGAACATTCCCAGCACTCGTATCGTTAACACAGCTTGGGCCAGTTCATTTTTCATATTCACGCAAACCAAACAGGAGGAGCAGAGTTTCCTGCAGCTTAAAATTTTTGGATTACTAGAAGTTCACGTTTGTGGGGACAGCACGCAAGACTGTTTTGCTTAACTAAATTTTGTACCCCGCCTGCGGCTTCCTGTAGGGCGTCTGTGAGCCCACCATCTCAACCACTGTTGGTCCAGATGGCGATGTCATCAGGGTAAATGGAGTGCTGTATGCGTGGAAGTCTTGCCTGTAGAGGAGAGAAAGCTTGCATAGCAACGTTCAATAAGAATAGGGAAAGCACTGGGCCCTGATTGATGCCCCTGGTTCCTAATTGAAAAGATCTACTCCTGACATCTAGCTTTGTTACACCACTGCAACGGACTGTTAAAGGACATTGAATTTTCACTACCTTGACATACACGCTTATGTAGAGGGAACACAGTTAAAAAATGCCCAAGCCTCCCCGAAGAAAACCGTGAGTAAATCGAATGCATTGCATTGCGTAGCAATCATACAAGCGTTTCGCAGGTGAAAACCTGGCGTCAGAAGAATACTGCTTTTTTTCATTACACTGTGCAGCCAGCAGCATCGTTCGCCGCAGGTGGCGTTTTAGGAGCGAAAAAGGAATTTTATTGATCGCGACGTTACACACAAATTCGGTTCCACAAACACATACAAATTCGGTTCCGCATACGCATACAAATTCAGTTTCACAAAATTATGGCACTTGACATTTGTGTTCAGAATCAATCTATCACATGTTGGCACTGAATTGTTCCGGCAAACAACACAACAAAAGTGGGTTTCTTTAGGTAGTTCTCAGGCCTTGAATCGGCGAACACGCCAAAACAACCCGATTGTTGACGATTTTAATGAAGGCACAGGAACATCGTTTCAGGAACTCCTTCTCTCCTAGTGAAACGAATTCCGATTCCAAATGATCCGTTACAATATTATACAACCGCACCAGCAAAGGCCATTGATTTTTACGGGCCTTTGCTTGATGCACAGCCAGACACCTGTTTTCCCACAACACGTACATACCAGCGGTCAGAACTAGACGTGCTAGCGCGCCGTTTGGACATCTTTTTCTTTTGACAAATCTGTCTACACCCAACGGGTGGTATGCCCTGTCCACGAGGGACCAAAAGGTCTTGCGAAGCTTCTTAAAGCGGCACCCGTTCATCCCTCGTAGTAGTAGTAGTCGTAGTGTGTAACCAGTCATACATTTTGACCTCCAAAGTGGTGCGGGTGGGAGATTTCTTCTGTGCGTTGTTGAACAACAAAAAACTCGCAGCGTGCGCGTCAACTAAAAGCCGAATTCTCCTGTCTCTCATTCCCCCTTAGCAGCCATTGAGATGTACATTGAGCACTATCTGACAAGAAAGGCTTTCTACGTTATACTCGCTGGGTGTAACCTCCTCGGTTTAAAAAAATTTAGCGAGCGTTGGGGCGCAGTGCCATGAATACAGTGAACTAGTATATACCATGAAATCGAGGTTGTTCAAGGTGGGAAGTAGACACGAGGCGCAAGCTGTAAGAAAGTGTGCGGGTGCCTCCTCTTGTTCAGTCCTTGTAATGACCGTTGGATGGCGGTGCTTCTATAAGAACAATATATGATGAAAAGATGCGAGATGGTGGTACTTGAAGTGTCGAATGGGTGGACAAACGGACACACAGACAGATGCATGGACGGACGCACAGATGGTCGCATAGACGAATGGACGCATGGATGGGCGCAGAGACAGACGCACAGATGGACGTGCGGACGCAGGAACAGAAGTACGCACGTACGGGCGGATGGACGCACGGGCGCCCACACAGACGCACGCATGGACGGACGGAAGCAAGAACGAATGAACGGAAGGATGCTTCTCCGCACTCTCCATCATTCACTCCGTGGATGTGCTGCCATTTTTTAAATGAAATCACTGCGTTTGCTGCAGCTAACAACATGCATGCTGTTAGGAGAGGCCCCTCGGTCTCATGGGCGGCGTGACGTGAAGGCGAACCAGCACGGCCTAAAGCATCTAGGCATTTGCAAGGCACAAAGCAGCCAGATGAACAACTGCAGCATATCCATGGGGTGAATGATGGAGAGTGGGGCGAAGCATCCATTAGTTCATCCGTTCTTGCTTCAGTTCGTCATGCGTCCATCTGTGTGACCGACCATTCGTCTATCCGCCCGCCCGTGCGTGCGTCTGCTCGTGCATCCGCACGTCCATCTTTGCGTCCGTTCCTGCGTTCGTCCATGCATCTGGCCCTGCGTCCGTCGATGCGTCCATCCGTCCGTGCAGTGATCAATGCGTCCGTCCATGCATCTGTCTGTGTGTCCGTTCGTCCATCTATTCAACACTCAAAGTAACACTATATCGCATCTTGCATCATATAATATACATATAGAAGCACCGCCATCCAGTGGACATTATAAGGACTAAATGAGAGGTGGCACACACACACTTTCTTACGACTTGCGCTTCGTGCCTACTTCCCACCTTTAACCACCTCGAGCTCATGATATATACTAGTTTACTGCATTCATGGCACTGCATGGTATTCATGGCACTGCACTGTATCAGTGGCACTGTTTCTAGACGTGAAGGGTGCATATGACAATGTAGCTCAAGAAGCCATCCTCACTTCTCTCGCAGCAATGGGAATTGGTGGACGAATGTTTCAATGGATAAACGATTATATAACTGGCAGGGGTTTCTTTGTGCAAACATATGAGGGTACAACTGCTGAACATTACACCTACTGCGGAGTACCTCAGGGAGGTGTTTGAAGCCCCACATTGTTCAATGTTGCCCTCATTGGTCTGGTGAAGGTTCTGCGAAAGTCGGTGTGCCTATCCATATACGCCGATGATATTTGCCTCTGGAGTGCTGCAGTTTATCGCCCTCAGGTGCGTGCACGAATATAGCGGGAAGCAACCCTCACAACAGCCTACCTTCAGAACTATATCAACACTGACGTGCACGTTGATGGTGTTTACACGCAAACCAATGACGCCATACCCTGCTCACATCAATGGGAAGCGTGTCAAATATGTGCGGACGCATCGTTTCCTGGGCATAATAATCGGCAGAAGTCTTTCGTGGAGCCCGCATTGTGCGTACTTGAAGAAGAGACTGCTATCTATTGTGCATATAATGAAATTCCTGTGCGAGAAAGCATGGGGAACTTCTGTGGCCTCCATGCTACAGCTGCACAGGGCCCTATTGCGCTACATGGTCTATTGCGCTACAGCTTGCCGGTACTGACTAACACTTGCAAATCCAATACTCATGCATTGGAGGGTTTGCAGGGTCAGGCTCTGCGTATCTGCCTAGGACTGCCCCGATGCGCTTCTACTTATGCCACAATCATGCCTGCCAAAGACCATCCGGTCAGGACATATAGAGTTGTGGATTGCCCCAGAGCGCACATTTGACATGCTAGCCGTGTCCCCGACCACCACTTGGCCCTTCTACCGTCCGGAAGACCACGTGCTACGTTTTCAGACGTCATAGCCAAGCACCTAAACAGCATTCCATCAGGATATGCGCCAGCTGCGAGAATGGCATGTCCATTGTGGTGCCTCGACCAGCCGCAAGTACGTCTAGAAATTCCGGGTATCAAAAAAAGCAATCACTCCAGAGTAGCATTGAAGCAAGCAACACTGCTATTATTACATGAGTTGTACTTAGACCAAACCCTTTCTTGTCAGATAGAGCTCAATGTACATGCCAATGGCTGCTAATGGAGAATGAGAGACTGGAGGAGGATACGGCTTTTAGTTAACGCGCACGCTGCGTATTTTTTATTGTTTAACAACGCACAGGAAAAATCTCTCGCTGGCACCACCTTGGAGGTAAAAATGTAAGACTGGTCACACACTACTACGACTACGACTACTAAAAGGGATGAACTGGTGCCGTTTTAAGGAGCTTCGCCCCTAAAAACTTTATTTGCAACGTTGGAAACAAATTGTGGACGATCAAGCCGCCGACGTTCGATGCTCTTGCCTTTTGTAGGCGTCGAGACGATCGAAGAGCAAGACACAGCTCCGCAATTGAGACGCATCCAGCGTCTTGAAGAACGCACCCAGAGTCTCTGGCAGGCGCACTCAGTGTATTTGCGAGGGATGCCAGCAAGTGAGAGAGCACTTCACAGGATTATGATCCAGTCTCTCAGGTAGTATTTCTCGTTTTCAGCTAGTGAGAGGATTTCGGTTGGCTCGTTTAACCACGTTCAGAACAATGCCCAGCCGCATGCATTCGGCAATAAAAAATGCCCCCATCTCTCCGAAGACAATCGTGACAAAATGCAAACGCATTGCGTAGAGTTTGTAACAGCGTTTCACACGTGAGAACCCGGCACCGTTCAGTCGAGTTTTCGATTCAGACTGCGGCGCCAGAATACAGAGCCTTGCGAAGAAAACAAGCGACCTTGAGACAGCCTCGATGAAAATGCAACGCGACGCGTGCGTTTCGCGCCCTGCATCTTTCAGCGGATCTTGGCTGGAATACATGGGGGACGCTAGTACGCGTCTATTTTCTTCGTGCCCCTCACCGCGAATGCTATAGACTTTGAGATGGTGCAGTGTAATTAACGTAGCTTCACCTAGTCACTCTGTGACTGCTGATAGCGCCGTTCACCACACTCGGCGTTATTCTGTCGCAAGAAACGCGGTATGCGTTTCCAACTCTAGTAGCCAGAAGCACGGTTAAAAATACTATGAAGTGACTATGAAGTGAATAAAACAAAGAGTGTTCTCAGCTAGGCGTCGACATTTCACTGCAGCGTCTCAAGCACACATTTCCGGATGTTCTGGAGAGGCGCCCTGACAACAAATGGTCGAGAGTGAGGCGTGAGCGGACGAGAAATTGCAACGCCAACGTTGGAAATTGGGGCACAGGGGTTTGAGAGAGCAGACAGCGAGAGGAATGGCGAAGCACTGCATGCCTATCGTTCTACCTGATGGTCATGATGTCAGCGTTTTATCGACACCAATACTACACAAGTGCAGACAGAAAAAAATTGCCCGCAGCTTCCCTCGGGGGAACACTGAGGAGGATGCGGAGCATATAATTGGTTAACGGGGTGTTAAAGTGCGACTTACTTGGGTCGATGGCTAAATTGGTTAACGTGGTTGTGAAATGGGGTGTTAAATTGCGACTTACTTGGGTCGATGGCTAAATTAGTTAACGTGGTTGTAGGAGGGGGTGTTAAATGAGTGAACACGTACACACGTATGCGAAAGGGCGGCGCTGGTCGAAGGGACGTCGATCATTGTGTTTGTGGATTCGTTGGCATTCATTTCACGGCGACTTCGGACGTCGACGCGCCGTACAAACCAACGGACGAGCGGCAACTGAGCGAGCGAGCGTCGACCTTGAGTATATATACAGCGCGACGGCGCATGCGCTGTCAGCTGTCGAATGTTCTCGAAGGAGAAGCGCGCGCGCGGCACAGATGGCGACGGCGCGACGGCGCATGCGCTGTCAGCTGTCGAATGTTCTCGAAGGAGAAGCGCGCGCGGCACAGATGGTGGGCGACGGCGCGACGGCGCATGCGCGCGCGTCAGCTGTCGAATGTTCGAGAAGCGGTGCGGACGGCGCGGACGGCGCACTACAAGGCGCGAGTATAAGATGCTTCCGCATCTAAAAGCGCTACAGACGCGCTTCAAACGCCCAGCATTAGGTTGGAGCAAGTCATGGTCAAGTCAAGAGGTGGGGCTCTGGTTTCGAGGGGCGAGGACAAACACGCGCGCCCGCAGCTGGTGCTGACAGCTGCCGGCGCTGAAGCGTAACATGGTGGGGGCTGTGGCTGCTAGGGGGGCACGCGCCCGCATTTGTTGAGAAAGGCTGGCTAACGCATCCGGATGGATGCCTGACATAGCCCGACTAAGAAATGCAATCGCACTTAAAATGATTATGAGCTACATCGGAGAGCCATTTGTTTTACTTGGGCTAGTATTTTGGATTTTGTCTGCGTTATGACAAGAGGGTGACAACGGCAAGTGACAGACCGCACGCCTAAAGTCCTCCTTCCTTGAGAGCGCAGCAGGGAGGGCCGTAACAATGGTGGGTGTTATAAATATTCAAGGTATTCAGCAAGCGCCCCTCCCTCTCTAATTAAAAAAGTCTTTAAACAGGCCCTTTATCAGGAACCGACACCAAGCATTCTTCATACAGTAATGTATTGCTCCACTGTACCACCTGAACGTCGAGGTGGCTTCGTAATAAATAACAATTAAGCCAGCTTCGCACTAGGCGTGCCAAGACTGAAAGAAGTGCGCAGCCGGGCAGCCATCTTTGTTTCCTTTCGTTCTCTATTTCATTCCTCCTCCTTTTTATTCTCGCTCTCTTCTTCAGTTGATTCTGCGTTTGCCTCTTTTTACTTCAAAATTTTTTCGTTCCATTCGACTTTCCATTTTTCGCTTGATCCCTCTTGCCGTGTTTAAACATGGTTTGTGTTGCCTTGTTTCTTCAGACATAGTAGCAATGTACCAACTTTATTTATTCTTGATTATCATCAAGAAACTCGAGTAACATGCAGAAGAAGACTTCTATTCGACACGACTACGTGCTCCCTATGCTACAGTAGTTTTGCTTGCCTCAATATCTTTATGAAAGCGCTCGCAAAACAGGCGCAACAGAGAGAGAGAGAGAGAGAGAGAGAGAGAAAGAGAAATAACATTATTGGGTTGAGAAAGAAGAGATTAAGAAGTAGATGAGTTACGCCCCATGTCCAAGGCTTCACTGGCTTGTGCCGCCCGCCGAAGGCGGTCCAGTAGTGCAACTTTCACATCCGGGTCCGAGCTAGCGAGGAGTGCCTCCCACTGCTCCAGGGTTTTCTATGCTATACATACGCTGTAAGCAATCGAGTTTTTTGGCCATCGAACACAACTCCACGAGATAAGGTATAGTATCGGTGGCCAGTCGCGACGCCACAGACAATCATGCCCAAAGTAGGATTAATTTTGTGCAGTCGTAATAAATTTGGATTAACTGCCGTTTGAATTTTATTCATGTGTTTGGCGTCTTCACCTTTGAGAGATATGTGAGGGGCACCGCATTTCTGCCGCGTGCATCGATGGGTAGCACGATGCTCTCGTGGAGCCAACTGAGCTTGTTCGTCTTTTTCCTCCTCATGAAATCCATCGTGCGTACTGCTGGGTGGTGGTAACAGCGAGAAAAAAGGCTGCTGCATGCTCTGCTCTGTTCGTGAGCACTCGAGCTAGAGCATCCGCCCACTCATTACCCTCTGGGCTTGTATGTTCCGGGCACCAGACCAACCTATAAGTGTTGCTCAATTCGCCGCCTAAAGTTTTTAAAAGGTTTGGTGGGAGGTGGCCTTTCGTTTATAGCCGGCACGCCTCTTGCGAAACTGCGAATATGGTGATGTACGTCTGGCCGTTGTTGCGCTCTCGACTTTTAATCGCCAATGCAATGGCGCAACACTCTGCCTTGATGATCAATGTAGTGTACAGTGATGTGCTGGACACCATGCTTCTCGCGTCGCTGCTTACCATTGTGTCGATGCAGCGATGCAGACCTGAAAGCGTCAATGTATAGCAGGTTGTCTTTGCCCCTGCATAATTTTCTAATCCATTTTATGCGCTCCTTTCACCATTTGTAATGCCGCTTCTTAGCCATATTCCTAGGGATAGGGGCGATCGAAATATGGCGTAAAATTGAGTCTGGTGCGTTTACCAGCTCCTCGTCCAAGTTTTAGAGTCGTGGTGGTATACACTCCCTTATCAATATCTTCCTTCGTGACTTAGTCTGGCTGAAGCGGTCGCGCTGAGAGATTAATGCGACTGCTTTTAGTTCGGCGTTTTTGTTATGCACGCTGATCTCGAGAAGCCTGTGTGTTGGAGTGCTTATCGATGTCTAATGCTGTTTTGCATGCCCCTCTGATGATAAAATCTACTTGCTCTTCCTCGCTCTTGTTCAACGTGTGGATAGGCCAGCTGTATGTCGATTTGCTCCTTATGAGCGCCTGCACTAAACGCACAGTATCACTTTTCTTTATGCCATTTTTGAGGAAGGTGATCCTATGATTCATTCAAGCCGCTTGTTTCGTTGCCGATTTAAGAAGACCGATAGTGTGATTTGCCCTATCATTGCTTTGAACCCAGAAACTGGGTGATGGTGACTTCTTTACATTTTTCTTTTCGATTTTGATTTCTATTCTTCCAATACTTTCGTAGCGTTTGCTGTGTATTTTGATCCCCTCCGATTTTTTGGGCGCGCAGCTGATACCACTGGTTCTGGCAAAGTTTTCTATGGCCAGCGCCGTCTCTTGCAAAGTCTGCTCTTTGCTGCCGAGAGAACCCCGTGTGGCCCACAGAGTAATGACGTCCACGTAGAGGGTATAACCTAGCTGTGGTACACAGTGCGAGGCTCGAGCGAGTCGACGCATGGCGATATAAAACAGCAGAGAAGATCTGATGGCTCTTTGAGGCGTTACCTTGATTGGCATTCCAGAATGATTCAGATCTAACGCTTGAGAGACCAATTGTCGATTCTTTCTCGGTAATAAAGTCTTTTATATAGTTATGTAATATTTCCCCGCAACCAATTATATTTAGCTCTGAGAGTATAGCTTCATGATAGATATTGTCAAAAGCTCCCTTAAAGCCTAGAGCAAGCAGCAAATGCTCTCCACCCTTGGGAACACCTTCGAAGACCTCTTCTTGTATCAGGAGGAAAGCGTCCTGTGTCGAGAAGCCACTGCGAAAGCCCAGCATGGTGGCCCCCTGTCCTCTATGGAATTCTGAAGTCTGCTGTGAACGATCTGTTTGAAAAGCTTCCCCGTGCATGACGGAAGTGATATAGGCATGAGCGCCTGCAGGGAGGGCTTTTTTCTGGATTTTAGAGTGGTTGTAATTTTCGCAGGGACCTTCCCTTTGAGCCAATGGTGCTCATTGAATTGCTTTGTCAGGCCTCGGATGGCTTTGTCGCAAAGGCTTCTTATCTTTGCATTCATAATTTAATCTTCACCGGGGGCCGTATTCCTCTTGGCTGCCTGGGCTGCCGCAAAGACATCCTTTTTTGTTATCAGCTCGTCTACTTTCTCAATCCTAGCTTTAGTGTAACTCATGTGAATAGCCGAAATACTTGGTGGACTATAGCCAATGTATCTCTCCTTGACGGCTTTCCCGAGGTCGTCGTCTGAAACCCTGTAAAATTGTCAGCAATTTTCTTCAGCGCTCTGCTTGTGTTGGATATCGACTTATTTGGATCAATAATATTCCTTAGGATGGACTAAGTTGTCGCGGTGCTCAGCGTGTTCTAATCAAACTGCAGAACCTGACCTATCCCTCGTTAGCCCATTCTCTTGCATAGTCATTTGCTTCCTCTGCAAGAGCAACGATCCCACGCAGTAGTGTCCTATTTAGGCGTTGACATTTTCAACGCGTTAGTAGGCTGCGCCCGCTCTCCCATAGGTGTAGCAGACAGCTGTCTACTGCTTGCGCCTCTACGGCTTTGGCTACTACCTTGGCAGTGCTTTAGTGTACTCATTTTATGTACTCCGACCATGCCTCTATTGAATATGGTACGAAGTTGGGTGGAGGATCTCGTTTCTTGAACTCTGTTCAATCTGTGATCTCCGCGTCACCTATCAATCTGTGCAGTTTGGGAGCCGATATGAGACGTTCATAATGTAATGTTGGCTTCCAGATTTTTCTCCAGGATTGTCCAGGGTGCGTATTTAAGATTGAAGGAAAAGTGAGGTCCGGAAACGTGTCTCCATAACGCTGTCGCCTACTCTCGTGGGCGCAATCGGGAGAATTGTTAAACCCAGGCCCAGCAGGCACGCCGCACGGTAAAGACGCGTTCCCTTTGGTTAGTTTTTTCGGTAACCTCATGTGGTGCTTGGTGCGTCAAAATTATCCTAAACCAATAGGCGGTCCTTGTTGCCTGCGATTTTAACTGTCTCAGCAGGCAGCTCATTAAAGTCTTTGGCTTTGTCTTTTGGAGGATTGTATAGGTTGTCTATTATAGTCTTCGCGTTTCCTCTCTTTTGGAAGAAGAAACTGATAACTTGGCGATTGATGTGTAGCGTTGCTATCTACTCATCATTTGCTGCAATCATCGTGCTCACCAGCGTCGCTACACGGGGATCATTTGGATTCTGAAAAGCATAATAACCCGGAAGCTTCACTATTCTGACATCAATTTCTGGCATGCATATACCGTTGGGCTCAATTGGTGCCTCTTTGATATAACTCTGGAGTGCTGCGGCGCGTTTGTGAAAGTTCGGCAACTCCATTGCCAGATCTCTGGTTATATTTCGCCATGATGTATGGGTGCTTCCGCGTCATCACGATTTTCTTTAGGTTGCTTGCTATTCCTAGCGGACGCCGAGTTAGAGCGTTTGTTTATTGCCATTTGCAAGCTTCTCACAGCGTCAGGCAGTTGCCTTTGAGTTTTTGTTTCCTCACCGACGAAACACTTTTTTCTCAGTCAAGAAATCGACTAGCAGCTTATTAACGTTAGCTATATTTTCTCTGTTATAACTGCGCCTGTTTTTCTTGCGTTATTTGGTCATGGTTATTTACTGCTGTGCTTGGGGTGAAGGCGGTTGTAACTGCGTACACCATCCCTTCCTTCACTTCAGCCGACGCTGTGCTGCCCCCCCGAAAAGGTGGGTTTTATTGACGGTTGATTTGCCGTTTTCTGACTACATCCTCCAGCTATTCCTGTCGAGTTTTATGGTCGTAGTTTGGCTCCTAGCTAACTGGAGCAAGAATACTTGTCTATGCCGCAAGCACGGGCTCAATGTACTGCAGATGGCTCTGATTTATGCGATGTTGTGTGTCTTAAGCTAAGTGACAGCAGCATACGACTCCTAAGGTAGTATGGCCACTTAAAGTGCTGTGTGCCTAAACGCTCATATGCAGTCATACTGTCCGTGCAACAATGATTGTGGCTGCAATGATAGCTATCTAAATTCGTAATGAAGGAATAAATACGACAGATAATACTGCTATGATGTACGTGTCGTGTGGATTTAACGCCATATGTGGTTCCCATGGTGACTCTGTTTTAAGCAGTCCACTAAGCTTTACAAGCGCATTCCTGTAATTAGGAAGCTATAGTCGAATGTTGCTTTATAGTGGAGAAACACGCTAACAGTAATTACATATGGTATACACATCATATCAACGTAAAGTGAAAAATCTTCCGTGAAATATTAAAGACACCGCTGCTCTAACAAGAGTGCTGACGTTACGTGATGCCATAGGTTACACCCTAAACGCCAGTGTGGTCAGCGTACTTAGTAAGTCCACTATTCGCACGCAACTAGAACAATTATGAAAAGTGGTCATTGCGCCTCACAACATTTGGCTCGGAGCTCATCGCTCAATTACTAATGCTTAACTTTCTAGGTGATAGTGTCTCAAAAAACCTCTTCATATTGTTGAACACTGGTAATATACAAAGGAAGTGTTGTTGATCCTCATGTATCTAGAGCGTTTCGCATAAAGATGTTTTTTCTATAGACATTTAAGAACGCACACTTCATGTTTTTCGAATGACAACTTCAGTTTCAAGATAAGGGGGTCATCACCGATAAGACTGATGGTGCACAAATTCTCCTGCTGGCAATATACGTCTAGTATGTTAGACTCACCTATCACGAGCAATGGAAGCGTAGTGCAGGTTCGGCAATTTTAGAATTCATCTAATACACCTGAAAACCACGAGTAGTTTTGGTATGGTTTTGAAGGGAGCGTGTAAAATAAAAACGACAGCAAGTTACATTCGAGATCGCAGGAAAATCCAGACACCTCCGAGACGAAGAGAAGCACTCGTGCGCATCGTGCTCCACAGTCGCACGGACATATTGTAAGTAATAGTTAAACCGTTAGGCCGACATTTGTATTCTTCCCAATACAAGCTCATTGCCGGTCTGAGCCTGATTCGTGAATGTTTGTAAAATATTTGCAAAAAAAAAGAAAGTTTATGTGACACGTAGTTGCACGGAGCCTTAATTAAAACAAACGCAAGAAATGTAGACAGCGCGACAATATGGAAAATGACAAAGAAATGATGTTTAAATAACGATTTTATTTTACTACAGAGACACATATTATTTTGTAGTTTTCTTTTCAATTTTTTCAAACTGCTCGTGCCTGGAAAAGAAACCACTCGATTGAGCCTCAAGGAAAAGTTTGACATCCCTGAAATGTTAGAGGCGAAGTAGCATGCTACTCCAGGCAGTGTTGTAACTTATGCATGTGGCCTGAAAAGAAAAATTTAAATAATAAAAGTGTCTACATGCAGGTAGTGTAAAAAGCAGAGCGCACACTCTATGCAAATTTTGGGGTTTTTTGAGAAACCCTGACGAGTGAATTCAGGGCTTTTAAGTCTTCATCAGCACGTATTACCGAGCGAGGCTTTGTCTGATAGTTGCGAAGATACACAGTACACCCGAATGTAATTTTCGCGTTAAACGGAGACACCTTCTTCGTCAGCTATATTCTTTATTGACCGCTTATAGCCAATTCTCATCATATTTATGCATGTTTTAGGCTGAGAAGCTAATAAGAGGTGCCTTTAAACCATTAGACAGCGGATTTTCCCACATACTGATATACGAAAAAAAGGGTCACTTTCTTCAGTTTTGTAGAAGACAAGAATATCATATAAACAAAAATTGCTGCAAGAAAATGTTTAACTCTAGAAATACAAAATTATCATACTATATACATGCATTTCCGCTCCAAACAGTGGCTGGTAATGATTTTTCCAGTCTTTTTCAATGTAAGTAAACTCAAATTTTATAAACAATCTTATGCACATTGTGAGGTCTATCTATCTATCTATCTATCTATCTATCTATCTACACACACACACACACACACACACACACACATATATATATATATATATATATATATATATATATATATATATATATATATATATATATAAAGAGATCTAACAGACAATATTGCCAAGGAAGGTGTAGGGGAAGTTATTAGGCCAATTGTAATGTAAGTGAGAACAAAGAAAAGTGGGTGAAAAGATAATTTGCTGTGGGCAGGATCCCAACCTGCGACCTTCAAATAACGCATTCGATGGTCTACCACTTGAGCTACTACGACAGCTATCCCCCCAGCCACTTTATTGGGTATCTATGCCAACATAAACGTGAGAGTGTCAGTCAGCGCCACTAGTGACCATGGCGGCGAGTGTGGCACACTCTTTATCAGCCTGTTTGGCGTCACGTACCACGTGAACTTATTGCTAACTGGCAGCTGAGCAGTAGTCCCTCGTATACAACCAAACGGCACCAAGTCTGCCAGTACGAGACCCTCGTGAATGAATAAGGGAAACAAGTGTATACTTAAGGGCTCGTTTTTCGTGTTTTACAAAATAATAATGAGATCTAACAGACAACAATGCCGTCACAAACCGAGCGCTCAAAAAAGGACGTGCCGCCAAACTCTCGCGACGAAGCGCCGAGAGGTCAACGATAAAAAAAAAACAAGCATCAGAAGACTCCCCGGGCGCGCGTCCCTCTCCCCTCGGAAGCGTAGGTTCGCCAACGAACCTCCTCGCATCGGCGGCCGAGCATGCCCTAGAGAATTCTCGATGGAAAGGGGCGTGGTGATGCAGAGTTGCATCATCTTTCGCGGACGGCCCTCGTACCATCTCGCCCTTTCCCCCGCCTTCGCTGCGTATCACGCCGACTTAATGATGAGAACTTTCTGGAATCTCGCGCGGAAGGTATTTATTCGAGCAGCCGAGATGGGAGATCAGGAGAAGAAGGAAGTTAGCGCCAGCGTGCGTGGGGTTATTCCGCCGCGACTGTCCGTGACAAAACCTTCACAAAGCAAGAGAAGAAGAAAGCATGCGCCAGAGTGAGTAGGATGTTCTTGTGGGCGAAGCCTTTTGTCTTTCGTGACAAAGAAGGAGTAGAAGAGGATTTCCACCTGAGGGGTGAAGACTCGAGCTACAGGCAAGAGTGCGTGTCTACCGCTATCGAGTGAAGACGCGTGGCAACAGCTGCGTGTGTGAAGCCGACGTGTTTCCGGTGAAGAAGTTTGGAGCCTGGAGAGCGGCCAATTGAAGACGCGAGGTTTCCTGGAAGAAAAACTTCGCAGGCAGCGGAACGACGACAACGCTGGACTTTGAGTAAGTGATTCTCGGAAGAGTATCTTCCAGACTTTTGTTCCGAGGACTTTGTACTGAATAAGTTTCCTAACTCTTTAGTCTTTAAGTGTCTTGGTTATTTGATGCATGCCACTGCATTGTAGTGCGTATTCTTGTCTGTGTCCATTGTTTCGAGTGTGGCTGATTGTACTGCGTAGAACGTTGTTTGATTGGTGACATATTGTATTCAACTAATGTCGAGTGTGCATACTTGTGTATTGTTTTGATCTGCCATAATTCAGAATATAATTTTGTTTTCTTTATCAACTCTCGGCTCTGACTTGTTCTTTGGGCCACAGCCGGCGTCCGCTGGCGCGCCAAGTAGGACCACTCCTAAATTGTTTACGCTTTCGTGGTGCGGTTCGGGGGGCTGATACTTCGGCCCTTGGAATTAGCCCGGCGATCGCCTCCCGAATCAACGGGACCCGTGACAATTATACTGGCGTCCGCGACAAGGACCTTTTGGTGTACAGTGTGTCCAAAGTAGTGAGAAAGAGCCTCCAGTTGTTGGTAGTGCTATCGGAACAATTTTGTGTGTTGCTCATTTTTCTCGTTAACGAGTGCAGGGGAGTGTTCCGATAGACTAATTTAGGCAGACGCACATTACACGCGGCGAGACTTCATTTGCGAGACACAATGGATCTCGAAAAGTTAGTAGCTCTTGGTGAGAGATGGGTCTTTCTGGCGCCGAACTACGGAAGTGGGTTAGCCAGAAGCAGAAAGAGGTGGTGGAAAGAAAGAGGTTGGCAGCTGAGAGAGCCAAGGTAAAAAAAGCAGCTGAGTTTGAGAGAGAGAGGTTGGCAGCTGAGAGAGCCAAGGAAGAAAAAGCAGCTGAGTTGGAGAGAGGAAGGCTGGCCGCTGAAAGGGCGAAGGAAGAAAGAGAGCAGCAGTTGAAGTTGGAGTTGGAGAGAGAAAAGCTGGCTGCTGAGAGGGCGAAAGAAGAAAGAGAAGCGGAGATAGCTGAAAGGAACGGCAGCGGCAGCACGAGATGGAACTCGAGCGGCTTTGTTTGCAACAGCGAAGTGAAACTCCAGTCCAAGCTACAGTTGATAGCAGCGAGCGGCAGGACCACGGCTTCCGCTTGAACCCAAGCAAGCTGCTCGTAGCATTTGATGAAAGGAAGGCGACCTTGACGCGTACCTTTACCAATTTGAAATGATTACGAGGAGCCAGAATTGGCCGGAACATCAATGGGCAACTGCTTTGAGTACTTGCTTGAGTGGTGAAGCGCTCAGTGTGTACGGTAGGCTGACGCCGACCGATGCAGCCAACTATGCAAAGGTGAAGGCTGCTTTACTGAAGCGATTAAAATTTACTGTGGAAGGATTCCGGGACAGATTTCAGACAGGAAAGCCAGCTGATGGTGAGACGGCCACGTAGTACGCCACCCGACTTAGCCATTATTTCGACAGATGGATTGAACATTCAGGGACAGCGCAGGGGTATGATGAGCTTAAAGAGCTCCTAATTAGAGAACAATTTCTTACTAGTTGCCACCCAAGCCTGTCGCTGTACTTGAAAGAGAGGAGTGCTAAGTCACTTGAAGACATGCTTGAATTGGCTGATCAATTCTCGGAAGCGCAAGGTGGAACTAACTTGGCCAAGGTCAAGAAGAAGTGTCCCAAAGATTCGAAAAATTCGGCACCCGAACAAAAGAAGCGTGCACCGGAGAGTGTTCCGCGATATTTTCTGTAAACCAAATGGGTCATCGTGCGAACAACTGTCGAAGTAACTTCACGAATCCTAGGGTTGTAAAATGTTTCAAGTGTGGCCAGACTGGGCACAAAGCAGACGCATGTCGTAGCGCAGCGAGTCAAACTCACCATGTATCCTGTGTGCTAGCAGCACCGAAATCCGATGATAATGCCGTCACCGACGGATTCGTAGAGTTGAAAAACGGGAAGAAACTTCCTATTGTGGGTCCTGTAATGACAAAACAGCCGACCAGTGTTACGAAGTGGATGCCAACGCTGCCTTGAAAAGTTGCGGGCAAAAACGTTAAGGTGTTAAGAGATACCTGTAGCTCCACTGTTATTATGCGAACAAATTTGGTGTGGGAAAGTGAGTTAACAGGCAACACGAAACCGGTTTGCCTAATTGACAGTACGGTTCGGATGCTTGTCGAAGCAGAGGTTGAGGTTGAAAACCCTTACTTCAGCGGGAAGGTTACGGCTCTATGCATGACGAACGCCCTGTACGACATCGTCATCGGAAACATCGACGGGGCGCGAGGGCGGAATGATCCAGAATGTTTGGGGGAAGACCCGAATATGGAGCTTCTGCTGACACAGGGACCGCGAGATTCAGCGGAGAACAATACTGTGAAGGATTTCACTTGAGCCCAAGGTGAAGCCTGGGCGCAAGAGACAGCGAATGAGAACATGATCGTATTGAATTAGTTTACGTGCTGGGCAGCAGGACTTACGTCGGCTCGACTTCAACTGACCGACAATGTAAAGGTGACGGAAACGGCCAGCCAGACCCAATGCCGTGACATAAACAAGCGGGTGACAGGATTGGTTAAACGTTATAACCCGTTAACGGTGTCGAAGGGGACAATAATGGCTGAGACGCCGCCTCAGATACCATCGTTGGAAAGGGCTCATTGGAACAGAAACAAGAACAATAAGAAGAGATCGAGAGAGCACCGCAAGAAAGGGCGAAAGCGCAGCTCGAAGTACTCAGGATAGGTGTTGAGGTCGAATCGGAATGTGTTTGGCAGTACTGAGTGCAATATGTTGTGTTAATGTGGGTGTTATCCTGTGTAACAACTGTATGTCGAGCGAGTCAAAATGTTTGTTACGGTGATGTGATGTATAGTATTGTACAATTGTTGTAATGAGAGAACTTTGTACATTTGTATTGTTTGTAATATGTGATGGAGTGTTGTACTCATGTACCTGTGGTTATATTTCATGTGTTCTGAGATTGAATTACAATGTACGATTGTATTATGTGATCTATTGTGAATGTGACGTGTCATGAGCGACGGACTATGTTAAAGTCTCTGAGAGTGTGGGGACTGTTCACGCTCGTTTGTGTGGTTTTGAATATTATGAGATAATATTTTTAAAGTGGGGGGCAGTGTCACAAACCGAGCGCTCAAAAAAGGGCGCGCCGCCGAATTCTCGCGACAAAGCGCCAAAAAGTCAACGATTAAAAAAAACAAGCATCCAAAGACTTCCCGGGCGCGCGTCCTTCTCCATCGGAAGCGTAGGTTCGCCAACGAACCTCCTCAAATCGGCGGCCGAGCAAGCCATAGAGAGTTCTCCATGAAAAGGGGCGTGGTGATGCAGGGTTGCGTCAGCTTTCGTGGACGGCCCTCGTACCATCTCGCCCTTTCCCCAGCCTTCGCTGCGTATAGCGCCGACGAAACGATGAGAACTTTCTGGAATCTCGCGCGGAAGGTATTTAAAGGAGCAGCCGAAGTGGGAGATCAGGAGAAGAAGGAAGTTAGCGCCAGCGTGCGTGGGGTTATTTCGCCGTGTCTGTCGGTGAAGGTTTTGTCCGTTGTGACAAAGCAGGAGACGAGAAAAGTATGCGCCAGTGTGCGTAGCGTGTTCCGCCTTGTGGGCGAAGCCTTTTGTCTTTCGTGACAAAGGAGGAGAAGAAGAGGATACCCACCTGAGGGGTGAAGACTCGAGCTACAGGCAAGAGTGTGTGTCTACCGCTATCGAGCGAAGACGCGTGGCAACAGCTGCGTGTGTGAAGCCGACGTGTTTCCGTCGAAGAAGTTTGTAGCCCTGAGAGCGGCCAATTGGAGACGCGAGGTTTCCTGGAAGAGAAACTTCGGGGGCAGCGGAACGACAACAACGCTGGACTTTGAGTGAGTGAACTTATTACTAACTGGCAGCTTAGCAATAGTCTCTTGTATACAACCTAACGGCACCAAGTCTGCCAGTACGAGACCCTCGGTAATGAATAAGGTAAACCAGTGTATAGTTAAGGGCTCGTTTTTTGTGTTTTACACAATATTAATGAGATCTAACAGACAATAATGCCAAGGAAGTTACAGGGGATTTATTAGGCCAATTGTAAGGTAATTGAGAAGAAAGAAAAGTGGGTGGAAAGAGAGCTTGCCGTGGGCAGGATCCAAACCTGCGACCTTCGAATAACGCGTTCGATGCTCTGCCACTTGAGTTACCACGACAGCAATCCTCCCAGCCAGTTTATTGGGTATCTAGGTCAATTTAAACGTGGGAGTGTCAGTCAGCGGCAATAGTAGCCATGGCGGCGAGTGTGGCACACTCTTTATGAGCCTGTTGGCGTCACGTAGCACGTGAACTTATTACGAACTGGCAGCTGGGCAATGCTCCCTCTTATACAACCTAGAGGCCCCAAGTCCGCCAGTACGAGACTCTCGTTAATGAATTAGGGAACACTTGTATACTTAAGGGCTCATTTTCTGTATTTTAACAATAATAATGAGATCTAACAGACAATAATGCCAAGGAAGAACAGGGGAAGGTAATGGTCAAAGGAATAGGCCAATGGTAATGTAAATGAGAAGAAAAAAGAAAAATGGTGGCAAAGATAACTTGCCGTGGGCAGGAACTGAACCTGCAACCTTCTAATAACGCTTTTCACCCCCTTTTCCACCAATAAATGTTATATATATATATACATATATATATATATATAAATATATATGTATATATCTACATATAAATATATATATATATATATATATATATATATATATATATATATATATATCGTACCGGAGCATAGTGGCGCCAGCTCTGTGCCAGCGCGAAAGAAGACTTTGACATCTGTGTGTGGCTAATGCTTGCCGGGTTCCTGCCTGTACCAGCTTGTTGCGGCTAACGCTTCTCGAATAATAACCTGTGTTTTTACGTAACCTCGTTTGTTGCATTGTTGTATTTGTGAAAACGGGCTGGGTAAGGTCCTGGAGCTCTGCAGGCGTAAGCTACCATCTGACTCCGCGATGAGCAAGCGCGTTGATCCCCCACAAGCCTCTACCACCCTGCCGCCTGTTATGTGCCCTTGTGTACTTCTGCGTGACCCACTAGTATACAACGGCACTGAAGATCTTGATGTTGAGGACTGGCTGGCAGAGATCGAGCGTGCCAGCGCGATTAACAAGTGCGATGACCCTGTGAAGCTGACTCACGTCATGTTCTATCTGATGGATTTGGCCAACCTATGGTTCACCAACCACCAAGCCAACATCCCCACCTGGTCGGTTTTCAAAGAGGCCCTGAGCTCGTTTTTCGGTCGTCCAGCCATGGGGGTGGGTGGTGGTGGTGAAAACATTTAATAACCATTAAATGGTTACAGAGAGGTGATTGGGTTGGGGCCTTATTGGCCTCCTACCCTCACAGCACTAGGTGGAACCCCTATTCCGGGGCTCCATTGGCAAGCAACGCCGCCCGTGCCCATTGAACCAGAGCCTCTTGGGCCTTCAGGTCTTGACAGCCGAGCAGGGCCGCCTCCCAGTCCTCTCTCGTGGGATTGGGGTTGGGGGGGGGATAGATGGATTAGACTGGCACGCCCAGACGATGTGAAAGGTGTCAGCCACCTCACCACAGAACTGGCACGTGCCATCAAAGGATGAATTGAAATGTTTTAGCACCGCCGGGCACAGTACAGTATTGGTAAACAGTTTCAAAAGGAGGTGCTCGTCAGCGCGATGCAGTCCCTTACAAGGGTCTGGATAGCTCCGGTGCTCCTCCTTGTAGTATTTGGTAATATCTCTGAATGAAAGAGCCGAATTGTCTGATTGCGAGTAGGCTTCCAAAGACAGGGAGATAGCCCGGGAACAGAGTGCGCGGGCGGCCTGATCGGCCTGTTCGTTACCCCTGAGTCCTTGGTGACCGGGTGCCCAAACCATATTTCGCGGAGTTGGATTAACGTATCGGCAGCTAGGTTCCAGTATGCGCCGAGCAAGCGGTGAAGCCCACCCTAGCTGATAGTTCCGACAGGCCCCTCGTGAGTCGGTGATGATATGTTTAGAAGAGGGATAGGTGAGAGCCAGAGCAATGGCAATCTACTCCGCGTGTGTTGCGTTGTAGGCTTTGAAAGTGAGACCGTTTACGGTGTTTGCGTTGTGTATGACTGCGGCTGTATACCACCCCCCATGGTGTGGGCCGGCAACGTCCACGTAGCACACGTGTTCCTCTTAACCAAAGTGTCGCTGCAACGCTTCCGCGCGCGCCTGGCGGTGACCACTGTAGTTTTCTTTTGACATGTTGCGGGGAAGATGTCGGACCCGGAGGGCGCGTCTCCAAGGTTCTGGCACTCTCACCCTTTCCTCAATATAGTAATCGTGTTTGATGTGTATTCGGTCCAAGAGGCGGCGACTGAAGTGGGTCTGTGCAAGGCGCGTGTATTGGTTAACGAGGTGGGCTTCTCGAAGTTCCCGGTAGCTATTCACCACGCCTAGAGCCAGAAGTCTCTGGTTGGACGTGGTGATAGGGAGGTCGAGACCCCGCTTGATAACTTTACGGTGGATGACCTCGAGTTGATCATCCTCGTGTTTGCGTAGGTGCAAGTAGGGAGTCGAGTAGAGTATTCTACTCGTTACGAAAGCATGGGCAAGCCGCATTGCATTCCTGCTTCCTAATCCGCCCCGCTTGTTGGAGACCCGGTGGACTATACGGCCCACCTGGTCTCCCACCGTGCGAAGTTTGGCTATGGTGGTGTCGGCCTTGCGTTGGTGGTGTATGAAGAGGCCAAGGACGCGGATCTCCTTGGCCTCACGGATCGGTCCCGAGGGAAGACTGATATGGAGCTGAGTTGTGTCCTGAGGGGAGGGACGTACGTGCACAAATTCTGACTTAGCCGGGGCACACTGGAGTCCGCAGTAGGTTGCGTAGTCGCCGACTACAGTCGCTGCTGCTTGCAGGCATGACTCCATGTGACCCAGGTTACCTTGTGTGCCCCAGATCATGATATCATCCGCGTAAAGAGCGTGATGTATCCCTGGTAGAGAAGCCGATTTGGGGGGAAGATGAAGCATGGCTATATTAAATAGGAGGGGAGAGAGGACCGCGCCTTGAGGAGTGTCCTCGAGCCGATGACGTAAGGCCCATGTTCCTCATCTTGTAAGCGTATGTAGGCTTGACGGTCTTTAAGAAACTGTCTAACATAATTGAATGTTTTATAACCACAGTTGGTCTGACTGCGGTGGTCAAGGATTACCTCATGCTTCACGTTGTCGAATGCCCCTTTAAGATCCAAGGCCAGGACTACCTTGTCATTATGGGGGCATTCAACAGGATCTAATATGTCATGGTGGAGCTGTAGAAGTATATCCTGGGCTGACTTCTGAGGGCGGAATCCAAACATGGTGTCCGCAAAAGTGTGCTGTGTTTCTAGAAACTCGTAGAGTCTGTCGCGCACCATCGTTTCCACCAGCTTGCCGACACAAGACGTGAGGGAGATTGGGCGAAGGTTCTCCACGTCAATAGGTTTACCTGCCTTCGGGATGAAGGTCACGAGAGCTGATTTCCATTTAAGAGGGAGAGGAGTTTCTCCGTCCCAAATGCTATTGATGTGTTTGAGGAGCGTGGCGTAGGCTGCGTCGGGAAGATTGGCCAACAGTTTGACCGTAACCTGGTCACGCCCTGGTGCAGTGCCACGCTTCATCTTGTGTAAGGCCGCCTATAGGTCGTGGAGCTGGAACGGGGTGTCAACCTGCGTGTTCGTTTTGCCTGCGTAGGAGTATGCGGTCGTCCGGGGGTCCTTGGTGGTGCACAGGTATCGGTCCCTGAGCGTGTTTGCCAGCTGTGTTGTCATTCCTGTAAAGTTGTGCATGACCTTATGTAAGTGACGTTGAGTTTCCATGCGTGTTTGTGTTGGATCGATGAGAGCGCGAAACAGGCGCCACGTGTTGCGACCAGACAACTGGCGTGCATCCGTGTTGCACCTGTCCACCCAGTTAGTGTCGGCTAGCTGAGCAGCATATTCCGCAGCTTGCTCCGTGAGTTCTAGGATGCGTTTATTGAGGCGTCTGTTATGTGCTTTTTTTCCATCGTTTGGTGAGGCTGCGGCGGGCCTGCCAAAGATGGAGGAGGTTGTTGTCCACGTTCCTTTGAGTTTCCGTGAGCTGTATCAGCCGTTCGTGTTGTTTCGGTGTAGACGTCAGTGATTTAGACCAGGTGTCGTATCCCGACTGGAGAGGGTCTACAATAGGTAGAGTGGTGCGGAAAGTTGTTCAGTCTGGGATATGAGCGTGGGCGTTTAAGGGACGCGTGTACACGGTTGTGTTTAATACACAATGATCACTACCGAGAGTGTCCTGTGTGTTCAGTCAGTCGGCATGGCGTATGTTGCGTTTAATTGTGAGGTCCGGGCAAGTATCTCGTTGAACAGAGTTGCCTACACGTGTTGGGCTGGCGGGATCAGTGTGGAGGGTGAGTCCAAGTGTAGAAAGAAGTTGCGCAAGCTTCCTTCCACGCGTGTCCTCTCGTGGGTAACCCCATAACCTGCTGGGGGCATTGAAGTCACCGACGATCAGGAAGGGGTCCCTTCCTGCCACCTGCATAGCTTGTGTGAAAGTTGCGCTGAACGTGTCGTTCTTAAGCTTTGGGGGACAGTAAATGTTTAAAATATGAACAGGTGGGTCACATCGCCTTATAGGCAGCACCAACATCATCGTGTATGAGAAAGGCGGTGTTGTGGGGAGTGTGACTTCCTGGGCGGTATATTGTTTGTGAACAAGTACACATATCTCCGGGTTGTGTTGAAATGTAGTGTAATTTGTGAGTTTGACGTCCGTGCCGGGTTCCTGAAGGGCAACCACGGCAACGAGGAACTCAAAGGTCTCAAGATAGAGGCGGAAATGAGCCCGCTTCTTGTGGTTCTTGAGACCTCTGCAGTTCCACTGTGTTAGTAACAGCGGCTGAGTTGCTCTGGCTCGCGACCTAGGGTTGGAGGCCATGTTCGGATATGGAGGGTGGGGTTGTGTTGTTAAGATTACTCAGTTCACTAGCACCCTGTGCTGACGTGCTGGAGTCTTCAGAAAAGTCAGACTCATCTGGAGTCACTCTGTTAAATTTTGAGGGGCGACTAACGTTCCTAATGGGCCCTACGCGCTTAAGGACGCGTGAATTGTCTTGTATCCACTTTTGGATAATGAGAGTTACTGTTTGTGTCACCTGTGCGATGACAGTTTCCATATGACGCGCGATGGAGTCGTGGATAATTTTGAGGAGGTCGGCCAATTGTGTTTCTATTGCATTCACCTGGGTCTCCAGGGCCGCGACGTGACTCTCTACAGTAGTAGGAATCTCCCTGTCTGTTATATTTTCCTCTTCGTCGCTCAACGAGGGCTGAGTAGTGAGATTGGATCTGAGCGAGTCAAGTTCGCTGGCTAGATTTTCATTCTGAGATCGCAAAAGGGCGAGCTCATGTCTGAGTTTTTGTGTTTCGGTAGTGCTTGTGGCAGAAGAAGGTGGAGAGGAGAGAGAGGAGAGAGAGGAGGCGACCTCCACCCAACTGCCTACCTTGGATTGGTTGCGTGCAGCGTTGCCAGATGGAGCGCCGAAAGCTGGAGATTCCGCCGTGCCAGGTGGTAGCGTTGCCGTTGCTGCTTTGCCAGGAATTGGCGCTTTGCCAGTTGCCCGGCGCTTTGGTTTTGTTGGGGTCCCCGATGTCCTGGACCCTGGTTGCTGAATCCTGATGAAATTTTCAGTGCATTCGCGGGAGCTGGTGAGGTGCGGACCCCCGCAAACTATGCACGTTGGGTTGCATTCGTGGGGTGCCATCTCCTCAGGACCAACGCCCACGTTTTGGCCACAAAGGCTGCATCTTTCGGTGACTGGGTTGGGACAGATATCCGCCTAGTGCCCCAGTGCACCATAGCGGTAGCACGCTGGCACTGTCTTCTTGTACTCCCGGACGGGAGTCAGTTCTGCGTTATAGTGGACGAAACGCGGAACGTTCTTTCCCGCGAAAGTCAACACCGCTACGTTGGAGTTCCCCAGCTTGCGCGCATAGACTAGTTCACCGCCACGCCACTGCACACTATGTTTCAGAGACGCACTGGTTTCGAGGTTGTGCACAGAAACCACGCCGCGACACACATCACGGGTGAGCTTGAGGTGACCGCGAAGCGGCAGCGGTCCTTTGCTGGTGTTGATTTGAAAGTCCGACAGCAGTTTCTGAACCACCTCGTTATTCTGCGTGCCACAGATGATGATGTTTTGCTCCCAATTGGGAGAAATTGTGATGTCATTCATGTGCTGCCTTCCGATGAGTTGGGAAATGGCAGCGCCGAGCTCACCTTGTTGAAACGCTGCCTGGAGGGCTACTCTGATGCGGGGCTTGAGCACAATCACGTAGTCGCCAGGATTCATCTTGACTGTTGGTTTCGGCGTCCACTTGGAGACTGGTGAAGTATATTGTGGAGCTTTAGGAGAGGAAGCGCGAGCGTCTCCTGTGGTTGGATTGTTGAGGGGAGTTTTCAGTGCAGACGCTCCTTCCGCATTTCTTCGGCGGTGACGCCGACCCTCGACGAGTTGAAAAAAATTGCCCGCAGCTTCCCTCGGGGGAACACCGAGGAGGATGCGGAGCATATAATTGGTTGACGGGGTGTTAAAGTGCGACTTACTTGGGTCGATGGCTAAATTGGTTAACGTGGTTGTGAAATGGGGTGTTAAATTGCGACTTACTTGGGTCGATGACTGAATAGGTTAACGTGGTTGTAGGAGGGGGTGTTAAATGAGTGAACACGTACACACGTATGCAAAAGGACGGCGCTGGTCGAAGGGACGTCGATCATTGTGTTTGTGGATTCGTTGGAATTCATTTCACCGCGACCTTGGACGTCGACGCGCCGCACAAACCAACCGACGAGCGGCAACTGAACGAGCGAGCGCCGACCTTGAGTATATATACAGCGCGACGGCGCATGCACTGTCAGCTGTTGAATGTTCCCGAAGGAGAAGCGCGCGCGCGGCACAGATGGCGACGGCGCGACGGCGCATGCGCTGTCAGCTGTCGAATGTTCTCGAAGGAGAAGCGCGTGCGGCACAGATGGTGGGCGACGGCGCTACGGCGCATGCGCGCGCGTCAGCTGTCGAATGTTCGAGAAGCGGTGCGGACGGCGCGGACGGCGCACTACAAGGCGCGAGTATAAGATGCTTCCGCATCTAAAATGTCAGCTTGCTCCGCCGAAATGGTGGATGGGCCGTCGTCTGATGAATTTGTCGGGATATATGACCACGACAGAGTCGTAGGGTTGTAGCCACGTTGTTCAGGCAGCGCCATGTTGAGGAGTTGACCGAGCGGCGTCTCCGCATCCAGAAGCGGCGGAGCCGCAGCCGTGAGTCTTAGCTGGTTCGCTACGTTATGATGCAAAGTTGCTCGAAGTGGCCGAAAATGGGGCGTACCTGTGTAAGATCGGTGTCTCCAGAATTTTGCTGACTTTGCAGATGCAGTCGCACAAGTTTTAGAGCAGCCACATTGGAAAGAGCACGGTTCCAGCCAAAAATCGACGGAGCCGATGAGCGTCGCGTCCGATCACTTCGCGAAGCGTCCGCGTCTCCCCAGCCATGCGCAAGTTTCGCGCTGAACTGGGCCTGCTGGGACGATTTCAGCGAAATGGTGAGGGCTTCACTATCTACATTGAGGATGTGATCAGCCTCTGTAGGCGAGTTGATGCGAGGATGACGGTGGCTGACAGAATAAAGAATATATTGAAAGCAAACATGATAATCATGACATGCGTGTCATGTAAGCGCATGACTACATGCCACACTGATGATGCGCTTGTGGCTGTTTTGGTAGCTTCACATATGCCAAATTTGGTATTACGTGACGCCAATGGATCGCGATGGTATGTGACTAGTGCAAACATGGTAATAATGAGATGCGTGTCATGCGATAACATGACTACATGCCACAGTCAAGACGCCAATACATTTCGACCTGACGTGATGCGCGAGCTTGCCGGCGTTCATATCGTCGCGTCACGCCGGCGTTGCCACGCCACGCACCGGCCGTACCATTTACTCGCAGGCACGCGCTGCGTCCCTCCGTCACGAAAAGATGGAGGCGCAGTGTCGTCTGGGTAATGCATCGGCGCGAAAGGCAGCATGTGTCAATTTGTGCTGGTTGCCGTCGGGCTGCGTCGACGGACGCTGGTGGTGCCTGGCGTCAGACTATACAGTGATCGCGTTTTGCTAACGTAGCGCTGCTGTGCCCAGTGGGCGTGCGCGTCAACGCGCATCGGAGTATATTGGGCCCTTGACGATGCGCTCGCGGCCGTTTTGCTAGCTTCACATAAAGCAAATTTGGTGTTACCTGTGGTGAATGGTGACGAAATATATGAATACTGGAATCTTGATAATCCTGACACGCGTGTCATGTAAGAACATGAAAACATACCACGCTCATCACGTCCTCACGGCTATTTCGCTAGCTCCACATATACTAAAGTTGGTATCACATGACGTGAATACATTACGAAGGTAAACGACACATTCAAACATGATAATCATGACACGGAAGTCATCTAGGGCATCATGTGCCTCCACTTCGTGACGTTGTGCTGATATGAAAGCGACATATCAACATTTCTCATTCGTGCTGCGCATATCATTGATTACCTCTGTACGTGAGATCATCTATTTTTTTCATTATTAATAATAGAGAAAACCAATTTACAGGTTTTATTTTGAAATTACATGCAAAAGTCTCCCTGCGTTAAGACAAAAATTTGAGCATGCGTTTTTGGTAATGCCGCAAGATTGGCAATATTTAATTCTTGGAAACTTGGTGTGACAGGTCTACGGCACCCACAGATGACAATGTATTTTGTTTTCACTGATTTCAATTACGTAAGGCTTAGTAGACGCCTTCAGAATTTATGGCGTCATGCTGTTTGCTATGGCGTCATGCGGGAAATATCACGGTTTCGTCTCCAACTGCATTTACGTTTCGCGTGTTTTCACGATTACCAAGCGTCGCGTTATTGTAAGAGTGGGCTATGCGGTATTGCAAAAATTGTTTTGCTCTTTACTTTCTCCTAAAGGCAATTCCTTGCATAATGTGGCATTCATATATTCATATAATTTTGTTTTCAAATCTGTTAGAAGCAGTGGTGCCACACTGTGTAAAACAGCTGCAGGCTACGCAGACAGCCAAGGTTTCATTGTCGTTTAACCCAAATATTTTTATTATCTTGTATATAAGCTCAGCCATTATTTCCGGCTCACGAAGAATGATGCCATTGCCGAGGCACCGCCCTTTGTACGATACGAGCTATTCAATGCTACGACGTTGACATGACTGTTTTTTTATTGAAATAGCAAATAAACGAAAAAACCGACTGTTCTTCACAAGAATACAATGACGCAGGGGCAACGTTCCTATTGTTGTGGTCTCCCAAGTCAAGTCAGGCTTATTGTGCCGCCCATAAATAATCTGTTCTATCACGTGCAACAGGCCATTTCTTTTTGTCGGAGCGGTTGTTCTCTGAGAAGTCCGAAACATGCATGCTTTTCCAGCATCATCATGCACAGTGATGCAGTAATTCATGCCTAATTCTGGTATATTAATGACACTTGTAGTTTTTATCTCCCAGAAAAAAGAATAGTCTTTGACTTTAAACTTACGTTGACATTCTTTCATGCACAGTTGACATGTTGGAAACACATTTCGGTCTATGGCACATTGGTGATAAAGAAAAGGAATACATTTTTCTGTTTTCTTGTCGAACGTCCACATTTCGACGTACGTCGGCCACGTGGGACACCATATATTGCTAGGAGGCTTGAGACAAGGATCCCTGTCTGGGTCGTATTTCGCTGAAGAAAGGAGATTGAGCACAATCTTAAATTGATCCGTAAAAAATAACAGTCGACTGTCCATCAGCTACGAATAAAAAACAGTAAATGTGATGACCTGCTCTGAATGACAGGATTGTGCTTAGACATTATCAAGCAGACCGCTTTAAGCGTCAACAGTGATCTCAAAGGAGTGCCGCAACACAATCGGCTTTCTTTCTTCTATGAGGGTGCGAGGGTGCGTGTGAGGGTGCGTTGAGGGTGCGTACCTGTGAGGGTGCGTTGTACCAAGAATACACATATTTAAAAGTTCTTGAAATAAAATGTTTACGTACACATTTTGGACGCTGCAATAATACAGAGTCATTGCTTGAAGCCGAAAATAAGGGCATATAAAATAAATAATGTGAACTTTATCTGGACCAGGCTTTTTACACTTCAGCCTTAAGTTGGGAGGCCTTTTCAATACAGGTAGCCGTGGCTCGTTGACGCCACTTCTCGAATATTATTATTTATTGAAGTGAAACGGCATGCTACATGATGAAGTGATGTAAAATCTAGAATCAACGCCCCCAGCTGGTATGTTACTGACATATAAAAAAGAAATTAAAGTTGTGACATTCCTCTCGTGGGTCAAACAGTATTTTGACGTTTGGCAAATACGTTTGTTGCTGCGGTGTTTCTTTTCATTTTTTTGTGTGAATGGCTTATATTATCCTATATGTTTTACACCTGCGCAGTAGATATTATGCTTCAATGTTTTATCTTATATATTAACTCAGACATATGCCTGGCCTAATTGTGCACGGGGAAGTCAACGTCTCACTGGTAACAAAGAGCAGTAGGTGATATAATTGAGAAGGTTGTATTTATGACTCTTTAATATTCAGAACTTTATATGTTGTTTTCTAAGTAAGCTGTAATTGACGTAATATTCAATAGCTACACAGCCCTCTTACCGTGAACCTCAAGAAGCATTAGTTTAATATCAAGTAGTGCCTTTTGCAAAATTTCAAAATGAATGTTGTTAGGTGACTACAATCATTCGTCTTTTAATTGGGGATGAGTATTGCTCAAAGCAGTGATATTTTGTTAACTTGGTCAACAATGCCTTGGTCAGTACTTCAAAAAACACGTGTACATACATTTAGTGCATGCGTATTCCAGTACCATCTAGCCCGCAAAATCCTTATTTCCTTTAGTGTCATCCTAGTTTTATTGATATCTCTCTCCCCCCACCCCTCTCTAAAAATGATCACTCAAACACTCCGTACAAATGATTAACCAGCGAAAGCTGAAACGTGTGGGAGCAACCTTTCACTGGGCTTCAACCCAGCGCAGTACTAAATCCTTTCACAATTATGAACAACAAGGCTTTGGCTTGGGTTTACCAAAATATTTGTTTCACACATCCGTACATTGTGTCTGGCATGATCATGGTCATGGATGAGTGTAATGAGAATGATGATGAGTTTCACACTGCGTTGATCACACTGGTTGTTTTCGAACCACAGGTGGTCACAGACGTCACAACTGAAGCCAAAATGCCGCTAGAGAAACTCCCGACGAAACAGGGCGTCCGCAGCGGCGAACGCGCTTCTGTAGTCGTCACGATGACGCTTGTTCGGTGCGACATTCTTGCAAGCGCTTGACATCACGAGTTAACTTGGCGGCGTGGTTTACAGACTCTGCCCACCACAGGTGCTTGTACTGCAGTTCACCATTAGCACGGCTCGGAAGGTAGCGGATCATTTGTCGAAGTTCCTGCCGGAACTCCGCCTGGTACATTTGTTTTGTGCACAGACCGCACCATTGATGCGGCGAATGAGAGTTCTGTCACGTTTCCTCTCTAGGCGCTCTTCTAAAGTTGTCCGTAGGATATCTATGCGTAAGGTTTCAGGAGAAACAGATGCGTGCGTGCTCGGCCAACGCCTCCTCTATTTTTTTCAGTGCCCAAGCGAATGCTGTCTTCAGGCCGTCGAGCGCGCTACTCCTCGGCTTGCCACTGCCGCTTGGCAGCGCTACGCGAGTAGACTACGGGTGTTGGGAAAGCTGCATTCGACAATATATTACCCAACATGGAAAGTGGGAAGGCTGCAGCCGGTAATAGAATACGCAATGATGTACATATGATGTATGATGGGTCAAGGGTGATGAATATAGATGAACATGGGTCCAGAAGCTTAGGCAGTGATGACAAACGTATCAATCGGAGTTTTGAAAGAGAAATGAAGGTATAAAGGCGGCATTATGAGCAACCAGACAGTAATATGTATACAGAAAGGCAAATAGAAATAGCAATAAAGAGATTGAAAGAATGTACAACAATGTTACAAAAACAGAGTGGACGTACAAAATTCTAACTCGATTGTTTGAGTTAGAGCTTGGTAAAGTACGAGTCAAATAAACCGGGAAAAGCAGACACAAACCCAATAGCTGGTAAAATTAGGAAGTTAAGGTAGCCATAGTGAGACGTGAGGAAGCATCCAAAGAACACAAGTATGTTAAACAGAGGGGTGAACCAGAAGATAATGTAAAAAAGTTGGATAACTTTTTGAGCTGCAGAAGCAAAGCATCCGATTTGATCAGTGAAAAGATTAGAAGAAAGGGAGCGCAATAGATGGTGGAAGTAAACAAAAATAATAGAAAGGCAGCTGCAAAGTTTTGCCACCATCCCAATTCTCTGAGCAACAAGACAAGCATGAAACAAAGGCTTTTAACTACAGTTCGAGAGGTAAGACTAAAAGCGGATTAGGCAACAAAATATATAAAAACTGTGATGCCAGAAAAATTCAAACACCAAGAAAGAGCTGCATGCACCGTACAATTTCAGCATGGACCAATTACCTTAGTGGCTCCACTGGGACAGCGAGAGTGAGAAAGGGCACAGAAAAGGGTTCCTAATTGCACATCAACAGGCCCTAACGGCACCCCAGGTATGCTAATAAAGGAACTAAAACCAAACACTAAGCAAACACTAATAGAAGCAGCGAGCAAAGCAATAATGAATGGTTAAGCTCCCCATTGGCGGAAACTATAGGCAAGGTGAGCATAAACTATATAGAAAAGGTGGACAAAGCCAATGTAATCAACTACCGTCCTATAACAGAGACATCAGTATTTTACAGGCTGGCGGTGCAGATAGTAAATGAAGTAGTACAGATATAGGCGGTGAAGGAGGAGGTGCTCGGAGAACTACAAAATGGGTTTCGTAAACGAAGGAGGTTGGAGGACAATCTGTTTTCATGAATGCTGTGTATTGAAATAGCGGAAAAAATACAGGCCCCTGTGGCTGGCATTTCTAGATATCCAGGGAGTTTACGATAGCGGGATTCAAGACTTGTGGGGAATACTGGACACACTAGATGTGAATTGTGCAATAAGTAATCTTCTAAAGGATATCTATAAATTAACGAGGTAGGTATCAAATGGGAAGAACAGGTATCTGAACCTATAGAAATACAACGCGGGCTTCGACAGGGATGTCCCTTGTCACCTTTGTTATTTTTGCTGTATGTCCAGGGACTAGAAGCCAAATTGTGGGGAGTCGACTCGCATTCAGCCTCTCTTTTGCTAAGCAAGGAAAACACATTGAACAGTCATTGCCAGCATTGATGCATGCAGATGATATAGTATCATTAGCCGACAACAAGGAAGATCTGCAGGGATTGATTGACATCTATGGTAATGAGAGAGGTAGCCTAAATTTGTAGTTCAACGGGGAAATTCGGCAATCATGGTTTTTAATGATAACAAAGACAGTAAGCATAAGATTCAGGAAGTCATGCTAGAAGAAGTAGATAAATACAAATACTTGGGCGTATGGATAAATAACGGAGTTGTGTATTTAACGGAGCACGAAAAATACGCAATGACTAAGGGCACCAGGAATGCAGCTGTAATAAAAAATAGGGCACCGTGGAACTACAATAGGTATGACGTTGTGAGATAGATTTGAAAAGGTGTCATGGTCCCATGTTTGACGTTCAGCTATGCGGTCTTGTGCACAAATTTAGAAGTTCAAGCAAGATTGGAAATGAAACAACGTGGTATAGGTGGACATACTTTGAAAACACACGGGAATTACGCAAATCAGGGGTTACAGGGAGACATGGATGGACATCGTTTGAGTGCAGGGAAGCTCGTAGCAAGATAGAATTTGAGCAGCGATTGAGAAAAATGGGAGAGGAGCGTTGGGGTAGTAAAGTTTCAGTTACTTGTACAAGAAGATTGTCGATACTAAACGAAGGAGACGGAGATGGAGAAGCTCAAAATATGCCAAGAAAGTATTTAGATAACAGCAGAATACCATGCCAAAAGGAAACATCGTTTAAGAAGAAGGTGCAGGAGACAGAGAGTGGCATGTGGAAGATAGCAATGCTTACGAAATTATCACTGGAGACCTACCGAACTTTTAAACGTGAAATTGCAGAGAAGATCTACCATGATTCTCGGGGTAGTTTTCTGCTCTTTTAGGCTAGAACAGGAGTATTGCGGACCAAGACGTACTGAGCAAAATACGAAGGCACAGACACGGTATGTAGTGCGTGTGGAGAGGAGGAGGAGACGGTTGAACATTTGATATTGTTATGTGAAGCGCTCCACGCTATTGTCGAAAGTGATGGCACTCAATTTTTCAAAGCCTTGGGGTTTAGGGACAGTGAAGGCAAAATAGACTTCAAACTGGTAGAAAAACCAAGAGGAGGCTAACTGATTAGTGGCTACAATCAAGGCGTGAGTGCAATTCAATCCTTGTGCGCACAGTTATAGTTCTTAAGTTTATGGCTAAGGTTTATGGATATGGTGATTTATCGCCCAATTCAAAGGGCACAGCCAGATCCATCCATCCATCCATCCATCCATCCATCCATCCATCCATCCATCCATCCATCCATCCATCCATCCATCCATCCATCCATCCATCCATCCATCCATCCATCGATCCATCCATCCATCCATCCTTCCATCCATCCATCCATCCATCCATCCATCCATCCATCCATCCAATTTGCAGTCGTGCTTCTTGATGGCTTCACGGATGCAGGGAGAATCAAAAGTAACACGAAGATACCGGCGCGCTGCTTTTGTTCGATATATGCGTTCGAGTTTTACGGCATCATGTTTTTATTTTAATTTTCTAGCTTTGAAATCTCATTATTTGCATGCCTTAGGATATGATACTGGTTTGTACCATCCTGCATATCTGCCACAAAAAACAAAAAACTGTCTTTTTTATTTCTGATTACTTAAAAGAACAAGCCACCGGGCCTCCTATGGATTTGCCTGACATGACTTGTTTGTTTGAATGTTTGGTTGTTGCCTAGAATCCATGGCACATACCAACTTTGAGGGATTGGCCAAAAGAGCTTATAGTTTACTATAGGCGGTAACTTCACTATTTCTTACAAAGAAAGAAAAGAAAAAAAATGTATAAGGAAGGCATTAGGCATCATCCTTATCTTTTTGGAAGATGACGTAGTTACGTAGAAAGTTCGTGTGTGTTCGTTTTAAGTGTGTCTGTCGTAGACACAGCACTTTTAGATTGTGTTCTTTGAGGACTTCTTCTAGGACATTGATTTGTCGAAGAAGGCCTCGGATGTTCCATTGTAATATTTCTGCGTGCATATTAAGTAGAGATGCTGCTGTGTGTACAGAGGCTATCCTGTGCTGAAGTGAACTAGTTGATTCAAGTCGCAGCACAGTCGTATGGCCCCGCTGTTGGCTTTTTATTTCTCTTCGTGCTCTCCAAGGAGCCACGCTGCTTTTTTGGTGCCAGGGGTACCATTGAATCCATTGCGTCCTAAGAGGCGCTGACTGTCCACACGTTTGAGCTTGTAGTTTGGATTTTGGGCCTCGCCTGGTCAGGTGAGGCTTTCAGACCAGAGGACCCTGGAGTCTCCGGTCTCAATTCACTAGGAGGTGAAGTAGATTGAACTACTGCTGCCTTGGAAGCAGGCGCCAATGCTGACGGCTCGCTGTGCGCTGGCCAAAGAAGTGGTGAGGGCTAGTGGGGCGGTGAACCCTGAGGCGCCGATTCAGCATATGTGGGACCATAAAATGGCGAGACTCTTCTTCTTGCTTCTTTGAATGTCATGTTTTCCTTTATCTTCAATGTGGTAATCTCTTTTTCTTTTTTTTCTAAATTAACAAGATCATGAGTATGTGGCATGATTTCAGCAGCAGTTCACAAAGTGTGATGGTTTTTTTTGCAGTTGTCGGAATTGTGTCCTGACGCTTCACATTGTGCAAAAATTTGGTGAACCCGACAGCTTTAGGAGCCGTGGCCATACCTTTGGCATTTAAACAACAACGTGAGTTAGATAGGTATGGCGTGATCAAAGTCTTCGTATACCCAGTATGGCTAGTTTCTGGTGGATTACTGGAAGCAAACGTGAGTATTAGGTGTTTTGTTGGTGTTTGCTCGTTGTCTCTTCTGATGATATTCCTTTGTACATTGGTCCAAATTTCACTATTCCATCCATAAAGAAGTTCCGCCTCGTGCAGTTCAAGCAAATCAGCGTCACATACTACTCCACGAGTTGTGTTCATTGATCTGTGTGGTGTTACTGTGGTCGTGGTGTCAACAAAAGTTGTCAGATTGTGTAAATGTTCAAACTGTTGTTTTTCTCCAACTTCGAGGAGGAGGTCTCCGCTTGCCATTTCAACAAGTAGGTTTCCGAACGTTAACCAAAAAATCTGCTCAGCGAAGCGCAAAGAATACGACCATAAGTGAAGTGGGGAGGGGAAGGAGAAGAAATCGGAACAATAAAATGTGTGTTCTCGTGGCAAGACGGGGCGCGAACTCAATTATACACTGCCCGAATACGCGTCTAACTTCTTCGCATTCGAACCACGTTACCAGTTACATCAACCTCAATAATTTGTTGTTAAGGGGAGAGAGAAAGCATAGGGCAGAAAAAGTAAGAGCGAAACAAACAGACAACAACAGAAATCACTGTAAACAAATAGAGGGGAACAAATAGAGGGAATAAAAACGACTGAGAGCGCAAGAAAAACAGTTAGCTAAATAGAAGGAGAGTCATAAATTGGCTTTCGAATTCTTAGAGTCATACTTGCTTACGCAGACTTCAATGCCCCTTTTGATGCTCATGCGGCTGCATCTAGTCGTAACTGGCAATCTCTACCACGGTAACACAAAGATGGGGAAAGGAAACACACCCCTTCGCCAGTTTGTCCGACGTAGCAGAAGAGATAACGAGCAGTGGGAACAGTATATACAACAGTACAACTGCTGACACTGCGCCATAAGCTGGCAGCAGGAGTACTGTGAGCTGAATACTTGATTCCGTCGTGTTTGGAAGTATGAAGTTGTCACGTGTTTAGAGTATTCAAACAGCATTGTTACGCCTCTGACTTTTTACAAAGAGCATCGTGGTGTACAGCTGTATACTACACTGGTTTCGAATAGGAGTGAAGAGTTGCTGTCGTTCAGAACGCACCCTTTTGAGCAGGTTTGAGCTTGTTATATGAAGTTCAGAATTGTGGTGGCTCGGGCGAGTTGGTTATTTGTGTACTTAGCTAGTACTAGCATGCCACATATGAAAAACAACAAAAAACAAAACAAAAGACGACAAAGCCGTCAAAGAAAGTAGACAATAGCGCGGAACATATAAAAAAAGGAAAAAAAAGACGATCCAGACGTCAGAAAAAGTAGGCACCTGCCTTTGTTGAAGTCTGTGTTTTTTGCCGTAAGAATTTTTGAACAGTGGTTTAAAAATCCTTACGGCCACTGACGCTTCTATGCATATTTTATGGTATTTCTAACAAAGATCACTTTCACGTGTTCACGGTGAAGTACACATGAATCTTTATATTCGCTTCAATGCAGATAGTTTCTATATTTATTGCAAGAATTTGCAAGAACAGCATTTTTCGCAAAAGGTACTGATGTGTCACACAAACGAACTACACATATATCTTTCGCTTTGCGTCTGTAGCTAGGTGAACGGCTCTAAAAATTAAATTTGATTCTACCGAAAGTTGGTAACTTGACGAAGCCAATGAGCTCAGCTCTACATTCATTAACGTGAAAACCAAAAATTTTTTCTTGCTATTACACCTTTGATAGAAGTATTTTCAAAATAAGAGAACAAACGCACAAAGCTAAAACAGTAGAAGTTAGCTATTATGTAGTCTCTACTATGGTAGTGTTTACTCCAAGCTGTCATTGTGCAGCAGTGTATAAGGTATGAGACAGTAGCATTACTTACGACCACACAAGTATCTGCATTCTCGTTTCGTGTCAAAATTGTTACCATTTCCGCCACTTCCGCTATAGTCAAATGTTCTGCATCTCTTGTTTGAGTGATTGTAGAAAAAACGCTCATGATGTCCTGTGCCAAGACCATAATCTGGCCCCATGTAGCAGGCCACTGGCCTCTTGATGACTGCAAAACAAATTATATATATATATATATATATATATATATATATAAGCGAATTGTAAAGTAAATCTGAAGAAAGAAAGGTGAGTGAAAAGATAACTTGTCGTGCGCAGGAATCAAACCTGTGAACTTCGAATAACGCGCTTCATGCTCTACCACTGGGCTACCACTAAGGCGATCCCCCGAGCCACATCATAGGGGGTATATATGTGAATTAAACGTAGGAGTGTCAGTCGGCGCTACCAGTAGCCATGGCGGTGAGTGTAGCCCACTCTTTTGAGCCTGTTTGGCGTCACGTAGTGCGTGAACTTATTACGAGTGTGCAGCTGACCAATAGTCCCTCGTATACAACCCAAAAGTACCAAGTCTGCCGGTACGAGACCCTCGTTAATGAATTAAGAAAAGACGTGTATCTTTAAGGGCTCATTATCGCTTGTTTCACACACTATTAATGAGATCTAATTGGCAATAATACCCAAGGAAGTTTAGAGGAAGGTATTAGACCGAATTGTAGTGCAAGTATGAAGAAAGAAAAGTGGGTGAAAGATAACTTGCCGTGGGCAGGAACCAAACCTGCGATCTTCGAATAACGCATTGCTCGCTCTACTACTGAGCTACGGCGGCAGCTATCGCCCCAGCCACTTTATTTGGTTTATATGTGAACTTACACGTGGGAGTGCCAGTCAACGCCACCAGCAGTCATTCCGGTGAGTGTAGCACACTCTTTTGAGTCTGTTTGGCGTCACGTACCACGTAAACTTATTACGAGCAGGCAGCTGACCAATGGTACGGCCCTCGTACGTATATGTCTTAAAGGTATGAAGTTTGCCAGTACGAGACCCTAGTTAATGAATTAAGAAAAGAAGTATATACCTAAGGGCTCATTTTTTCATGCTTGACACAATATATATATATATATATATATATATATATATATATATATATCCCCGGAGGATCAGCGAGTAGTAATGACATCCGTATTTTTAATTGTCTGGTCAACAACCTGTGATGCGTATCACTGCAGGCACCTTATTTCCATCGCTACATGGCATATACGCGGGATTAGGGCCTGACAACGCTAAGTATTGCAAAGGCACAGTTGAAACTTTCCGTCTGTAGTGAGGACAAAAATGCGTGCAGTATCACGCTGCATTTCAGTACAATTTTATAAATGTTTAGCTAAATAGCGATTGCAATGAAATGTTATGCTGGTGTACGCAAAGCAGGCGATAGATTTTGAGTCACCACTCAATGTAGTATAGGTTCAGAGAAATTCTATACATAAAAAAGTTCTTGATCAGATTTGCAAATAATGCTCTGGTCATGTCTTGAGAATAAGATCACTTTAGTTCAGCGAAATGCCTAACAAAAAACGATATGCAAGAACGAGAAGCATGCAGTGCATCCAGAAAGCCAGTATGGGCCTGTTCGTGCCAATTGTCCTGATTCTCTGGAAGCTAACGCATCTCAACTAGAACGCTTTTTAGTTCAAATAGCGTCGACATCGTCTTTAAGAAACATGTAGCGATCCACTGTGCAGCAACTTTGTTTGCCATGGCTAGAGCAGAGTGCAGTAACGTGCCTGAATATTACATGGGAAAATCAATTATTGAATAATTGATTAGGCAGTCCTTATAAAGGACGAATTGCCATCGATTGAAGTCTTTTCGAGTATCCTATTTACAGATAGTGAAAAGTTTAGGTCAAACAAACATTTAGAGAAAAGGTGCCTGAATACCATGTAAGAGCCAAGATTGTGAGGCAAATTGAGTGAATTGTCACCGAATCGGAGGTCTGGCGTTGTACCGACCTCAGCTATAGAGTCCGATGTGTGTATCAGTCGTCAGAATCAGCGCTCTTCTGTGCTTGTTCAGAACACTAATTCATTAAGGTACGCAGCCGGCCTGGGCAAACAACCTCTTCTTGAAAATCATTAAGGCACACATTATCTCCTATAACAGCCAAAATGGGCTTGGCAGTTTTTAGCCCTCCCACTGTTAATCTTTGCCGCCCTTTCCCTGACTTCTGCTGATGATGCTATGTGAATTTGACTGGTGCAAGAGCCAGACATGGTTAAAAGAGCCCTGAGAATTGACAATAAAATAGCAATTATCTCTGGCTTGTGTTACTATGTTGAAGACCTGAAGTATGGTACTGTTACACGGCGAAATAGGGGCCGAAAGTTCCACGACCTAAGACAGGTACTATATTGTAACTATTAAAGATCATAAAGCTGACGGGAAATGATGTGTAGCACGAATGAATCACAGTGGTCGTTGAATAACACACTGATGAGATATATGGTATTAACACGAATGTCTCATCTGTAGCCGTTTTATTAAGGGCTGCCAGGCAGGTGCTACTTTCATGTGCCAACGCACCAGCAACATCTACTCAGGAAGCTCGGGCAACATCGATTCATATTTATAACCTAATAGCGGTTTTCTACCTATAAACATGAATGGCTGCAAAGTCTTTTGTTGAGGGTGAGAAAAACGACAGTTTCTTTTAATTGTACTCAAGTCCTTGTCCTCTATCAGAACATAAAGCACTGTGCATGGTTCACCGCACTTTTTCCAAAGAAGTATATTGCAATCTGACAAGAGTGGTGAGTGTGTAGTGTGTGTATGTCCCTTTTTTAACCTGCCAAGTGTTACTTCTGAAGCGTGACTTCGATACTTGCAGCCCATTCGTGAGTTGTCGTGAAAAGGGGAATTTTATTTTGTGTGTCCCTATACTATAAACACTGCCGATAATTCATGATAAGAAAGAAAGGGCTGGAAGCCGAGTGCGGGGAGAGTTAAAATGTATTAGCAATGGCGTTTTCGTGGGCGGAAACAGCTAGCTGAGCCACCAATATTTCCTTGAGTCCCATGGTTCCCTGGCACCCAGAAATATTGACATGCTGCTTCTTTCTGCAGATAATTCATAAAAGTGAGTAGACAGAGGTAAGAATATGATCCGTATGCTTCCTAAGGGTTTTCATGTCTGTCACCATGCTTAAAGAGCCAGTGTATTTTGCACCTTTTGACAGTTTTAATTTTTTTATATGTTTGATGGCTAATATTTTTACGAGGAAAATAACAGCAGTCAGTCCGCAGCCACAACGCAGCTCACTGACAACGTCCACTTCTTCACTCTCATTCTGAGGCACCTTTCTTGGGTATGTCCCACTATGCCCTGTTTCTGTCAGCTGCAATCACGTAACACAATCCCAGGCGGCAAAAGCACCGATTCAGCGAGCTTACGGGCCCACAGCTGGAGCAGTGAGGTAAAGCTTGAGCCCTAATACGTGGTCGATGTCCCGGGACAGCAGAGCAGAAGAGGCTGATGGATTATCAGGGACAATTTCATATGTAGTGTAAGTCACTCGTCTAAGCACGCAGTATGGGCCCGTGAAACGAGAGAGAAAATTAAGCGTCTCTGAGAGGCCTGTATGTCACCTAGGGGACCAAAGAAGAGCGAGGGAACCAGTCAGAAAGTGTTCGTCGCGATGCCGCTCGTCGTAACGATGCTTCTGCGAGTCTTGGGACTGCTGGGGGCAAGCTGCTGCTGTCAAGCTGACGAGCAGGGTCAGCTCGGGCAATAGCGTTGCGCGAATATTCAGAAGTAGACTGCGCAGCGGCTGGCAGGAAGGTATCCAACGGCAATGTTGGTGCGCGTCAAAACAGAAGGTAAAATGGCGAGTACCCAGCAGTGTCATGCCGGGAGGAATTGTATGCGAACGTCCCGTTGGGTAGTGCAAGGTCCCAATCACGATGGTCGGCCCATACGTATTTCGATAGCATGTTTGTCAGGGTGTGGTTTAAACGTTCTGTAAGCCCGTTTTTCTGGGGATGGTACGATGTTGTGAGCTTATGTTGGGTAGAGCAGGAACGCAGGATATTATCAACCACTTTCGAATGGAACGTACGTCCTAGGTCTGTCAGCACTTGACGAGGGGCCCCATGCACTAAAATGAGATCGCGTAGTAGAAAATCTGCGACGTCTGTAGCAAAGCTTGTTGGCATGGCTCGCGTAACTGCATAGCCTGTCGCATAATCTGTAGCAACCGCAACCCACTTGTTTCTGGAGGCGGTTGTTGGGAAGGGAACAAGAAGGTCTAAACCAACACGAATGACTGGCTCCAATGGGATGTTAATGGGCTGAAGATACCCAGGAGTCCCAACGGCTTTTTGCAACGCTGGCGAATTTCGCAAGAGTTGACATAACGACGTACAGAGCGTGAAAGGCTAGGGAAGTAGAAGCGGGGGCGCACACTGTCATTAGTAAGAGAGACACCAATGTGACCCACGGTTGGCGCGTCATGGAGCTCGCTTAGGACTGTGGAGCCCAGGTGCTTTGGTATGACCAGAAGTAGGTCGTAACCATTGGGCGATAAATTACACCGATATAAGGTGTGGGCCTTTAGAATAAACATGCGAGCTGAAGCGACTTGCGGTGAAGATTAGAGGTGTTGTATAAGGCGGCTGATATCCGGATCACGACGCTGCTCGTCTCCGATATGAAGCAGCTGAAAGATAGAAAGAACGCAACCCAAAGAATCAGTGCTCGTAGGATCGCAGTCGGCCACAGGATAGCGTGACAGACAATCCACATCTTTGTGCAGTTTTCCTAATTTATACACTACTGTGTAAGAATACTCTTGGAGGCGGAGTGCCCAGCGGGCGAGACGACCTGTAGGGTCTTTGAGGGAGGCGAGCCAGCAAACAGAGTGGGGGTCGGTGAGAACTATAAATGGTCGGCCGTAAAAGTAAGGGCGATATTTCGCGACTGCCCTTACCAGCACTAGACATTCCCGCTCTGTGATGAAATAATTACGCTCCGAAGGGGACAGCAGCCTGCTGCCATAAGCTATCTCGCGATGCTGCCTACGTTGTCGCTGAGCTAACACTGTGCTTATTCCGTACCCACTGGCATCAGTGCGGACTTCAGTCGGTGCCGTAGGGTTGAAGTGAGCCAGAACAGGAGAGGAAGTCAGCAAAGTGGTCAGGTCGGAGAATGCTGCTGCTTGCGGCGGACCCCAGGTAAACGTCTCATCTGGTTTGAGTAAATCTATCAGGGGCCGAGCGATTTTCGCGAAGTTCTTGATGAACCGCCGAAAGTAGGATCAGAGCCCCACAAAGCTGCGGACATCTTTGGTGGTTTTTGCCACAGGAAAGTCCTTCACAGCTCAAAATATTTCTGGGTCAGGCTGTATGCTGTAAGCATCAACAATATGTCCAAGTATTGTAATGCAGCGGCTACCAAACCGGCACTTGGATGAATTCAGCTGAAGGCCGGCGAGACGGAATAAATCAAGAACTTTGAACAGTCTCTCAAGGTGCGCTTCAAAAGTGGGTGCAAACAAAATCACGTCAACCAGATAACAAAGGCACGTAGACCACTTGAATCCACGGAGCAGAGAGTCCATCATTCGTTCAAAGGTGGCGGGGGCATTACAAGAACCGAAAGACATGACTTCGAATGGGTAGAGGCCATCGGTTGTTGCAAAAGACGTCTTTTTTCGGTCCATGGGGTCCACGGCAATCTGCCAATAACCAGAACGAAGATCGATGGAAGAAAAGTAGGCGGTACAATGGAGTCAATCAAGAGCGTCGTCCATTCGGGGCAGAGGGTATGCGTCTTTCTTGGTGATGTTGTTAAGGTGGCGATAGTCCACACAAAATCACCACGATTCTTCCTTCTTTTTAACTAATACCACCAAGGATGCCCAGGGACTGGAGAATGATTCAATAATGTCCTTCGCTAGCATCTTGTTCACCACCTTCTGAATGATGCTCCGCTCAAAAGCAGACACTCTGTAGGGACGGCGGGGAACAGGGTTGGCTTCACCTGTGTGTATGCAATGATGAACAAAGGACGTCTGCCCTAGAGGTTGGTCACCAAAATCAAAAACATCCTGGTAGGCATTGAGAAGTTGCTGTTGGCATTCAACTTGCGGAGGCGGAAGATCAGGGGCGATCATGTCTACAATTTGACGGCTGCCCGAATGTGTTGCGAGTGGTGTGCGCTGTGTTGAAACAAGGACGTGTAAGGCAAGTAGTTCAGTTTGTGAATCGAGCAACGGACACAGGTGGGCCGCAGAAATGCCTTGTGGAAGCACATGATTCATGTAGCCACAATTTACAAGTGGTAGACAAGTTCTGTTATCTGTGATGCTGAGCACCGTTTAGGGCGCTGTAACATTGTGTGCAAGGAGTACGTCGGTGATAGGCGTAGCGTAATGTTCACCGTCGGGCACAGCTGGTGAGCACAGGAAATCGACGTACATCACAGTTTTGGAGGACAGGTGAACAATGTCTCTGCATTGTAATCGGCATGTAGGTTGGTACGGGGCGTCACTGATTTGTGGCAGTTCAAGGCGGAGCATGATTAAGAAGGATCGCATATGCCTCTGCAGGGAAGATGCTCGTATTGGGATCAGAATGCCTACACCAGAAAAAGATGAGCCAACCGTGCCGTAAGAAACAAAGTGTGACATTTTAGAGCATGGGTAACTAACTCCGGAAAAGTGTAGTTGTGCTGTAGTTCAAGGGAGTGTGTACAAAGGCTGCCGCAAAGCGGCCGCGGAAAAGCATGCCCCGGGGCACCAAGTGTTTGCTAGGCTGATCCTTTTTCGCTTTATTTGTATTACAAGGGTCCTTCTCCGATATTTACTTTCACGTAGCTGCACCACTAGTAAAATGATCTTTAGACTTCATAACGTATATTTGTTCCAATATCATGCATTATTAAGTGTTTCAGGTTCACATTTCGAAACTCCAATATTTCCAGCAATTTAGGCGTAATACAACTCAGTGTATTGATGTCGCATGAGTTTTAGCCAGCTTAGGAATTTACGGGACTTAATTCCTTATTTGCATAGCGATGCAGGCAAGCGAGTAGAATGTACCGTAGGAAGTTGCAAAGTAAGTTTTACTTACTCATTGGCGATTCCACGTGTTCATAGAAGCTTTCAACTGATGCATCATCCTGGCTAGATGTAGGTGCATAAGCCTGTGCCACCTTCATTCTGTATCCCTTATTGGGTTTAATTGCGATACCTACCACTATTTTATCAATGCTATAGTATTCCTGTATGTTGCTAACTATGTTTCAGTGAATTGGGAACCACACTCCCAGTTGTCTTCTGTAAGTCAAGCCTTGGTAGCAAAGGACGTGCCCATTCTGTAGAATCGCATAGGTCTCATATGTCCTCCTAACCTCACTGAGCGCTATTATATCCTATTTGCCACCCTCTCGCTCCTCAAATGGTACAGCTAGACTTGCCTCATTAAATAAGGTTCTAGCGTTAAACGTTGCAAAGTTAAGGTTCCCATGGCGGCCTGTATGGATCCAGAGATTCTTAGCACCCTCTGCTGCATTGCACATCTGACCGCCACCGTGGTAAGTTGCTTCGAAGTCGCTTGGGACTCAGTGCCGTGAGTTAATTGACGTATGCATGTGAGAAGTAGTGGCCAGATACTGCACCAAGGTCCTTCCCTGGTGAGAATGGCGTTAACCGTGGTGGACACCGGTGAAGGCCTACCCTAGGCCTTTTTATGCACTCCTATCGACATGTGGATTCTTAAAAATCCGGTTGGGAACGGCGCGGCCCCGGGATTCAAACCACAGACTTTTTGCGTGCGAAGCTGATGTTATAACTAATACGTCATCACCGTAAGTAAGTTATCACATGTATTTTGCTTAGCTGTTCTTTCCGCCACTGCCTTGGGGTTCTGACGCGTAACAATGGTCCATTACTGTGTTTGATAACGTCACTGAGGCATTTGGTCTAAAAATAGGTTGTACCACGGCGCTATAATAGTGCCTCATGCAGCCGCACAGAGTAACGCAGCTGTAATAGCCTACTATAGTAAAGCATGGTGTTTACATTTCCGAAATGTTTGACAATAAAAATTGTTACAAAATCACTGCTCAGAAAATTGCACGATTGCTGTGATACATTCTCCTCATGGAAAGTAATGTATTGTAACGCACCACATTATTTCCATAGATGAGTTTCTTTTCCCATTGTTGATGTGGACCTTTGCCGAAACGTGATACTCGTTTATTTTGTGTAGACGTCTTCTTGAGTAAAAAAAGTCTGCCTTGTCCACGTAAAAATTTTAGAGATTCTCGTTTGTGCTTCGCGAAGCCGTTTCTGAAGCGTCTAGTGGCCACGTATTTGCACATCAGCGTCCTCATTATTGTCGCCTTAAAGAAGGGAAATGATCCTGTGCTCCCTGATAAAAGCCTGTCAGAGAAACCAATTTCTAATCGAATCCCCTCCTGCCCTTCTAGGACCACATTATACCTAACGTGCAGCTATTTGGATAAACGCCTTTTTTTATTACTCGCTACGCCTCCATACCACATGACGTGCAGCATTCTCACATACCCCGTTCCGCTTCGGGTGCTGCTCCTGTAAAGACAAACATGTACAACTAAACATAACAATAACTGTTTTCATTTATCAAAATAAAGTTGTGCACATTGATTCATTTACTTTTGGGGTTTAACGTCCCAAAACCACGATATGATTAAGAGAGAGTCTGTAGTGGAGGGCTCCGGGAATTTCGACCACCTGAGGTTCTTTAACGTGCACCCAAATTTGAGCACACGGTCATACAACATTCCCGCCTCCATGGGAAATGCAGCCGCCACAGCCGGGATTCGATTCCGTGACCTGCGGGTCAGCAGCCGAGTACCTTAGCCACTAGACCACCGCGGCGGGGCTAAAGCTGTGCACAGTGTCATACCCGAAGACTATGAAGAGGTCCTTCTGCATTTCAATTTTCAATAATGAAGTGCTACTAATTTTGGGACTTCAATATCTATAGTAAGGTGCAGCGTAACAGTATTGACATTTAAAAAATGAGTGACCAAGTCTTTTGTCGTTGTGACATTAGACATATTTCGCTTTCGAAGAAAGCACCAGCAGAATTGGGAGAGAAAACTTTCAAACCAAATGAAATACAAATGCAGGTAAAATACTGTTCTATATACATAGTAAATAGTAAAAAAAATACTGTCCACACGCAAAAAATTGCAGAGCGGTTTCATTGAATAAAACATTTTTCTCTCAAGCTATCGAGCTTGACCTTAACGGAAAATTTTAGGCGACCAGTACTACCACAAAATTCTAATCCGAAGTACATTCTTATACAGAAGCGAATAGAGCAACCGAGGCAATTGATGAGGTTTGCATGCAACAGTGACATCACTATCAAAAGTGCTTTCATATGAGAAAGCCTAAAATAAAACTGTCTCGAAAAGTTCACAATGTTTAATCAGATGCCATTCATTCACAATACTTGAGAAAACAAATGAAATGGGTTATTTACGCTCCCACGATTCATTGCAATTTGCCAAGAGTTTATTGTAAAGGAGTAGGTAGTCAACTCCTATTCATGACTGTGCCGTTTGCTACGTGTGCGCATACGTAACGGCATGTAATATAAAGAATTTTTAGAGGTGTGTGAGCCTCAATTCAAATACTCTCTGGCTACATCATTCACCTTAGCTCTAAGAACTGATAAAAATGAATGCTTATTAGCCTATCTGCCACACCGTGTTACACACACAAAACACTTCAGTTGAAGCTTTATGTTAGCATTGGACAAGATGAACACAATAAGTGACTGCTGCTTTACACATTTCACATAGTAATCCTGGTTGCAATCAGTGCAACCGACAAGAGAGGACATAAAAAACACAAAGTTTTGCGTGCAGGTGAGCATGTTCTGCGCTTTGTGTCGTCTCTCCTGTTCTCCGCTGTCGATTGCGCGGATTCGAATTTGAAAACAGGTTGTATCAAAACTCCGAATCGTACTGTCTTCTAACATAAAGAACACATGACAAATTTAAACGTTTAAACGTCCCATTTTTAACCGAGTGTCCGGCTAACAATTCCCTCAGTGTCCTGATAATGATGGTGAATTACTGACACAATCGCTCCTGTGACAATAGATTTTCGTTAAAAAAGCCTTTAGATGTTAATGTATGGGGCATTAATTGTCACGCGAACTTTAGGTGTATTTCTTCTGGCAATTTAATGAGTAAAATTACGTAGGTGTCCTTAAGTTGGCTTTACCAATGCGTAATAATTCATGGTATTTGAAAATTATGCGATGATTGAAATACGTATTATGCGATTAGGATTCTGAATATATATGACTTATTTATTTTTTGGCCGATTCACTCACGCTTCTCAAAGCCAAAGTGCTCAAGGACTAAAACGTGGCATCAAAACGTTCAGTGTTTGGCCATTTCCTACCGCGATAAATACGGCCGACTTGGTAACTGTTGCTTTATATAAGAGCTCGAGATAAAATGTAATCGGTTTGACAGAAACTGAAGAAGGAAGAAGTGATAGTATGTGCTTCGCATAGCCCTCAGTTTTTTTAGTCAATTTGCAAACATTGGTGTGTGTGTCTACTTTTTGAATTGAACATCCGGCAATTTACCACACTGCTGAACGTTTAGGCATAAACGCTTATCGGAGCTCATAGAAGTGCATTCATGTGACAGTGTTGGTGAATATTGTATTTTTTGCCAGTATTTTGCAATAAATCTCAAACAGGGTATTGCTCCACCGTACTCCAAGCAACAAAGGAACTTCAACACAGCCACAAATTGTCGTACTAGCATGGCTAAGCTTTCTTCGAATAGTGCGGAAGGGTAGGCTGTGGCGTGACAAAGTGCATCATACATTACCTCATTTATTATTTTTGCTCTATGTGTTTTTCACAGAACTTACGTTTCTGGACCTCTCTGAATAAGGGGTACATTGTTCTGTAAGTTTTTCTTTTGAAAATTTTGTATCAAAATGTTCTTTGTTGCCAACAAGAGGCTTATGTTGTGAACAAAAATTCCAAAATTGGTGGTTTCATAAATATATATGTTCTTTGATTGAGCGCACTTCACCTATGTGTTCAAGTTACAACAGGCTGTGTTGCTACGCTTTGCGAACATATTACCAGAAGAGTGCTTCGAACGATTGCGCGAATGGTCGAACGCAAAAAGATGATAGTGCTAAATTATTTACATGTTTTTCGGCTTTCTATTTTATGTTCGTACTTGTGCATTCAGCATTATTAGGTATATGCAGGGATATCGTGTACGTAACACAGGACTATTTTATCTACAGCAAATTTTACTGCCGAGTTAAAGCTCTTCATGAATGTTTTATGCTATCACACTGTTCACCTTAGATGCCGAGAAAGCAAATAGCTAACTACAATACAGTTGAGCGAAATTCTTTGCCTCATTAAGTGTCCTTATTTCTACTTCAACTACAATACGGCTGAGCTAATTTCTTTGCATCATGTCAGCAATGCTGACATAGCTTGTGTGACGTTAAAAGGCCGTAAGTTGACGTGTTTGAACAGAATCACAATAGGGGTTTTATAATAACAGTCCAGCTATCCGTGATAATCAATGAGCAAAAACAAGTGCGCTGGTTAGAAAGTTGCACAGCTCTGCGTTGCTGCTAAACATAGTACCATCACGCATTTCACTTGCATTCATGCAGCCATGCAATTTAGTTTGCAACGAAATATTTGAGGCACTGATTTGCTGCGAGAAAGAGCGCTACCATGATACTGCATGAAAGCTGCACATCCTCAAGTTCGTTCACCACACATTCCTAAAGATAAGAGGCACAGGCTTGCCATTACATCTAAACAAGAGTTATCCACGAGAAGGATTTAATTGATCTGTGAAATTGAACGTCCTAAATGGCTCGTTTTCTGTTGCGTACCATAATATTGAGAACTAGCAGAGGGTAATCCCAGGGAATGTAAAGGGAATTTTATCAGGAGTAATTGCGATTTAATTTTGAGGATAAAATGTGCACTAAAGGATAACTTGCCGTGGGCAGAAACCAAAGCTGCCAATGGAAAGAGGCGGCGCTGACTGACGCACCAACGTTTATGACACATATATACCCCTTTAGCTGAACAGGGGGATAGCCGCCGCATTAGCTAAGTTGGTAGATAATCGAAAGAGTTATTGCAATGTCACAGGTTTGGTCCCAGCTCACGGGAAGTCAACTTTTCATACACTTTTTTTTCTTCAAATTTACAATTTAATTATTTCCAATAACATCTTTAATACTTGTCTGGCATTATTATCTGTTAGTTCTCTTTATAATTTGGCAAAACAAAAGAAAAGACCCTTAACGTAATAGTCTGTCAATTGATATTTCATACGAGAACCAGTAATAGTTTTGCATTGCAGCTCGTAAAAACACAGCATGCAACAATTTTTGACATACCAAAGTTCTCATTACAGGCTGAACCTGTAAAGACAAACAGTAATAGCAAAGTTGCAGCAACCCCAGTCAAACGGTGATAAGAAAGCTGCAGAGATACGTGACAAATTTCTTCGAATAACTTGAAGTTGCTCTTTCCATAAAGAATACAGTAATTCAGGATGTAAATGATAATGAAAACGATACGGGAGCGCAGCAATTAAGTAGACAATGCTAGTGAAGGCCTTTTAGCTAATGTTTGCCATTACTGTACCACGGCAAAAAGTGTAAGACGTTTGTTGAAAGCTCTTTGAAAAAGAACACTTTATGTGAACGTCATATAGTGGATGGAGTCTCCCTAAACCATCATATAAAACATGAGAGAAGCGATTCGCATCAGAAGTCCAAACATTTGAATGCAGCAGCAAGTGAGTGTTTTAAATGTCACGCCTTACAAGCTCTTTGACATGTTCTATTATCGTCGCAGCAAAACCACCAACAAAGGGAACAGCTGCGTAGATTCGCGTGTTGCCCTATGGACGCGTTTAGTTCCATTCACTCATTCGCAAAGAAAAATTTATGACGTAGTGGACAGTTGACAACTGTCCCGCAATAGGCATTCAATGATACTTCAAAACGGTCATTGTGGCTCGTTTCCTTACGGCAGTGTCGAGGCATGCACCGAGAACAAATGCAGGGTAGCAGTTCAAAAGGCGATGCACAGGAGAACCGCTTGCGTTATCGTGACCTACTATTAAAGGACTTTATAGCCTCCATAGGTCGGCAAAAGTTGCGGCTCACCCAGACTGACTCAATAATATTCTTTTGTTTTTAAGACTCACTCAGACTCAGCGATCGACTCCTGTGTCCACCAAAATAAAATTGGCCTTTGATTTTTCAATCGTGGTGCGACTGCATGCTCCATGAGGCTAATATACGTTACAACATTGATGCTCTTACGATGCGTATATTGACCTTGTATCTTCATACACAGCTTATCGATTATTTGAATACAGCAAGGCCATTTTTATAAAATACACGACCTACGCGAGATCAAAAACATCGCATCAAAGAGTTTCCAACACTTTGATGCGAGTCTTATAACTGACACCTCTGATCAACCTATATAAATAGGGCCCCTGAACGCTAACGTGCTGAGATATGTGTGAAGTGACTTGAGTATAAACTTGGGCATTGTAGGTGGGCAAGAAAAAGGGCAGCTCACTCAGAAGCACAAAAACAAACACATTCTACTTTTAAGGCTCATTCAGACTACGATTTGCTAAAAGATTCCTCGGCCGGACTCACTCGAACTCACCGTAATAGTGCTTACGCTGTTTCGCTCACACTCAGACTCACGGCCAAATCTGAGTCGGCTTGAGTCGGATAGAGTTGACTCATGCGTGAATTTGCCGACTCATGCGTGCAGGGCATAGGTTCGGGTGTGGTTATAGCACACAAAAACACAAAAACACATAAGAAGTGCTTTAAAAGCGCTTGTTTTGCTCTCGTGTTTTTTGTACGCTAGAACCAGAGTTACACCGTGCACAACCAACGAGCCCAAGTTTTAATTCTGTGGTAATTGGTTTGTGAGGTGTGTGAGCGTGAACACATGGTGTGTTTCAGCAAACCTGGTTTTTTTTTTCAGTTCTATGCTGGAAGTCTATGTGCATACCTCTACGTGGACACCCAAAATAAGAAAAAGCCGAGTATTAGAAATAATGATGTTGAATTCGCTTTACCAAATACAAGCAACTGCATTTCACCAGTATACGCAATTTCCTACATTCGTACACTTGCATTTGTACTTGCGTGATTTGATGCATCGCAGTATTACTATTTTGGCGTTCATACCTATTGTATCCTTACGATTGTACAGTGTCAAAGTTTTTAAAGAGAACATGGAATCATGGAGAAACTTATTTAAATGAAAAGCGGACACTCCCGTGCAGGGCCCTGAGGCCCAGCTGCTGCGCTGCTTTCAGCGCCACGAGTCGCTGGTCAGACCCGATATTGTCTTTTGCATAAACAAAATAACAAATTTCATTTTTTTGATGGTGTGATTTGCAGCCGTACCCTCATGCTCCGAAAACGAGTGTCTTTACCATTAGGCTACACACACATCCGTGCACGAAAGGAATACATTTACAGCACATCTGAACCATATCAATTTATTTCCTTTGTTCCAAAACAAATGCAGAAAAACAACACTTTGTTTCTATAGATTTTTGTTGTAAAGCATTCAACATCCTCAGTAGGACACGTTGTAAAGCGGATGTGGAAAATTGCACAAATTAATAAAGTTTCGTCTTTTAAAAAATTTGATGCAAATCTTATGTTTCTATTGACCTTCTGAGGTGGCTATTATATGTCGTAACAGAAGAGTGGAAGCGAGCATGGGCGTGTCATCTAGTGGTTGGTCAGAGCCTATCTTGCTGGGCCGCGAAGAGGGTGGAGTGGCCAGTCTTCATATAGTATGTTTCTCTATGATGGAAGCGCGTTGCCTGCGTTCTTCAGCGGCTGATTGCAGCACGTTCTAGCGATAGCTAAAGCAACCACAGCCTTTTCTTGCTTTGTGGCGAGCAAAACAGCCAGTCGTTCGTGATATCGACCCGGTGGCAAGATTGCAACCGCCTTTTGCGTAATCAACGCGATTATGCAAGAGGGCAAGCCAGCCACTAGTTCCATATGAACAATGACAGCTTGTTTCACTTCGAAGTCGATGATGCGAAAAGAGGGTGAGCTTGCCCTCGCTCCCACGGAGGCGTGCAAGTCATGCGTTTATGTGTTCCCTTGAAAAAAAAAATTACAGCGTACTTATAAAGTTTACCGCACTTTTTAGTGTTTGCCTAATTACATATTAACGCTGCGAACAACGCGCTTTAGGCTTTATGAGATAGGACATGAACCTCACTGTTTTGACTATTCTGCAATGCTTAAAGCAAAAAAATTTGCAAATTTACACTTACTTGCTGTAATAGTTCAGTGGCAATTTTTGTAAACATTGCTTACCTCTTTTCATTTTTGAAATACCTTAGTTTAGAGATGATTAGCTTATGCTACTCAGCATGTGAAAGTATTCTTCACAGCGAAAGCTGTTTTTTATCACTACTCGGCTCGCGCGCAGGTGTCCGCCGCCTCCATCGGTGTCCGTAAGCATACCGCGCGAAATTAGAAAAAAAACCTAGCACCAAGGACGCTGTGGCGCTCGAAACCCGGGTCTCCTAGGTATCAGCCCAGTATTCATGCACTGAAATACTTCAGTGCTTGTGACTTGTCAAACGTGCCTTAGGCAGGCTTTATGTAGAAAAGCAATCACGTTATTACAACTTATAAATCGTTTCAAAACAGCGACAGAACAACCAGTCATCGCACATTGCGAATAGCGGAACGAGTGAGCCGTCTGATGCTCAAACACATTACAAAAGCTTGTGCTTTTGTGCAATCTGGATCGGCCGCACTGTACCTTATACGGTAATTTTTTTTTCAACAGCGCTTGCTGAAAGATAGAGAAATTAGATAAGAAAAATAATTTTTTAAAAGGGTGAAAAGGGCAGAAGAATTCGAGAAACCAGTATATAAAAAACAAATGAGCAAAAATGAGGAAAGGGGACAAAGAATTGAATATGTCTGGCAGTACCACACACAGCGTACCCTTCCGGTTGCCTGAATGAGTTTATGTAGCGCTGACAGAATAGCACTGTGGTACACACTCAACTAACTGGCTCCAAACGTTATAAGGGTGCATGTATTAACTGCCAATCCGAGCATACCAATCGGTCGCTAAAGTATTATTCGGCGCAGTGAGGTGAAGCGGCGGCATGTGAAAAGAAAGTGATCTACTGTTGCCGGTTCATTGCATACTGCACATAGGTTAGTTAATAAAAATTCTGATTTGTGGAGATAATAATTTAAACAAGAAACTTTACAGTGAAAACTTGTAAGGGTCACCTCACATTGACGGGAAATCCGTTTTGCGGTGTTCCACGTGAATTGCACCTGCCAAAATTCTTCAGATTGTAGAATCGATGTTTTGTTGAATTTTATGATTAACAGGCATTTGAATCATTCGGCAGTAATAAAAGAAAGCTGTGGAGCTACTAGCACCACTGGGAAAATTAAAGGTGCCGAAGCCAGCGGGTCAGCAGTTTCATTTGGTGCAATTCCAGCATGCCCGTGGACTCAAAGAAACCAAACTTCTGATAGGCTACGCGGTACGAGACACCAAATTATCTTGAGAAGAGGAGACTGCTTTGAGGACGTAAGTGTTTACAAACAGACAAAGCATCCAAAACAATAAGAGCTTTTGACTGCCGAGAACTTAGTTTTCGAAGAGCCAATGTAATAGCCAGGATTTTGCGAGATAAATTGGCGTGAAGTCAGGCAATCAGAGCGCAAAAAAAACCAATAAGGCTGACGAGAAAAAGTACTTTCTCAACCCTTCTGAAGATTTTGTGTTGCATAAATCAAGATTACTACGTAATTTGAAAAATGACTGAATTGGTCTTGAAAGAGGCCCTCGAGATCAAGCTTTGGAAGAAACGTAGCGATTTTTGGAAAAATGTCATCGAAAACTAAGTCATCTGGCATTGAGCATAGGCTTTGGGAAGTTAGATGCTGGAGAAAAACGTGAAGATTTGATAACAGAGACTCAACGAAAATGACTTGGTGTCTTTGATAACGACACCACGGGCGCTTGAAGAAAGAAACCGGAGATTTGACGAAACTTACCTGTGAACGGGAGAGGGGCGCATTGTAGAGTTCTAAAAATGTTTGTCGGTAAGCTGTCGAAATCTTGCATCAAGTGAAATGATTCGAGGTTTCTATAAAGCACGCTATTCGCAACACACCTATAGGTAGCCCGAGACACAGCCGCAGAACTTGCCTTTCTAGCATTATAAGAGGTCCTAATTGGTACTCAGAACTTGCGGAAAACAGAACGCAACCAAACTCTACAATTGGGCGTACGTAAAATTTGTATATCATAAGTAACGTATCCTTGCGCATTCCTGAACTCTTGCTGCAAAAAAACACGTAGCAACCCTAGGGCACTTTCTGCTTTACAGATGTTTATTTCTATTTGTTGCTGCCAATTCAAATTCTGCTAGTAAACAATGTCTAAATATTTTAGTGCCGTATCACTTTGCTTTGTTTTGCTTTCCCAGACACATGGCAAGCACCCACTTTGGCGGATTGGCCAAGAATGCAACGTAGAGACTGTTAAATGTTATTTTAGTTAGGCTATAAAATTTAAAACCATGAATAAAAAATAAATGGCATTAGTACGTAAAGTATTCAATCTACTACAAGTAATATAATTGTGAGCGTGTATTCTAGACTGCCGTAATAACCTGACGGGAATATTTTGAAAACAAAAGTTTTACCTTAACGATATGAAGAAAAATTTTAAATACCAAATCAAAGTGGTACTCTTTGCCCATTTTTAATGAAATCAAACGCCACATCAAAGGCCTTCTTGTGGCAGTTTCCCAAACCTGAGGCACCGAAGGTTAAAATATTTCCCTTAAATAAGGTCAAGCCTATTTTCGTAAAAGAAGCAATTTGAAATCGAGTTTGGATATGAAAGTATCTTGCACATGACAAAAAGTAATATGCGATATTTTCCAGTTATCTGAAGAACTGGCAGAGGAGTGATACCGTCAGACTAGCCCTGTACTAGTCAAAGTTCAATAGATTAGTGAGTGAGAATTCATTAGAAGGCAGAGAGGTCAGCCTGCGCTTGCTCGCCTTAGCCTTATATTGTAGACATGGGCTAAAGGAAGGAGGAAGAAAAGAAGAGTAAAGGATGATGTTGAGGACAAGAAGAGGTGGTGTGTTTCTTGAGGGGACACGACATCGAAATCGGGTGTTCATCTCTTCTTATTCTCGTGATTCGCGCCAATGCCGTATCACGCACCGTCTCGTTATTCTTTCCCTAAACTCTGTGGTGCATACCCATTTCATCCATAATTCCTCGTCGTTGTCAGCCACTGCAGGAAAAATTGGCACGAAATTCTTCGCAAGTGTTTAGCGGATACAGCGCTTCTCCGTAGAATGCCGAAATATGGCATAGCGAATGCCGGCCAGCTAAAGGATAGAACAGCATCCGGCAGGCAAAGCCAAGGTTACCACGCTGCCATTCAAGGTACTTAAAACCCACTTTTGTGGGTTTTACATATTTTGCATGGTTTTTACATGGTTATACATACTTAAAAAGTATTTTCCGAATTTCAAAATAATACTAATTCCACCTAGAAGTAACTCCACCTATAATTAGCTGGTCCACAGAGCTTCAAAATAAATTTTTGTTCATATTTATAGTCCGAACACCAAGGCAAGTTTTGATGCTGAATACAGAAGTTTTTCAAAGTTACACTCGCAATTTTCGTTCAGAGTATCTGCTTTAACATCAGTGCCTAAATTATTTTTAATTTGTAGCATGATGACAGGCCACCAGCACATATTTTATTTGTGTCCTTGGAACTTACCATGTTCCCAGAAAAAAATTCCAAATTTAGAAACTTTATTCAATATTGCTCGTGTGAAAAGTCCTCATAGAATTGATATACGTAATTAGGTCATTACTTTAAAGTTAGATAACTTCATTACCTTGACATAAATGTCTTTGATCAAGTGCATTACAAAAACTTTTGAAAAAAATGTTGTTTGACACCTTTTACCTTATCTTCACATAGGTACAAATAATATTTAAGACAGTAATTATAGGAATTAACACAACTACCTATTTACCCAGTGCTAATAGCCGGTCGGGTTGAATGGGCAAATTGAACCCCTTCCTACAAACAGTCCATAGCCAGTTTAAAGTTTAGGAAAAGCGACCACTGGTAGTCACTGGAGAGCGATGCATTCTGCTCAACTTAGCTGGCAAAACCAAAACTGATGCACCAAACAGTGCATCTACCATTCAATTCGACAATGCCCTCTATGGCGGCACTGCTTCTCTTGCATTGGGGTAGAAGATGAGGTGAGCGTCGATAAGCAAGCACAAAGCAAAGTGTATAAATTGACCGTTGACAACAGCTAGAGAAACAGTGTCAGCGTGGAGGTCGTTGTCGAAATAAATGGTAGATGTGCTGTCTGGTGCACCGGTTTTCATTACTTGCGGCGGCTGCATTTCCGATGGAGGCGGAAATGTTGCAGGCCCGTGTACTCAGATTTGGGTGCACGTTAAAGAACCCCAGGTGGTCAAAATTTCTGGAGCCCTCCACTACGGCGTCTCTCATAATCAGAAGTGGTTTTGGGACGTTAAACCCCACAAATCAATCAATCGGTTTTCATTACTACAACTAAATCGGGCAGATTGCATCACTCCACGGTAATTATTAGTGGCTGATTTTTCAAAATTTCAAAGTTGGTACAGACTATTCGTAGAAAGGACATAAATTTGCTTATTTGACTCGACCAGATACTACCATTGGTAAAAAAGGTAATTGTCTTATTTGCTATATTTACTGCCGCAATTAACGTTTGTGCCTATCTGAAGATTCCTTTTGTCACAGGAAAGGCAATACGACAAGTAACACGCAAGTGCCTCCTTTCTCTAATATTTAAAGTATATTGGACACATTTCTTGTAACACCTTGTATTTCATACACATGCAGACAATGGGAGGTAAAAACAAACGATGTAGAACGAGCAGGAAGAAATAACGAGCTCATAAACAGACAGCCCCGTAGCCAGGAATGTTTTTCGGAGGGGCGGGGAGGCGCATGTTGATGGCCATGATAAATGACTTTTTTCATTACTTATGCTCAGTAGGACAACCCACAACATGCGAATTTGGAGGGGGGGTACGAACTTTTGGGGCACCTCTCTGGCTACAGGCCTCCACTGAGCACACTTCCTTGGAATACAGCAGATGTCACATAAGCAGAAAAAAAATTGCCTTTATTAACAGATGTAAACAGAGGTCTGCACAAAAGAAAGTCGTCAACCCAAGTGAACGAATTCAGAGGAATCTTTTTCTGTGTAAGTAGAATATTTAGCGACAAACCCTATCAAGAGCTGTAGAAAAGTGGGGAAACAATGCATCAATGAGAGCCCATATGAAGTTACAAATGTAAGAAGTCAAAAGGCCTGCAAGTCTAGTGTCACGTGAAAAGACTTATGAAAGCCGCACTCGTATTTGCAAATGATGTTACGAACTTCCAGCTAGAGGCCTTGCCTTGCAACAGGAAAGCTGGTGCTCATCACAGATTAAACTTCCTAATTGTTATACAAGTTGGCAATGATGGTTCTCGTCTTCCTAGTTGAAAAGTGGCCTAAACATGCGCTCCCAAAATCTAGGTATAGTTGCTGACTTTTTATGCAAACTCATTCATGGCACCGCCACTCATCCTACTGAAGGATGTAAAATAACAAACGAAAACTTGGATACCTTAGTGGGTTCTATTTTGAATTTGTGCTCTAGCTCACCAATTCAGTATGATGTCTGAGACAGTAACAATGTGCCAGCGATATTTGCAATACTCTTGCTAAGTTGCCAGCACAAAATGTTTGTACTCACTATGGCTCGAGATTGCCATTGTGAAATTCAACAGAGAAATTACAAATGCGGGTCTTGGAGGTCACCTTTCGAAGGCTATGTTTGGAATGTGAAATGTCGTAAGCAAATTTCAAACAAGATAAGGACAACAAACTCAACATAATCTACATGGTACAGGTTTGTTTCACACTCTATAACGTAGAAGAACATTAACAATGAGTGTGAAATCTTAACTGTAGTGCTATAGCCTCATGCAACGAAATATGGGTGTGCCTATGAGCTGCTTGATCACGTGTCACTGTTCCATGCTGCTGGACTGAATGCTGAACCGCCCAGAATTGGCAGTGGAGGTTGCAGCGAAAACAATGGCGCTTGATAATTCGCTGGTGAAGCGGTGACGCAAATTTTTGCAACATCAGGTCACGAAGCGCTTGCGGTATGACCAGTCATAGTGGCGCTGGCATAAGAGGTGACAGCTGGTCGAAGAACAATAGTAGCAGCACCTAGAAGAGAATAAATAGTGTGACATTGTAACTGCTGTGTCATGACCATGTGACATGAATAATGTGACATGCTTGTCTAACACGATGTCAAACCTTTTTTATCAGTCATGTGTGTGCATACCTGCACACTACTGTCTGTGGAATGTGGCTATGACTTACATGTGATTCACTGCCTATGTTCACTCAGGAACAGCTAGAATGCACTCTGGAAATCTCTGAGTAAGCATTGAGGAGACAGTACAACAGTACATCTGTTGCCAATAATGGCACCTTTACAACGAACAAAAAATTTCAACAAAGAGATACAGTAAATATCAGTTGCAGTTGCATTTGAACCTTGGAATCCCAGGTGGTGTACATAGCCACACTAGTGGTTGTAAATGCTCCAGAAAAGACTAATCAGACATCGTATTGAAGCATTGTCGATTGTGTTTACAATTTTGGCTATGGTTGTTCAAAATAATCTAATAAACACAATATATGTACTCATATATGACTCAACAACCTACAATGAAGTGCTGTTTCACATGGCAGAAATTATGATATGTGCATCATGGCACTGTGGAATGCACCTGATTTCGATAAACCTGAAGCCTGTGCTTTTGAAAGCACATATGTGAGTGCAGGCATAATATTGTACCATCAGCTACTTCCGAGGAATCAGTGCGATTGACATATCTAGTAAGCCCTTGATATGCTGAGCACTCCTAAGTTTATACAAAGATATATATTAAATTAGTAACAATTGACTCAAGGAGTAAAAAAAATGCAGCCAAGATAGTTTGCCATTGAATCTTTCACGTGAAATCTATCTCCACTGATCATGAGATTCACTGTATTGTATTTCGATTTAGTCCATGAGACCATTTCAAAACCACACTTTTTAAAACTATTTCTGTTCCCTCTGCTGCATTGTGAATAATAATATCCCAGGTATAACGCTAACAGAACTAACACGATGTCTAAACGGCATTCCTATGAACTAAACGACATCCCGACAGCTCTTCTTCAGTGGGTCCGGCGGCGGCATGGCGTCCGATCGCTAAAAGCTAGTTTGCTTGATTTTACAGGTGGCCGCAGTTACCAGCAGGTGCAGTTCGTCGTCGTCCGATGTGCGCGTGCTCCCATTACAGTTTCCCGATTCCTGGGCCGTGTACGCCTCGACCGATCCTGCTTTTCAAGTTTCCAATTTATCATCGGCGTTTATCACGGGCATCGGTTACGGACTTGAATGGGACTGTTTCTACGGCGCATGGCACGGCGCAGCAGTGACATCTACGGCATCAGCGGTGAATATAAGAACGAAATCCCGACAGCTCTTCTTCAGTGGGTCCGGCGGCGGCATGGCGTCTGATGGCTACAAGCTAGTTTGCTTGATTTTACAGGTACGCTACCATTTCAAGTGTTACAGAAGTGATGACCGTTTCTTGTTGCTGCTGCTGGACCCCCTGCCTTGCGCATGCGCTGTGAATTCATTTTTGTATTGGCTAAGAATGCTACTCTTGCTTTCTGGAGACGTCGAGTCTAATCCTTGTCCCCAAATCGAAGATATGCTGAAGGAGTTGCTTGCCGGTCAGCAAAAAATTAGCCAGGACATAGCCAGCCTCACTACTACAGGAGCGGCTCTCGATAGTAGGTTAAATACCGTAGAGGCAAGGACAGCTGCGGCTGCGGACCTGGTACTTCAATTGAACTAGCTCGAAAGCACTGTGAGGGACCTAAAAAACACGGTTGAAATTCTTGACCACCGTAACGACGACTTGGAAAACCGCCTTCGCAGGAACAACCTGATCATTTACGGATTGACGGAAACGGAGAAAGAGACTCCGGATCAGCTACTGGAAACTGTGCATGAACTCATAAATGTCAAATTAGGCGTCAAGTGTGAAAACATTGAGCGGTGGCACAGGCTGGGAACGCAAAGAAAGAATAGTAGTCCAGGACCTGTTATTATTAAGCTCATTGATTTCCGTACCAAGACACAAATTTTAGGAAACACAAGAACACTTAAAGGATAAAAAATATACATAAATGAAGACTTCTCGGCACGTGTTCGACAAATACACAAGTCTTTGTGGCAGCACTCGGTTGACATCAGAAAAAATGCAGATAAAGTCCGACTTCGCCACGATGCTCTTATCGTGGACAGCGTCCGTTATAGCTGGGATGAAGCCAGCGGCACTCTTTTCAAACATTCTCAACACGCGCCTGAGCGGCCGCCCGCGCATGCGCCTTTACACTCACGTCAACCACGACTTCCAGAGTGACTGCGTATTGATCAAAATTTGGTCATTTTGAATATAATGCACGTAGCTTAGCAAACAAGATTGATAGCTTCAATAGGCTCATTGAGTGTCACCAGCCCTCAATTATTTGCGTCACCGAAAGCTGGTTAAATGATTCGGTTTTAGATGTAGAAATCTTGCCCCCGGGTTATGTTTTTACGCAAAAACAGACTAAGTGGTCGTGGAGGGGGTGTAGCACTTTTTATCAAAAATCACATTGACTTTTCTTTGCTTCCTGGTCTGCCAAACACAGAATCTATCTGGTGCAAGGTAAAAATTTCTGGCCAGGCTATTGCTGTAGGAGCTATTTATCGCCCTCCAAACGAAACTTCTGACGTTTTTTCTGATATTACCAACTATATTTTAGATCGCAAGCGTCACCTAGGCAAATTAATTTTGACTGGCGATTTCAATGCCCCGTGCATTGACTGAAACAATTTTGCATCCGACGGTCGTGACAAAAAGCTTTGTGACTCGCTCGTAAACATGACACTGTCATTTGACCTCTCTAAAATTGTCACTTCCCCTACCCGTGAAAATTCAATACTTGACCTTGTCTTCATAAGCGACGAATTTTGCAAAAAGGGATACCACAGTGAGGTTGTCACAGGTTTGTCTGATCACAATGCTGTAATTGCGTGCCTCAACATAGTGTGTCCGCCAAAACGACCTGAATTTAAGCGTGTGCTTGATTTAGCCATGTCGATGACAACTCTATTATCGATACGCGGGCATCTAGTTTTGAATAATTTTTTCCTAGCAGTGAACACAGTGATGTAAATGTACTCCTTGGTCATTTTCATGGTATTGAGCAGGAGTGCATATCAAAGTTTGTGTCTCAAAAGTGCATTAAACGCAATCCAAACATCTGTGGTACACACGGGAAATTATTCAATTAACTCGCCGTATAAAGCGGCTTTGCAAAGGTCGTTCTTTTTTGTTAGTTGCGCGATCACCACTGCTCAATTATTGGAAGTGTACTTTGAAGGCGAAAATGCAGGAAGCGAAAAATTTCTATTTCAACAATACATTGTCACGGTTTATGGTAGAAAACCCGACCAAATTCTGGAAGTCTATTAACCCGAAGTCATCTGTTCAGTCTTGCTTCCTTATAAATGACCAATCATGCTCCGATTCTTACACTATTGCAGAAAGCTTCGACAACTATTTCAAGTCCGTTTTCTCTCTTAATAATGGCACTATCCCAGATTATGCTTGCAACTTTGTTCAGTCTACAATTCCAGACATTACAATCTCTTGCTCAGGTGTTCACAATTTGATACTAAAATTAGATGCGACTAAAGGTTCCGGTCCTGATGGCATTTCTATTACGTTCTTGAGGCGGTACTCTGAATGGTGCGCTCGTTACTTGACTGTCATTTTTAATAAATCGTTTGCGTCGGCCACTGTTCCCATACTTTGGAAGACAGCTAATGTTGTCCCGTTATTTAAATCTGGCAATAAGCAGCTCATTCCAAATTATAGGTCAATTTCCCTAATTTCAACAAGCTGTAAACTACTGGAACATATCATTCATAAACAAATTGTTGAGTATTTGGACGCAAACAACCTTCTGTCCCGGTGTCAGCATGGCTTCCGAGCTGGATTTTCTACAACAACGCATCTCCTAGAATTCACTCATGACGTTGCCACATCACTTAACAAAAGGGGTCAGACACGCAATTTTTATAGACTACTCGAAAGCTTTCGACAACGTATGCCATAAAAAAACTTCTTCTAAAACTTTGTTCCTTTCTTAAAGATTCTAAATTACTCAGTTGGATTGCGGATTACTTGCGTTCTCGATCTCAGTTCGTTACTTTCAACCAGGTGCAGTCATCCCCTGTTGAAATCACATACGGTGTGCCGCAAGGCTCTGTGCTAGGGCTTCTCTTGTTCATTATATTTATTAATGATGTTGTAATGTCATCTCTGGAACCCCTGTAAACGTATGTCTGTATGCCGATGATTGTGTACTGTATAACTGCATTACTACCTTTCAAGACCAGTTAGTCCTCAACAACGTATTCTCGTTATTCTGTGATTGGAGCTCAACGTGGCAAATGCCCATAAATTACAAGAAAACTTCAGCTATGACTTTCTCAAATAAAAAAAAACAGCCTCTCAGTTTCAGTTATAACTACAATGGGTCCACCCTAGCACATGTGAGTGAATTAAAATACCTAGGCATCACCTTTACACATGACGGTAAATGGGGCAAACATGCTGATCAGATAACTTGTCAAGCTCTAAGGAAACTTCGTTACTTGAAGCGAAGATTGAAAAACTCGACAAAAGATTGTAAGTTAACTGCCTACAAGACACTAGTGAGACCGATGCTCGCGTACGCCTCTGTGGTTTGGTCGCCTCATCTTGAGCAAGATAAAAACAGGTTAGAATCTGTGCAGAATAAGGCTATACGGTTCGTCTTTAACCGTTATGATCGGGACTTCTCCCCGTCTTCACATGCTCATTTGTTGTCACTTCATTCACTGGAACACTGCCGTACACGTGAGAGTATTATCTTGTTACACAAGATTGTATCCAAATTTATTTATTTATTCATTTATTAGTATACCCTCAAGACCCAGAGGTTGTTACAGAGGGGGTGGGTACAATATGAATGTGGCAAAAAAATAATAACAGTGAAGGAAATACAACAAATAATAGTTAAAACAGAAAAAAAAACAAGACACGAAAAACGAAAAACAGTGTGCAGTTACGCCATAATGTGTTTCGACACTGCAGATTTGAACAGCCCTTGATCCTTAGTGGCAGCAATGGAGGGGGGAAGGCGGTTCCAGTCCCTGCTTGTCTTCGGAAGAAAAGACTGCAAAAAGTGGTTGGTGTGGCAGAAAGGAATGGCTACTTTATTCTGATGGTCAACACGGGATGAGATGTATGCAGGTCCTGAGATTAATTCCTCTCTAAGTACTTGATTATGAAAGAAAATTTTATGAAAGAGCGACAGACGGAAAATTGTTCTTCTCGTGACCAGATCTGGGAGTTCAAGAGTAGATTTCATTAAGGTCACACTGGCAGTACGAGCATAGTTGTTATGAATGAAGCGGGCTGATCGGTTTTAATGACCCGCGTTCACGTGCCCTTATCTATAGCTGATATACCAGCGCGTACAACACGTAGTACAGACGCTTTGAACCTTGTATCCTTCAGGTCTCGTTCGGATTGTTTCAAATTTTGTTTTTTTCCGCGTGTGGTGGAAATTTGGAACAAGCTTGATGGTGCATTGCGTAGACTGAACGCTGTAGAGTTCGGGAAAAATTTTATGTGTTAGTCACATAAATTTGTGCGCACTATTGTTTGTTTCTGTGCTTTCATTGATTATTCTGTACCCGCTCCTGCAATGTCCCAGGCATGGGACAGCAGTACTTGTAAAAAAAACGTCATGTTTATAACGAGTGTGCTAAATCAAATATATGCAACAAAATATAAAAGTAAGTGTATATGGACTTCAAAAACATCTTGACACTAATCACCTGAGCCAATTACTTGCGGTGTTACATTTCATTTCTCCCTGAAAAAAATGGGAGCTTGAAAATTTAGTATATAAAGTTGGCACTACTGAAACCCATCATGTAAACCATTTTACTATATATAAGCTAGTAACAACCAAAGCACATAGACTTGAGAGTGTGCAAAAAAAGCATATCTTTTGGGAATGTAGAAGCTTCTGCTGAAATAAATCGTAAGGTTTATTTCTAATTGAAAAAACTAATTGATTCTATTCCTGTCACAATATAAAGGTATCAACTCTGTTTCCAAGTGAAAAAATGAATTGGTTCTGTTTCACTAACAACATTAGGGTATCCAATCTGTTCCTTATAAGGTGGAAGTGGCATCAAATGTATTAGGTAGCCCTCACCCGGCAAACTTCAAAGATAACTGAAAAGAAAGAACAGAAACTTTTAATGAAGCTTCACCCTTAAAGAATCAACTACCCCCATGATAAGTGCCCCGCTATGGCTTAAATGTTTTTTCACTTTACCAATCTTTCACCAGCAGTCTTTAACTGGAAACAACACCAGCCATAGAATCTTCAGAGGCTTTATAAATGCCAGTAGTTAGTTTAGCACGGACGAAATTGATATGTTGTCCAAATGTTCCTCATGTCTGTGCAGCTAGTACTCACCACAAGGACGCATTGTTTCAAGGTATAAACACGGGCAAGCACAGAGTCCAGCAACCACACCAAAAAAATTTTCATCTCTTAAAATAAAAAGCCATTTGATGACTTTCTCCGACAGTAAGCAATAAAGGTTACAACTAAACGTGTTATTCACTATATTTTTTACTAGGACCACTTCAGTTCTAAACCTAACATAAACAAAAAGCAATATCTTCGCACTAGCAGTTAAAATTAATTGGCACTGTACCCATATCGAATTATTTTTGCCCACAGAAAGAAAACTCCGATTATCAGCTAATACGAACTATCATAATTCACTGAATGTTATCTCTCTATGAAAAAAAAATCCCCAATATGGGCCACAATCTTCATGTACTGAAAATCCTACCGTTGTTCTACACAGAAAATTTGTTCCTAACTGCATTGGGGATTAACAGATGTTTAAATAAAATTTCTGGGGTTCGACGTCCCAAAACCACGATATTATTATGAAGCACACCGCGGTGGAGGCCTCCGGAAATTTTCACCGTTAGCTCATCTTTACCATGCACTGAAATCGCGCAATACACGGGCCTTTGCCATTTCCCCTCTATCAAAACGCGACTATATACCACGGCCGGCATCGAAAGCGTGGTCAGCAGCCGGCCACCGTAACCACAATACCACCGCGGCAGACGAAGCACACTCTTTTTATCACTTTCAGAACGCGTTTTACGAGTAATGGTTTCTAGCTTTTCGTAAGTATTCACATGCCGCTTTACATTTCTTGAGTTAAAGTTCTCTCTGATCGTTCGCACCTCGGTGCTACCTGCCTTCAGTCCCCTTTTCTTAGACAACGGAGAGGAGATGAACTTCGGCCGGATGGGGAGAACAAGCGTGTAGGCTGCAGCGCACCAAGAATTCACGGTAGATATCGCCTCGTCTTCCGCCACAGTGGCGTACCAGCAGCGTAAACAAAACACCGCCAGCCTAAAGGGAGGCGCAAACAATAAACGGCTCCTTACGGCGTTGATAAGCCCGAACACTGTTGGAATAGAGTAATGCAAGTGCTGTGGACAAGTGATAAGAGTGCAATGAAAATGTCACGCTCAAAATGTAAACGAGACTAACACTGTCAACCGGCGATTTCCGTTAATGACGTATTTTCTGCTCTCAGTACGTACTCCGTCTCAGAAAAAGCATGCATGATACAAGCCGCGCAAAACCAACACCGACAAAGGAGCACTGCGTTTCGGGCCTCGAATTTATTTGAAGCGGCCTAATCTGAGATATTGTGTGGGTGCTACACGACACAGATCATTAGTGGCACGAGCTGTAACCCGAACGGCGAGTAAATGAGAAGATAGGCACTCACTTTCAGGATGCAGACCAGATAAAACAGCAACGCCAGCCTGTTTCCGTTCCGTGTGTGCGTCCTGACCTTTGAGGAGGGTTGTCGGGCTAGTGACTAGATTGGTGACAACCGACGGATGAGTGACCATGGCGGTGCGCCTGCCACTGTCGGATGGTTCATCTTTCCGCGATGTCCGCCTAAACTGCCGTTTGGGAACAAATACAGTTTCGTAGAATAAAAGCGGTGCAAAACACGTCGCGGTGATGGATGCAATGATGGTATGCGACAGCCATATTAGTATAAATTTCTTGAGGTCAAAGATATTGCAAATTATTACTTTCGTCTAATTTTTGTTTATGGAGAAGACACTTGTTTTTTGCACTATTCAATGAAACATCACTAGGAAACGTGTGCTTTATCCATAATATTTGCAAAATGGTGAAGTGTGTGATTCTCATACGTGTGATGTACCCGTGACTTTTTAATCTGATTTACACTTTGTTTTGTGTTGACCGTTGCTATTGTATGAAAACAATTAATCACTGTACTTTAACATGATTGCTGAAAAAGATTGCTAAATAAACTGAAACTGAAACTGAACTGAAACTGATGTTGGCGAAGGTGTGGATTGTGTGTATTTTCATGACACTATGTCCACTTTTCTGTTCGTAAATGCACGCAATTTTTTGCAGCGTATTAGGAAACTGTTGAAAACTATCTGGGATCACACTGCTGCTAAAATCTGTACATTCCAATTGTTGATATCTCCACAGGGTACATGCCAAGCCAGCTTGGCATATGACCTGTGCCTTACTGATAGGGGAAAGCAAAAATATTGCAGAAGTGTGAACTATAGACAGCTTCCTAACTCCTCTATATAAAAAGGAGGTCTGACGGTACCTGGAACGGTGTACCGGATATATCTATGATTATTTGATGTAGATCACCGTTGTAGTTAAAAAACAGCATTTTATTTTGAAAAAGGTTTCATAAATTGTTATGTGGATAACTGGTCCTGTTACTGGAACATCACTTTTATTTGGAACAGGGCTGCATATATTCTTATGTGAATCACCATTCTAGTAAGGAAAACAGCACTTCATGTAGAAAAGGGTTATTTGGAACAGGGTTTTATATATTCTTATCTGCAACGATGATACACAAAATTATTTAGTAAAAGTAAATGGTGCACTGCTCAATGTAGTTTTCAAAGTATGTGGAATGGGGTGCCAAATACATAGGTGGAACGTTTTTCCATAAAAGTTCCAGCTACTAAGTGGATCTTATGTGGATCCGGATTAAGAGCGTACTTGCAACAGTGGGAACATTGTCCAAGCGCCCAAACTTGGGCAAAATTTTCCAGGTCTTCAACACCTCGAATGCGTGACACTGCTGCCTAAAAATAGAAGGAGTGTTCACGTTTTCTTTCGTTATTAGAAAATTGTACACGTCTTCGGCGATGCCTTTTAACAAATTACCGACTTGTTCTTCGTGAGACATATTTGCGTTGACAATCCGGCAAAGCTTCAATACGTCTTCAGTGTAGGTTGTGCACGTTTCGCCGGGCAACTGAGCCCTACGTGACAGCGTTCGCTCAGCTTTCTTCTTTATAGAACTCGTGTTCCAAAGCAGGCATTCAGTTTCTCATGAAATATATCCCAAGTGGTGAAGATATGTTCATGGTTCTCAAACCAAAGCAAAGCGGTCCCGGCAAGGAAGAATACTACGTTCACGAGCTTCGCCGGTGCGCCCCTTTCGTAGAAGCGGCTCACTCTGTCGTAGTCTTTTAGCCAAGCATTCACGTCTTCTTCAGTTTTACCTGAGAATATCAATGGATCAGGTGCCCAGTAGTCTGGTTGTCGAGGTCGACGGCCACCTTGTGCCATGTCGGTGGCACTGGTGGATGCAGCACCGTAGTACGTCAACGGGATAATTGTGTCGTTGTTATTGCTGATGTTGTCTGGAGGTAGGCCAGTTAAACGTCTGCTTCTTCGAAGAACTTCTGCTGCGGAGTCCAGGATGGCAAATTACCCAGCACCGCTCCACCAAAGCTGTTGCGGATGTGAGGGGTTTATTTACACTAAAAATGCCAGCGCTCAACCGTCACTGCTGAATTACCATCGCTCGAGAGCGTCCTCGCTCTTCTTCTTTCTCGCTCTATCAGTCCGCGTTATAATATATATATGTTTATTTATGTGGGAGTGTTAGTCAGTACCACCTGTACTCATGGTGGCGTGCGTGGTATACTCTTTTTTATTAGCCTGTATGGCATCACGTAGCACGTGAGCTTATTCGGAGCTGACAGCTGGCCAATAGTTTGAATTCACATATAAAGCAATTGTTCCTATTTACATTACATTGGTTCTAATGAGATCCCCTATACATTCCTTGGCATTATTGTCTAGTATATCTCATTACTATTGTGTCAAAACACGGAAAAACGAGCCCTTATGTGCATACTTCTTTTCTATATTCATTAACTAGGATCTCGTATAGGAAGACTTGGTGCCGTTAGGTTGCATACGAGAGACCATTGGTCGGCTGCCAGCTCGCAATAAGTCCACGTGCTACGTGACGCCACACAGGCTCATAAAAGAGTGTTCCACACTCGCCTCCATCGCTACAGATAGCGCTTACTGACACTCCCGTGTTTAAATTCACATATAAACGCAATAAAGTGGCCGGGGTGATAGCCACCGTGATAGCCCAGTGGTATAGAACCTAACGCGTTATTTGGAGGTCATAGGTTCAATTTCTTCTCACGGCAAGTTGTTTTTTCACCCACTTTTCTTTCTTCCTATATACATTACATTGGTTTTAATAACTACCCCTATACTTTCCTTGGCATTATTTACTGTGAGATCTCATTATTAGTGTGTCAAAACAAGAAAAAACGAGCCCTTAGGTATACACTTTTTTCTCTTATTCATTAACGAGTGTCTCGTACTGGCAGACTTGGTGCCGTTAGGTGGTATACGAGGGACTATTCGTAAGCTGTAAGCTCGAAATAAGTTCACATGCTACGTGATGTCATACAGGCTCATAAAATGTGTGTACCACACTCGCCATCAACGCTACAGGTGGCAATGACTGACACACACACACACACACACACACACACACACACACACACACACACACACACACACACACACACACATATATATATATATATATATATATATATATATATATATATATATATATATATATATATATATGGAGGCCTTACTATGAATAACACTGACAAATTTGATAAGCTATATTTCCTCAATGTGCGCTCATTGTTTTCTCTAGTTATGGCATGCCAGTTTTCTTCTCCGCTCCACTCTTCAATATATATGAAAGCGAGACTATGTATATATATATATATATATATATATATATATATATATATATATATATATATATATATATATGTGTGTGTGTGACGCTATGATGTATTGGCGACGTGGCCTGGCTCATACCCCATGTCTTGTCTATCTCACACTTCTTCCTTCTCTGCTTCTACCAAACCATCGCTTCATACGTCACACGATTCCCCCTCCCCCTGAAAGATGACACTGGTTACAAACTATGACAAATTAAAGAAGGGAATGAACAAAACAATGCCCAAATTCACAGTTTCACGTCCCGACGGAGTTCCACAATCTCGCGAAATCTTCAAGGCCGATTGAGCAGTCCGATGAATTTCATGACAACTCTGGTGGGCGAGGTTGACTGTGGCGTTCTGGCCAACTGAAGCACGCCTTGAACGTAGAAATTACTGATGACACAGCGATTCTCGTCATGAATGAACAAGGGTCGAAGCACTTGTAGCATTTGAGAGTCGGATGTCGTAGGCACGAAGTTCTCCGTCGTAGACGCTGCTTTCTGTGTCGTGGCTGAGACAGAACAAGTGCTTGCAGCCTGCATGTGCGAGAACCGAAGCTGATGGTATGATGCCTTTGTTCCTTCATTGTACACGTGGTGTACAATGAAGGAGTGCGCGAAAGAATGCGCGAGTTACAATCAACAAAACAACAAAAAGAATAAGGTGAAAAATGTCAAAATGCGCGGTAGTTCGATTTCAGGAGGCAGTTTCTTAACTCGCACAAAAGCTTCACAGTATAAGGCAGCAGTCCGGTCATATCTAGGGTAGCTCTGGTGGACGAGGCTGGCTGTTGTGCCCTGGATAGCATAACCCCGCCCTGCAAATCTCCACTGATGATGACACGACTTGGGGTCTTGTGAAGAACGAACAAGGCTTGAATTATGTGTAGCATTTGATTGACGGATGTCTTTGGCATTGGATCCAGCGCCGTCGTGGCAATAGATGCTTTGCTTCTAGTTGGCGCGCGTGAGAACCGAGGATGATGGGACGATGTCTTTTTTTCTCCGTTGTATACGTAGTAGCTTCATGTCTCTTTCGCAACTTTCTGTGGCGTTCTCTCAGTTTGTTGGATCGCAGACATGGCTTTGAGAACTGGTGCAGAAAATTTTGTCGCCGTTGCTTTCTGCGAAGATGGCTTAGGCATCGACTTTGTCTTAGCTTCTTTAATTGATGTTGTTTTTGATGACCTTTCAGCCACAAGTGTACTCGTGAGGAGGTTTCACTTGATCGTTGTTCTTGTTCGAGTAGCCGTTGCATTTCTTGGAGTTCGTGGAGTTGACTTTGTTGACATTGCTTGTCTTTTGTGAAAGTTCGTCAGATGGGCCTCTTTCAGGAACATGAGTCTGCTTTTCTTTAGATGGTGATGTGATCAGTAGATTATCGGTAGTCGACACTGTACTGCGAGGCTTGTCTTGCGACGACAGCAGCGTGACAGGCTGATGAGAAAGCTCCGAAGATGGTTGTGAGTCATCCTTGAATGTAAATGCTTCTGTCTGTTGACAATGCGCCGGAGTTGGTGGATTCGAAATTCCTGCAGTGCTTTGACTCACATGTGTGTTGTCACTTGACGATGAGAGCACAACAGACATGGCTTCAGGTGGTTCTGATGGCGCATGTTTTTCTTTTTTCAGCGTAGTTAGGCTGACAGTGTCTGTCGAACGACCCTGGTCGGGAACGTCAGGGTGGGGGCTGGTATTGCGAGGATTTACCAGCTCGTCACACGTAAATTTCGTCACACGCTCGAAACCGTTTGGGCTTTGTGTGTGACACGATGCATCAAGGCATTTGGGTGGTTCTGTAAAATCTGAAGTGTTGTGGTGCAGTGAACACGTTGAAAATGCCGATTTCATTGCAATTGGGAAAGGCGGGTTTAGGTTCAGTTTTTTGGAGAAATTTTCTAGATTTCTTTCGGTATACGGACGCTTTACATTGTCTGTTGTGACGTGCACGTTACCAGTCGGTGTTCGAATGCGTTACGTTTTTTCGGAAGAGTCATATGATTGTACAATGGTGGTATATTTTCTCTGAGATCTCGTTTGAAAAATAGGCTTACTGCGGGAAGACTTCGCGTAACTGTGATGGGTCAGTTGAAAAGCCTTCCGCTGATGAGGTATGAACAGGTCTTCGTCGTATTCTTTGAAACGGGTAATCATCTCTTCCCTGATCTTTTGCCATGATTCGTAGTTTTCGAATATGTGTGTCAGGTAAAACTTGAATGCCTCACCAGAGATGTAGTCGGTGAAGTTGATGATCATCTCCCGTTCCGACCAGGATGCAGCGGCAGCGTGGAGCTCGAATAGGCTAAACCAGTCCTGTACGGGTCCGTCGTCCGCTGATCCGGTGTACTTGGGGATGTCAAGGTCGTCTGATGGTGTTGTCATGATGCTGGTCTTGGTGTAGAGTTGGGATGTATTTTTGTGGGCTACGTTCGGTCACTGCGTCTTGCTGAGACGTTCGAAGATGGTGGCCGGTTGATGAAGTGGCCGCAAGGTCTTCATCCTGTCGACTCGTGTGACGCTATGATGTATTGGCGACGTGGCCTGGCTCATACCCCATGTCTATCTCACACTCCTTCCTTCTCTGCTTCTACCAACCATCGCTTCATACGTCACATATATACATATATATATGGTCAAGTAGATCTTCCATGAGCAGTCAAAACGTGGTTTATTTCGGCAAAGGAGCTATAGTCTGGCCTTCATATATATTGATGATGGAGCGGAGAAGAAAACTGGCATGCCATAACAAAATAAAACGCTGAGCGCACATTGAGAAAATATAGCTTATCAAATTAGTCAGTGTTATTCATAGTAAGGCCTACATATTTATTTGCGGTTCAAGGACATTCAGATCGGCATTTTAACATGGAAGTTCCTGGAAATGCTCTGTCGTAAAGCGGGCCACCACAAAGTACAGCATACAGCGGCAGTACGCTCACGATCTAGCAAGGATAGCAACAACGACCGTGTTCTGCTGTGTTCTCGATTGCACAACCTGCATTTCTACATTATTCCATGCTAACCTTCCATGTTGTTTCTTTTTCTTTTTTCAGTTCTCACTCCCCAATGCTCCACTCTCCGTAAATAAGCAAGTCAGTGATTTGCTTCCGCCAACTGGAATCTGGGCCTTTCGATGTAAAGTTCTCTCTCTCTCTGTGAAGTTGCAAGCAGCACTGTGTTCCTGTCAATGTGAAAAACAAGATTTTGTATAAGAACACTGAGCCACCGTCAGCAACACACCGCTGCCACAAATTGAGAAGCTGCTGATGGAGGCCATGGTCGACGAGACGGGTCCAGTCAGTGGAGCCGAATGCACTGCACACAGGCATTGTGTATGCCCAAAACATTTCATTTATCCACAAGGACATTTGCGAAGTTTATGGCAGATTAAATATTTCAGGATGCCCCAGTGGTCGAAATTTCTGGAGCCCTCCACTACGGCGTCTGTGATAATCATATGCTGATTTGGCAACGTTGAACCTCACACACAAATAATCAACTCGTGTTTTTCAGAATGAATTAGTATTTTTTGCGCCATTTCAGAGATGCATTGGCTTATTTCTTGCCCAATGCTTCGCACCGACTTTGGAGCAACTGACACGGGATTTAATATCTTACACAAAGACGTGAACGGTTAAAATGCCAGAAGGTCATAGCGTCTCCATGTAATGGCTCTTGTGTACATATCACAACTACCCCGTGTGGCGTCATAATCATAGAACGAAGTTGCGTGTACTGGTTTGAAAAACGGTTCATTTTTGACATAAAATATTAGAATAAGCGCATCTGTTTTACACGAGTTTTCTGCGCCTAAAAACAACTGACTTTTCTAGTTCTGAATTCACTAAAGCTCTTGGCGGCATGATATTTTTGTCTGACCATATCATGTATTTTACTATGTTACTGGGGAAAAAAGAAAAAAAAGTGAGAAAGAATAAAAAGAACATTATGAGAAAAAAAAGCAGGACAGAAAGGAGAGAAGAAAGACAGAAAAACAATTTTAAAAATGAAATAAAACAGGAAGAAAAAGAATGAACAGAGAAATAAAAATTAAAATCTCAGGCGAAAAAAAAAGACGAGAAAAAGTATACATACCCGTGTAAACTTGAAGTTCATCTACAAAATAAAAGATAGGAAGAAGAGAAACAGGAATATATATGAATAATGTATATACAATAGGTCTGGGTATGCATATAAAATGTCTATGTATTGTCATGTACACAAATAATGACGCATGTGAGATTATATATACATAGATAATTGAATGTGTATTTGATGTTTATGTAAAGATATATGTTAAGGCTGCTGCTGCTGATGATGATCATATAATCATACAGAGAATCTGGGTGGTCGGCATGGGAGAAGACGAGAGAAGAGTAAAATACATATAAAAAATGAAGGACCAAGAGTGAAGGATCACTGGAAGCGCCAAATGTATGCGGATAAGAGCATCACCACGTCCTTATTCAAGAAAGTTATATAAGCCATTTACCTCGACGCATCATGTGCAGCTTTGGAAGCGTGATCCCGCGGGATGTTGCCTTGTATTTCTTAGTGGGCAGAAATTGACTACAGCAAAATGGTGTGATTCAGTTCAAAGAGATTGCTGCATAGGCATTTGGTGCCTGTTAGAAGTGTTTCCTACGTGTGGAGATTTTGAAGCCTAGAGGGCTACTCTTGAGCCGGTAAATATGGCCGAAGATTCAGCTACGTGTTTGCTCTATCACCTTAATAAATGTAGTCCTCTGTTTAGCCAGTCCACTAGCTGTTGATGAACTATACGGCGACAAAGAGCTGGGGAGGTGGTGACATTCGCAGACAAAATGCCGAAATCAACTTCATATCGCTTAACGGTTCCGGAACCGATTTCGTAAAACCTAATGCGTGATATAGCTTTAAGTGCAAATATTTTTAGCTAAACTAGTAGCTATATGATGGTGAGCGTTGGAGCTGTTTTGTGCATGCTGGGCCAAGAAAAAGGCATTAAGCTTAAAGAAGGAGATAGTTACGTCCAGACCAGCCCTAAAATTTTTCACTCTTGGACAGAGAATTCTAAGTACCAATTCGCTAAAATATTCATTGCTGCCAGTATCAATTTCTCAAAACGTGTCAGCAAGACTCTTGTCACTCTCACTGTCCATTATTTTTGCACTAAAGCTGCATCTCCTTCGAGTTGGGTCATTGAACAATGATGGTCAGAGGTATGCAGGAAGACGAGTTTCCAGAACAGTGTGAACTTTTATATGAGGCAAAATTTAGAAGGATCGCTACGAATTATAGGCAGAGCTTATTGAGAAGCATCAGTTACAGCTCGTGTGAATGCGCCATATCATCGGCACTACCGCCGCTATGCACGCCTAAAGATTTAGATCGTGACAGGTGGCTCTTAAATGTAGCTGTCGCAAAAAAAGGACATTGGCGACAGAGGTGAGCTTAGATTGCAAAGTGCTCTTGTAGCTATCATTTCTCTAACGAGATGGTGCCGCTCTTTGTCTGATGCACCTTGTGGTTCATGCTCTCGGTGCTCCCCATTGTGTGCCTACAGAGGACAGGCTCGCATAATTTATTCCTTTTGCGGGTGTACCCTGTTCGTCGAGCAAACCCAGTTGTAACGATGTGCTTCACGTCAGTTTAAAACGCTCACATTGTTCCGTATGCAATCGCCTAAGACCTATCGGAAGCGAAAACATCATCTTTCTTTCAGTAGTTGGTATGCATGCTGCCGCGATCGCTCAAAAATCTTTCTTCAGCTAGTTTGGTCATTTAATTTTTTTTGCCTATAGTGTAAAGTGAACATCTTAAGTTCAATTAACCGATCCGTGGAGTTTTCTGAAGCTTCTATACCATACATGCAGCTCGAGTAGGTATGACATCTGTTTGTTGAGCACTAAGACATCATTCGCGAGAAAGTTTCTCCCCGATTGGCTTGTGCTGCATTATGTTTTAGGAAAATTCTGTTTATGGGGAGACTGTTTTTTATTTCTCATAAAAATCAAGCTAGGTTGCAGTTCTATGCTCTACCATATAAATTAAAAAAATGTTTTTAATTTTGAAGTTTTAAATATCAACTGTCAGTACGTCTGCCGCTATACGGGCAGTCTATTGCACGATATTTTACTGAAAGTTCTTTCCTACATAAAATTACTGATCGCTTAACACCCCCAAGATATATTGCTTACATGTTGCACTCTTCATTTACAAAAAATGGTTTGCGTAGCTTCCGTATGACGATGGTGAAATAAATCTGGGGATTTTCATTCCGAAACGACGATCCGATTGTGAGAGCGCCGTAATGGAGAGCTCCAGTGATTTCAAACCGTCTGGTGTCTTTTAACGTGCACTGACGTTTTAGAGTAAAGATATCTCTAACATTTTACCTCTATCAAAATCTACAACCATGACCGGGACCGAAACTCCACATTTATTACTGCAAATTTCGGATTTACCTACCATGCCTGGCCACCACGAGGGACCTTATTGTGATGCCACAGGGCACGCGTGAAAAACAAACGGAGTCGCAAGTTACATCTACAGCGACTCCAGGCCGGCCATCAAAGCCTTCGAACGCGGAGTCATCTCCGACCAGGCGTTACGTATCCTGCGCAATGCGGACCCGAGTGCCCTGAAGCACCACACTGTCATCTGGTTCCCCGCCCATCTCGGCCAGGTGCCGGGTGCCCTACCCAACCTCAACGAGATCGCCCATGATGCAGCGCGCGCACTTACCGACCGCGCTGCCACAGGGTAACCTCATCTTGCTGGGTTGGATACCAATCGGGATGCACCAATTACGTACAATGAAATTACAAAGCACTTTTACTTGGAACGCCGCATTTTCCACCCCCACATCCGAAACTTAATCGACCGCAGGCATTAACCCTACGCCTATTACAGACACACACGTATCCAAACCTTGCCACGCTTCACGTTTATTATCCCGATGCATACCCCAGCGACACATGCCCATCATGTGGACACACAGCGACACTCGAACATATGCTCTGGGAGTGTAGAACAACTCCTCCCGACTCTACCTCAAGCAAGTGGGAGAGGTCCCTCAGGAGCTCACTTCTCGCCGACCAGCGATGGGCCGTCCAGCAGGCCCACGAAGCGGCCGCCAGGTACTCCCTGTCGGTCCCTACGTGGGAGACGCCCGCTACGCGCTAAGCGCGTCCTGCAGGACCGAAATAAAGTTTTTCCATTCCATTCGCAAGTTACATTTGCATTCGCAGAGAAAGCCGACTGCTCCAATAGAAGAAAAAAAAAACAATCGTGGGTGTCTTGATCTGCAGTTATACCGGCCTATGTATAGTGCAGTCAATAGTAAACAGTTTCAACTAGGCATGTAATCGTTCTTCTGCAAGCACTTTGCCCGATTCCAAATGACTGATAAATTCTTGCCAAGCCGCGTTGAAAAAAAAAACGACTTATCTTTATGTAAAACCTCACTTGGCAAAATTTATGCAAAAAACTTCAAGGCAAGGCTAAGGAAGGAATAAATTGAATCACATCTTTTCAAAGACGCGCACTTTAATGTACATATAGGTATGCGAAGGTATATCACACTTGAAATATTCTTTAGGTTTTTTTATTTCCTATAGCTCAAGCGGGTCACCGCTGGAAAATTTGTTAGTGAAATTAAAACGTCTACTTCGTAATTTGCAGCTCAGCGTGGATTTTAGTTGCTACTCTGGACACTTCTGCAGCACATGCATGTGACCTGAAAGAAAAAAATGATTTGTGAAAATGTCTGTGAGCATGTAACATGAAGAAAGAGAATACAATTTTGTGAATTAAGGATGTTTTGAGAACACTGGATGATTCAACTTTGGTTTCCCTAAATAATATACACTGTACAATAACTCTTTGTTTGATAATTGCATGACAACACATTATATTAGAAAGCATATTATAACCACTAGCTTTTGTTGTCCACTAGAGCTATAGACAGCATGCTATAATTGCCTCCCCACATCTGCCCTTGTTTACATTTCAGCATTCTTTTGACTGTCTGCTCATAATGACGCTTCAAAAAACAATACCCTGCACACTACGCTGCCTACCAAGATATTCCGAAGATCGTCAGTGTGTATTATATTTTATAAGTTTCACATTTGAAGTAAAACATTACCTCAAGTTTTCCGTCTAGCTTTGCAAATGCCATATTGGCATACCAGATTTCCAAAAATAAAAAAATTGTGACACTTGGCCTATTACCTGACATTTACTTCTGTAGTTGCATGCATATTATTGTGGCTAAAACCAATATTTGGTAGGCAATTGAAAATATGGGTTAATTGCTTTTTTAATTTTTGGAGTCTAATTTGTCCGCTGATTCAAAAAATTGCACTCGCTGACTTGTAGAATCCACGGGAGCATGGAGATTTTGAGAAGGTGGCGTCTAGCAAAGATTGCGTAGTAATCGATATTCAACCAAAATCGGGGGCAAAACTAACACTAAAATTCAAAAGAGTGTAACTGATATTCTTGTGAGACATCCAGGTTAAATAAGGGCCATTATACGAATGATCGACTGACTTGGAGTAGATGCGTGGGCATTGCTCGCATTATACAAGCGTAACGCACAATTAAATTCGGAACAATACACATTTGTAACCGCTGACTAGAGCAGTGACATCGTTCTGCTCGTCTTGTTGCTTCACTCATAGGTGGTCCGCTTTAGCGTTCACTCTTCACTTTCACTGAATTTATTACATCCTAATATTTACTACAGGCAACGTTATCTACACCTCAAAGCTGTATCTGTTTCTTCGGATCCACTTTATCAATTAACGTAACCAGCTAGCTCTCTTATTACAAATTTAATTAAATGACCCTAAATCAACTAGGGTGTTATGTTTTTAGCCGACGTAAGATGCCTGGTATATAAAGGTAAATGTGAAGGAACCAGACAAATATTGCATTTCCCTGGTTTTTAAACATACCGGATACGTTTAATAATACAGCCTCTATGACATACCGGAAGTTATAGTAGAAGGAGCCATCAACAGATAATAGGCATTTACTAGTTCTTCCAATTCTTTTTTAACGCAAATGTAAGTTTTAGCAATGATCTAGTGGGTAATGGGAGGACACTGCTCGACTTAGTAACAATGAAGGAACTTTATATAAATCGTTGTTTACGAAAAAACACACACTTCTTCAGCAGACAAGTTCTAATTCAACAGCTTTCTAGTGGTTCTTGAAATGCCACCTATGCTTTGCATCGACTGAAAGGAAGTTGGATTCATTTTGTGCATCTGATGAAGCCAGCGTGTAGTGGACGAGTAGTATGAGTGCATTCACGCATGCTCGAGTTTAACTCCGTTAAAAGAATACGCTTCGTGGGTGTAGAAGTAATCGACCAGCATTCCTCATGTGAACTTTCGTCCAATTGCGGCTGGCATGTATTGTTAATCATTTAGGTGCCACCACTTCCCTCGAAGTGAATATGGGCGTGAGGTGACGTAAGAACATCAGCTATTTATTTAGAAGCAGATAATAAAATTTGTGCCCGAAGGATTAATTTGCTCGAAAGAAAGAGATTCGTTTGAACTCAGTGTCTCTCCGCAAGGATGTTCAAGTTTTTCAGGATATTTTCCACTGGAGACTACTATGACGCTGTGTATAGCTTGTTTCATTGCTAAGAGCAACGTTGAGTGAAACTGCAGCGCGAAAAAAAGAACGAACGCATGAAAGACGCCCTGCACTCGTAATTCACTGAACTCTCTGTTCTGATACTTGGAGCGATTTCTGTGGACGAAGTGCACTTCGTGTTTACGGGTAACAAAAAGCCATGCATCAGTGTTCCAAGAAATCAACAATGCGCAATGTGGCTTATAGTCTACTGTGCATTTACCAGCACTATAATGGACAAAGAAAAATATAGGTGAACTCTGCAAGAATAGTGAGGGAACGGGTAAAATTTTCAGACGTGTATAAAGTCAGAATTTTCCGCAATGCTTGTTAGAGCTTCTGACTCGTAGCAAGCAACAACCTAATCCCTACTGTCGATGCGTTTTTTTCTACTAAGAAATCAAAAACATACATATGTTGCCTATATTGCCATTCAATGTAATACGTATAGTGGTACTGCTGGACTCCTCTAGATTCTTCTTATTGTTATCTTTTAGAAAGAAGAAACCTTCTGACTTTAAACTAACGCTGACACTCTTTCTTGCACCTGTCGCAGGTTGAAAATACATTTCGTTCCAAGCCACACTCGCGATAATCGAAACGGACACATCTTTCCGTTTTCTTGTCAAAATACCACATTCCAGCATATTTTGGCGTGTTCGAACACCATCTTCTGCCAGGTGGACGCAGACACGGATCCTTGTCTGGGTCGTACCTAACTAAAAAATAGAATAAATTGAAATGTGGTTCGGCTCACCAAAAATATCGCCAGGACTGCGGGGGGAGGTGCAGCAGTGACCACAAAAGGTAGAAAAGAAGCCCTTTTAAATATTTTAGCACAAAAGTTTTTTTTTATTATGGGGTCCACCACAGCTGCGCTGGAGTATTTTCTTCACAGATATGATGCCGTAAAATATATTGTCACGGGGTCGTGACGTGGATGAAGAGGTAAAACAGCAGGTCTTATAAAAAACTGTTAATTAGAGCCTGGGTTGTGGCCACATAAAAAGAAGGTCAGATTAGAGCAAGACACTGGCACTGATAGCGGCGAGCAGAGCATCGGCCGTCGATCAACAGACAAGCAGGGAAGCGCGTCGCCTTTTAAACACCAGCCATGGAATGTTCTAGTGTTATCGCTAGCGGCACCATAGGTTCCAAAACAACCTAGTAATGTTCACAATGGCGGTATAATCTTAACAAATCGATCTACTACACCCCCGAAGCTTCTTGAACATTGTATACGTTGCGCTGAACGTAGCGTAACGGGGTGAGAACTAAACTTGAAGATAGGAACGAAGCGTTGTCTCCCTCTGAAAAAGGCATCATATCGTTGCTTTAACAAAAGATGAATGCACGATATTAAAAACCGTAAACACTAACTACAATCAATAAAGCACAGCAACAACAACATACTACGCTTATGTTCGCGCATGACCCCGCCGCGGTGGTCTAGTGGCTAAGGTACTCGGCTTCTGACCCGCAGGTCATGGGGATCAAATTCCGGCTGTGGTGGCTGCATTTCCGATGAAGGCGCAAGTGTGCTCAGATTCGGGCGCACGTTAAAGAACCCCAGGTGGTTAAAATTTCCGGAGCCCTCCACTACGTCGTCTCTCTTAATCACATGATGGTTTTGGGACGTTAAACCTCACATATCAAGCAATCATGTTCGCGCATGAAATGACTTGAGACGCATGAAATGGATGAGCATGGCCCCGTTGAGAGTTTGTAATACCGTTGGGAACAACCTCGAAGTCGAGTGGGTCAAGACGTCGAACTACTCTATACGGTCCGAAAGGCAGCGTAGAACCTTTTCACTGAGTCCACGTCGGCGTATCGCCATCCATACCCAGACATGGTCGCCAGGCGGGTACTTCTCTGTTCAACGTCAACGTACATGGCCAGCATGTCAGTGATGGTCTTGTTCAGATGCTCAGTGATACCATTCGTCTGTAGGTGGTACGCTGTTGTACAGCGGTGATTTGTCTGACTGTATGCCAAAATCGCTTGGGATAGCTCTGCAGTATTTGCTGTACCTCTGTCTGTGATGAGGACAGTAATTGCTGTACCTCTGTCCGTGATGAGGACATCCGGGGTGCCACGACGCAAGAGGATGTTCTCGACGAAGCTCTTTGCTACCTAGGTGGCGTTGCGTTCGGGCAGAGCGCTTGTCTCGGCGTTGCGGGTGAGGTAGTCAGTAGCTACGACGATTCATTTGTTTCCGGAATTTGACGTCGAGAACGACCCTACTAAGTCTATGCGGATTTGGTAAAACAGCTGGTGATGTAGCTCGATAGACTGGAGAAGTCTGGCTGGCCTAGTCGGGGACGTCTTTCCTCGTTGACAGTCTCGACATATCCTCATGTAAAGGGTGACGTCGGTGGCTTGTCGTGGCCAGTAATACTTCTCCTGTGTTCTCGCGAGTGTACGGTAAACACCAAGATGTCCAGCTGTCGGGCCATCGTGTAGAGCATTCGAAACGTCTAGACGTAACACTGAAGGTACTACGAGGAGGCAGTTGACCAGATGTGGTGAAAAGTTTCTCTTGACGAGGATGTTCTTATGCAAGAAAAACGACGCAGTCCTCGCTTGAATACATTTGGAACAAAGGCAGTCTTCCCCTCAAGGTATTCCACAAGGCCCTTGATTTCAGGGTCGGTTCGCTGTCGTTCTGCAAAATCATCGACGCTTAAGGTTCCCAGAAAGCAGTCGCCGTCCTCGTTGTCCTGTGGTAGTAGGTCAGTGGGGGCGCGAGACAGGCAGTCAGCGTCAGATTGCCTTTGCCCCGACTTGTGAACGACGGTGATGTCATATTACTAAAGTCGCAGACTCCACCATGCGAGGTGACCTGAGGGGTCCTTCAAGTTAGCTAGCCAACAGAGGGCATGGTGGTCACTCGCAACTTTGAAAGGCCTGCCATATAGGTAGGGGTGACACTTGGCGCTAGCTCAGTTGATAGCAAGACACTCCTTTTCTGTTGGGGAATAGTTGACTTCTGCCTTAGTGACCGACTCGCATAACCGATGACCCTTTCAAGTTCGTCAATCTTCTGCACCAGGACGGCTCCAAGTCCTACACTGCTTGCATCGGTGTGGATTTTTCGTGTCGGTGTTTTCATTGAAATGAGCAATACAGGCGGTGTCTGCAGGTGTCATTTTAGCTCTTGAAGTGCTTCCTTTTGCGAGGTTTCCCACTTGAACTAGACGTCTGTCATTGTAACGTTGGTGAGTAGCTCAAGATTGCGGGTAAAATTTTTGATGAAACACCTGTAATAAGCGCAGAGGCCAGGAAATCGACGTATGTTCTTGTAGTCGGTGGGTCAGGGGAATGCAGTGATAGCTGTTGTCTTCTTCGTGTCGGGGCGTACTTCCGACATGCTTATTACGTGTCCCAAGAACGAGAGTTGCTCTCAAGCAAAGCGGCATATTTCTGGCTTCAGAGTGAGTCCGGAGGATGTGATTGCTTGAAGTACAGCTTCAAGGCTCTGACGAGATTTGTCGAAGTTTGAGAAAAACACGACGACATCGTCCAAGTACACAAGGCAAGTCTGCCACTTTAGTGCAGCGAGCATTGTGTCCATAACACGCTGGAACGTCACAGACGCCAAGCCAAGCCCAAAAAGCCTGACCTTGAACTTGAAGAGACTCTCTGGTGTATGAGCGAAGTCTTTTCTCAGTCTCTCTCGTCTACTACGATCTGCTAATCACCTGTACTGAGGTCAATTAATGAAAGGTATTTGGCGTTGTGGAGTCGATGTAGTGGGTCGTCTATTCTGGGGAGAGGGTATACGTCCTTCTTTGTTATCTTGTTGAGTCGGCGATAGTCCCTGCAGAAGCGTAGTGCCCCCGTCCTTTTTCTTTACAGACAGTGGCGGTGACGCCCATGTACTCAATGAAGGCTTATTATTGTCGCGGAGGATTTCTTCGATGTATTTCTTTATAGCTTCGCGTTTGGGCGTCGAAACTCTGTGCGGACTCTGACGCAGTGGCTCGACATTTTCATCTATTACGACTCGGTGTTTAACAACAGGGGTTGGTCGAATTGTCGACGACGAAGAAACGCAGTTCTTGCATTTTAGGAGCACGTTTTGGCTGTTCTTGTTTATGCGCCGGAAGGCTTGGATTAACCTCAATAGCTGGCTGAACGATTTCAGTCGTCCAGGTAGGTTAGGTGGAATTAGTGAGGGCGCAAGCTTTGCTGGCTTCCAATACCGGTTCGATGTTGGTCACCGTCATGCCTTTGCTCCTGTGCTTGTACTTGTTGCTGAAGTTCATGAGCACCACTCTTGCGTTTCCTCCTCGCAGCTTGGCTATTCATCTGGCGACAAAAATTTCGCGGTTGATGAACAGATGATGGTCGCCTGCAACGACGTCTTGCATGTGTGTTGATTCTTGAGTGCTGACAAAAATGCTGACGCTGAAGGGAGGAGGAATGTAGACTTGGCCTTCCAGCCAACTCGAGGGGTGACTTCCTGACGGCTTGTCAGGGGGCAGTGCTTTTTCTGCGGATAGTGTTATCGATTTTGTTCTCAGGTCGATGAGGGCACCATGGAGGCCTAAAAAGTTCATACCAAGGATGACATCTCTCGAGCAATGCTGTAGCACGACGAAGCTTGTAGGATAAATCTTACAGTTAATAGTGGCCCTGGCTGTGCCGGTTCCTGTTGGCGTAACTAGGTGATCTCCCGCTGTACGGATTTCGGTGCCTTCCCAAGCTGTTGAAACTTTCTTCAACTTCGTGCCGGATGCCCCACCGATGACGATATAGCCAGCTCCGGTATGGACGAGAGCAGTGACGAGGTCACCGTCTAATATTACGTCGAGGTCGCTAGTTCGTCGTCTGGCTCTGCAGTTGGGTCGTGGCGTCCGATTACTGCAGTGGCAGTTTGTGCCGCTGTTCTGTTCTGTTCTGTTTTAACTGTTTTGCTGTGGAGAGATTGAGGAGCCTATTGCCTCGGCTACTGCATATCACAGAGTTCTGCAGCGAAAAATAAAATAATAATACAGAACGGTACCCAAAATTTAACAATACGAAAAAAACCACACATAATAGCACACTGAAACCAGTTCAAATAACATGTCAATACACAGTTTTCTTCACGCAGTTCACACAGTCAAAAACTACTTACACGCACACCTTACTACTCTAATGCCAGTATATACATGACCACACTTTACATAATACCCATTTCTGGCTGTCAGTCATAGGCGCTTGTCCAGTCCGGTCTCCACTAAAAAGTCTGTCAGGAAGATTATTGCCTTTTTCTGAAGATGCATCTCAGGCCATGGTCCAAGTAGTTTCTTTATTGTGAGGGGCCGTCTGTCCAAACTTGCTAATTTGTTCTTTAATTTTTCTCTTTCTTTCGCGTATATAATGCACTCCAAAAGAATATGGCGAACATTTTCTTCTTCATGACCACAATGGCATTCCGGTTAGTTTGATCGATGTATCTTGTGCAGGAAGCTGTTTGTGTATGCTACTTCCAATCTAAGTCGGTGGATCAATGTCTCTAGGTGTCGTGGAAGGTCTGTCGCTATGGAAAATTTTCTGTGTGGATCAACTTCATAAAGTACCGTTTCCTTTGATTTAGGGCTCTCAAACCACTTCTCCATCGAACAATGGTTAGCTCCTTGCGATATAAAATGTCGAATATCCGTCCCAGATATAGAGATTGTGCAATCCCGTCCTTCCTTCAACGCTTTCTTCGCGAGACTATCAGCGTCTTCATTTCCCTTTATTCTAATGTGGCTGGGTATCCATTGGAATACGATGTTGTGACCCTGCGATGAGGCATATTCCACAGTTTCTGCGATACATTGTGGTATTTCACCATTTCTGTAAGGTGATCTCACATTTCTGATTACCTGAAGAGCAGGTTTGCTATCAGTGCATATCACCCATTTTTGTGGATCTGGATTCTCGCAGATAAGCTTAACTGCTTCAAAGATAGCCACCAATTCAGCTGTCGTCGATGAAGATTTGTGCGATAATTTGTACATCTTCTTTTTCTGAATTTCGGGTATAAAGACCACACAGGCTGACGCTTCTTCTGTGCATGATCCATCTGTATATATCTTCGTTTTTTTATTATGCATTACATGAAGCTGATGAAGTACCAACTGTGCCGCTACTAGAGGTGCCATGGCTGCTTTCTTCTCCATGCCGTCTATTTCACGGATAACGTTGAGAAGTGGCAGCGTCCAAGGTGGTTTTGAAGGTTTCCATTGTTTAAATTCTGGTACTACTGCTTGAAATGATGATAGAGTATCCTGTAGTCTCGTTGCCGTTCTTTGTGTTAGTGCACCAGATAAAAAATGACTTTCATGTTGCGTGAAAATTCTAAATAAATTTCGAGATGTTTCTTTAGCTCGCAGTACTGCCACAGGTGGCTCTCGAGCCTCCGCATACACCAAATCACTGGAAGTTGACCGTGGTAAACCCAGACATACCCTCAAGCTCCTTGCCAATAACAAGTGAAGTCTCCTTTCGGTGGAGGCTGGGAGTCCGTGCAGCAGGGGCAGTGAGTAAGTTACGATGGGGCGTATCCAGGCAACATGTAGGGCTAATAACGACTCTGTAGTACCACCCCATTTGGCCCCGCAGAGATGCCGGAGGATTCAAATGGCCTGATTCACTTTTTGTTCCAGGGACTGGACATGAGGCGACCATGTTAGTCTCCGGTCTAAAATTTACTCCCAAGAATTTATGAGTTTTAACCATTTTAATAGGCTGATTTTGCAGAATAATCTGGAAATTTTCAGGTCTTTTTAATGTAAACGGGAGTATGGCTGTTTTGGCCAGACTCAGTGCCATACCTTTTTTTTAGAAAATGGTCTACATTATCCAATCCTTCTTGAAGAGTTTGTTGTATATCCAAAAACGATGGACCAGACGTTCATATACTTATATCATCAGCATATACTGAACATCTGATGTTGGGTGGAAGATTATACGGGAGCTGCGCCATGACTGCATTAAAGAGAGTAGGGCTTAGTACGCTGCCCTGTGGCACTCCTTGGTTGACGACATGTTATGACGTTGGGCCCTCCTGCGTAACTACAAAAATTTTCCGGTGCTTCAGGAAGTCTGCGATCCAACGCAGTATCTTGCCCTTGAATCCCTGTAACGCCAGGCCTTCCAGAACGTGAACGTGACTCACTGTGTCGTATGCTCGGTGGACATCAAGGAATACAGTGACAGTGATGTTTTCTTGCGTTCGTTGGTTTTCCACATCTGTGACCATATCCAGAATGCAGTCCATTGTGCATCTACCTCTTCTGAAGCCAGCTATGCTTTCTGGTAGTAGTTTTTTTATGTCTTGCCACCATAAAATTCGTTAATTGATCATTTTTTCCATCACTTTTGAAAAATAACTTGTCAAACTAACCGGCCTAAACGAGTCCAACTGCATAGGGCTCTTCCCTGGCTTTAGCAACGGTACTATTTTTGATATCTTCCAACTTTCCGGAACTTTTTCTTCTTGCCAAATTTTATTGTAGATGTCCAACAGGTGTAATTTTCCTTTTTTGCACAAATTAGCAAGAGCAGCGTATGTAATTCCATCTGTTCCTGGTGAACTTGTTCGTTTTACTGAAGACAACACATATTGGAGCTCCTCTGGTGTGAAGCTGTCATCCAGATCTGATGAACTGATCGCAGAGGACTTTGTTACAACCGCCGAAGCTGATTCTGCTGAGGATTTATATTCGCTCGTTTGGGCGGTCTCTCCATTTCTCAGTATAAGATCGCAAAATTCTTCGGCAATCACACGTTCGCTAACTCCTCGAGACAGCGCTAGAGCCTGTAGTGGTCTCGAGTGGACTACTGGCTGTCGGAGGGCACGTACCATGTTCCACAGTTGAGTCGCCGAGGTAAATGGGGAAAGTGAGGCACATAAATCTTGCCACCTTTTGGTTGAAAGCTTCTGCAGTTGGTTACGCATTGTAGTGTGTATTTTCTGTGCAACCTTGAAATCTTCTAAATTACCTGACCTGCGATATCTTCTTTCAGATCGGCGTCGTATTGCCCGAAGCCTCTCATACTCAGCGTCAACACCCAAATACCCATCTGGAATGGGTACTGTACGAGTTGCTTTTGTCAGAAAATTTTTTATCTTCGATGCATACGTTTCTGCGTCAGAACAGGGTTCAACATTTTGTCTCTGTAGTTCTCGAAAGATTGCCCAGTTTGTAATTCTTGTTGTGCGGTTATTTCTTGTTTTCTTCAACTTTGGGTGATATATGAATACTGGCAAGTGGTTACTTCCTCTTGTGTCAGCGTCTGCAGTCCAGTCTGCTCCAGCCGCTAATTCAGAGGAGCACACAGTAATGTCTAGTACGCTGCAGTAGTTATGCCCCCGTAGAAACGTTGGAGAACCATCATTTAGTATAGTGTAACCATAATCTTCGCATATTTTTACTATAGCAGATCCCCTTACACTACAACGCTCACTACCCCACAATTCATGGTGCGCGTTAAAATCACCACATATAATTATGGGATCATGGTCAGATCTACACACTGCAGCCAACTCTGCGTATGAAACGTTTGCTTGACGGTGCACGTAAACACTAACTACAGTTACAGTAACGTTACTAAACTTCACTTTGCATCTAACCAATTCCGGTGCATCTGTTTTTGAAGTAGCCACAAGTGTCGACGAAATATCGCGTCTCACACACAACATCACTCTGCTTTTTGCAGCAGGACGGTCTGCTTGGTACACCACATAATTGGACAAGCGAAAGTTAGTGGATACTCTTGTTTCAGAAATACACAAAATCGGAAACTCGTGCTGAGCGACGAATTTCCGAAATTCGCCACTCTTATTCTGCAAACCGTTGCAGTTCCACTGGAATATTGCACTTCTTTTGTACCAGTTAGATAGTCCGGTAGCCATGATTACGACAAGAGAAGATGCTCAACATCTAGCAGCAATTTCACTTCTGGCAAAGAACATGCTTGTGGCAGGGATCGTAGAATTGCTTTGAGAGCCGCAAAGATTATTGGCAAAATGACTTGCTCGATTCCGGCTGTCTCCGCCGAGATCGCATTTCTCGAAGAAGTTTTGCTCAGCAAGCTGCTGTGACCCTTCCCTTTGATAGTCAGTGGCTCCTTGGCTGTGTCTGGCCTGGTAGAAAGTTCCACTTCAGCTTGTTCTTGGGCCCGGACTTCTTTTCCAACGCGATGTTTTGGTGCTGAGCGCTTCAATACTTCCGAGTAAGAGTCGTGGTGCCACTGTTTTGCACTTGTTTGTGCCGCAGGAACATCTTCGACTATATCCGCATTGGGTGCTGGACCTTTTTGTATCTTATGGTACCCTTTTACAATTCTCTCTCTTTGTGCCGCTGATGCCAAACGGTTTCGAGAGCAGCCTGAGAACGACGCCGGATGTGGTCCAGCACAGTTTGCACACTTAGGTTGACGCTTCGAGGTGCATTCTTTGTAATCATGTGCGCCCGCACATACCTTGCATCTCTTGGTTCCCCTGCAAGTCTTAGCCTTATGCCCATATCTCTGGCAGTTGTAACACCTTACCGCCGGCTCAATGTATTCCTCGACAGTGTGAACCGTAAAGCCGAGAGCAACTCTTTTTGGCAATGGCAAGTCATGTCTAAACTGGAGTATTACATAACGTATGGGCTGCATTGTGGCACTTCCATCTTCATTTCTTACCCATCTCTTTTGTCGTGTGACCGAGACTACTCCAGCATCTTTAAGATAATCCAGTAGGTCATAATCACTGTATTCGAGTGGAACATCTCTTATCTTTGCTAGGGTCTTCATGTAAGACTGAGGTATCATCACTTGTACAGTTTGTGCCGCTGTTTCGAGGTTGAGTCATATTGTCGTATTTTGGCAGATCTTCGGCAGTTCTTCACACAGTGACCGCACCTACATCGGCTGCTGCACCTAGTTTTCCGAGAATGGGCTAGGCGACCACGCTCGAGTTGGGCAAGTGTGTGGCCGGCGGTGAGGGGACATGTAGCGGCCCGTTGAAGGCGAACGGGAAGGTCTTCGGTGTGTTCACTGCTCTGCTGCGAAGTAGTCGGCAATGTCGTATGGTCTTTTCCCTCGCTGTGGTCGCGGCGTGTCTGTTGCTAAACCACACACTCTTATCTGGCGGTACTGGTAAGGGTGGTAAGTGTGGCCAGCTTCTACGCTGTGGGAGCACAGGGGTCGGTGGTCGGGAGCACGTCACATGCAAGTTTTCCTCGGAGTACTGCGCTGACTAGTGGGCGGAAGACATGAGGGCGGCGGTGGCTGGCGGTGAAACTGCGATGGTGCGACCTTTTGACGTGAGGGCGAAGGGGGAACGTAGTGTCGTGCTGCAACAGCGTAGCTCATTGGTTGCGGCTGAGGCTGCGGTGCTTCGGAAACTCCAAGCGATTAACGAACTTCTTCGCGGACATTGTAGGTGATCGAGTCCACTTGAGGCTGCGCTTAGGGGAACAGCTTGCACAGCTCCTCCCGAACGATCGCTCGAATAGTCTTGCGTAGGTCGTCAGGGCATAGTTGTTGCGTTTCTGCGTACTCTGGCGTCCAGCGGCGATTGAGGGTCCGGGTGCGCATCGTGTCGCTTCAGAGATGAATGCCTCGACAGTGCGCGGTGGGTTTCACATCACACCTGCGAACAGCCCCTGCTTTACGTATCACGTGGGCAAGCATACTTTTTGTCTTCAGGCATATCGGAATTGGTGTGCCGGAAGAGTTTGGTCATCTTTCCTGCGAAGAGCGTCACGTTTTTTTAGAAGCTGCAAACGGGTTTCAAGCAGCGCTTCGGCTCCGTCCTTAAGTATGATGTTCGTGAATGTAGCGAGGAAGTTTGTGCGGAATGTGTCCCTTGTTCGGGTTCGCTCCTGGTTCTCGAACAATGTACGAGTGGCATCTTGTAAGGCCAAGTACGCATGACAAAGCTTTTCTTCACTGGTCCAGGCATTGAAAGTGACCACTCAGTCGTTTGCCTCCAGCCGACTTTCCTGATCTTCAAGGGTTGAACCATGGAAGATCGGCGGTTCCTTGGATTGCTGGAGCATGCTTGGTGCAGACGGCACAGGGTCTGTCCTTGTTGTTGAGGCCGTGGTTAGGGACTTGGTTTGCCGGGTCTTCTCAGGTAGAGGCCTGAACTCTGGCAGCAGACCTTGTTGCCTGCGGCTTGTTCACATCGCGGGGTTAACGTCGATGTCTTCTCGACTGGCGCTGTCTTCACGGCTGGACCGAGTTGTCCGGTACATGGAAGGAGCAGTTTCGTGCGTCTTTATGTTTGAGCAGCGTGCTTTAAGTGTTGAGCTGTGACAGTGAGTGGTTTGTCCACACTTGTGTTGTGCATTCTGATGTCGCGCGTTCTTTCTGCTTGAGGTAAATTGCGGTAGGTTTCGAGCTGCTCGCCATTTTCGCGAGAAAGTGCAATTGGTTGCTGCGGCATTCATTCTTTCCTGCTTGTGAAAAAAACTATGGAAAATAAGCCCTCAACTACCTTGATGAAGCCACGTTTCAATTCCGCGTATACGGATTCCTAAAAATAGAGATGAGCCGTGTTTCTTTTCAACACACTTGGGGCAGCTATTAGAGATACACTTGCACGTCCCCTACTGCAACGTAAATCATAGATTTGCTACGGTGGCAACATTCACTCAGCAGTAGAAAAGAAACTGTGGTATTTTACCGCAACTGGAGCACCCTACGACCATGGTGAAGCTAACAGCGCATGCGGGTATGTACGGTCAATATTCGAAGTCGAAAATACTACATGCGATTCAACAGAACCTGGGCTAATATAAAAGATAAAGTAAAAATGGCAGACGTTAGGTTAATCCTTTTTAAACACTCCTGAAACGTATTAGTAACAGGAACAATCGGTCTTTCGGGACTTTTCTGTTTAGCAGACTGTTCAAACTGTTCAAACTGAATCTATTTTTTTCTAGTGCCAGAAACAAGCTAAATATTGATATTGATCACCACTTAACCCCACGCAGAGTAAAATTTATTAGAAGTACTAATGAATATACACGTGAAGTACCTGAGACACGCCCACTCATTCTTGCACAAAAATGTATTCGACAATATCTTCACCAGCTTGAATTCTACTGCAATGTGCTTTGTCGAATAATTCCGAGGTATGGCTGATATTATTTTTTGTTAAGCCTGAGAAAAACAACTCACAATTTACTTTTCTATGTTAATAGTGCTATGATGTGCTCCTCCTAAGTGAATGTTATGAAGAGGCTTGAATAAGTCCACAATTGTATTCTATTTATTTTTGAATTTGTCTTGTATTTTTTATACTTCATTGCTTGAATATTTCACTATGCCATTCCACACTTATCGATCTTTATATTGCATTTATTAGCAACTGTAACTCACTCCTGTATTGGCCTGACGGGGTTATAGGGATGTGTTACAGTTGTTATTGAATGAAATTTCATTCATTTTCAGCTGCGACGTTTTGTTTTTTTTTTGTGGTTTCACCATTTCCCTCACGAGCGAATGTGGGATTGAGGTGACGCAAAAAACATAGTTAATTATTTAAAGAGATAAGAAAATTTGTGGCCACAGAAGTATATAGCTCGAAAGAACACTGAAACAAATAAATAAATAATGACTGTGAATAATCTTCATTTGTTAACAAATGAAATATATGCAGAAATACAAAACAATGACCTATTAGAATGAGCATTCTTTATTATGACTCACGTTCTTTGCTCAGTATAAGAGGTCATACGTGTCGCAATAACGGTAGCTGCCCATAATATTTCGGGCTACCTGAACATTTTGTAGTAAATAGGTGAGAAGATGAACTCTTTTGGAGCATCTATATAGTGTAAAGACAAGCGCTCATGGTACTCAAAATAACTTTCCTAAATTACTAGTCGTCTTTCTTTTTTGGTATTCAGCAACGATACTCGCAGAACTTCGAAAGCCCGCGCTGCCACTAGCTGATAATTATCCATTTCATTTACACCACACTCTCCGCCAGTGACAATGTTCAAGAAGACTGGTAATTACAGTCAGTGTGACCTGTATATGACGCAGTGTCCCTGGTTGTAGCGCTTATTTTGAGCAGCTTTTCCAATGTATTGTACGAGGTTGAAAACAGTAAACTTACTTACCTCCACATAAGAATCTGCATTCTCTTTTTGTGTAAAAATTGTTGCCGTTTCCTCCACATCCACTATAATCAAAGGTTCTGCATTTGTAGTTGGAGTCGTTGTAGAAATAACGGGATAAATGCCTTTTGCAGTCACCGTAATCTGGATCCATGTAGCAGGCTACTGGCTTTTTGATGACTGAAAAATATATTTGTACACTTTCAAACTGTTTTACCAGAATTACACACACACACACACACACACACACACACACACAAACACACACACACATATATATATATATATATATATATAGTGTGAGTGGGAATACGTAATAATTGAATGGGCTAGTTGGTCTTCGTGAACGTATGGGAAATGTCTGGATATGAACGTATGGATATATATTGTCACCACCGCGGCGACAATCTTGGGGGGTGACCCGACACACGTCGAGAACTGACCAGCCCGGGATAAGAATCGGATGTGGACGTACACGAACATTCAGTTTCGTTCTCAGTGTTGACAGTGGTTCTTCCTCTTTTCACTTTCTTTTTTTCCTTTTTTATCTTTTCGTCTTTTTTCTTCTCTCCTTTTTTTCTCTTCTCACTCTCGCAAACATCTTTCAAGGCGAGAGGAACGCGGCAGCATCGAAGTTTGGAAGTTCATGTTAGTATAACTCATCCCCTGATGAATGGAGGACCCCTACCGAAACTGTTGGGAAATAAATATATTTATCCTTGTTGACAACGCTCCTGTTGAGCCATGTATATATATATATATATATATATATATATATATATATATATATATATATATATACCAAAAACAAATGTGATGCTGGGTCCGGGTAAGGTTATCCGTATAGGGAAGTATTTACTATTAGTATTAGTATTTATTATTTATTTTTTCTTCTTTTTTCTCCTTGCTATTACCGGTCGGACAATTCTTCATGTTATGTGCTTTATCTTTTATGCGTTTCATCTTTTTTGTGAGCAACGTGCTCGCCACGTGCTTGCGCATGGAAGCAATATCTTTTTACTCGTGTATTAAGTGTCCTTCATATTGTGTGACTTGCATATATATATGCCCATATATCGCCTTTCATGCCGGTTTTCATATTTGTATCTCATTGATATGCACATGTATATAAACAGCACTCGTGCCATCAACTGTATTCTGATGAAGGCCGGACCCGCGGCCGAAACGTCAATAAAACTACTTCGTACGTGCGTCTTCTTCCCTATACGGATATATATATATATATATATATATATATATATGATTTATTGCACAATATTGCCAAGCCTTTCCGAAGAAGGCGGAAATGTTGTACGCCCGTGTGCTCGGATTCGGGTGTACATCGAAGAACCCCAGGTGGTGAAAATTTCCGGAGCCCTCCACTACAGCGTCTTTCATAATCATATGCTGGTTTTGGGGCATTCAACCCCACATAGCAGTCAATGAACAATAATGCCAAAGAAAGCATAGAAGAAGTTATTGGACTGAATTTTATTGTAATTGTGGAGAAAGAAACGTGGATGAAATTATAACTTGCCATGGACAGGAACCGAACCTGCTACCTTCGAATAACGCGTTAGATGCTCTACCACTGAGCCACCACGGCGACTATCCTCCCAGCGACTTTATTGGATATATTTATGTGAATTTATACGTGGGATTGTTAGTCAGCGCGATAAGTAGCCTTGGCGGCAAGTGCGGCACAATCTTTAAGAACCTGTGTGGCGTCATGCAGCGTCTTGTGTGGCGTCATGTAGCACGCGAACTTATTACGAGCTGGTAGCTGACCAATAGTCCCTCGTATACAACCTAAAGGCACCACGTCTGCCAGTTCGGCACCCTCAGTAATGAATAAGGGAAAGAATTGTATACTTATGGGCACGTTTTTTCGTGATTGATAAATTCATAATGAGGTATAGCACAATAATGCCAAGGAAAGTATAGGGGAAGTTATTAGAATTAATTGTATTGTAAATGTGAAGAAAGTAATGTGGGTGAAAAGATAACTTGTCGTGGGCAGGAACCGAACCTGCTCCCTTCGAATAACGCGTTCAATGCTTTACCATTGAGTTACCACGGCGACTATCCTCCCAGCCACTTTATTGGGTATATATTTGAATTTAAACGTGGAAGTGTCAGCGAGCGCCGTCAGTAGGCATGGCGGCGAGTGTGGCACGCTCTGTAAGAGCCTGTGTGGCGTCACGTAGCACGGAAACTTATTACGAGCTGGCAGCTGACTAATAGTCCTCGTATACAACCTAATGCACCAAGTCTGCCAGTACGACACCCTCGTTAATGAATAAGGGAAACAAGTGTATACTTATGGGCTTGTTTTTTCCTGTTTGACAGATTATTAATGAGATATGAGACAAAAATGCCAAGGATATATTGCCTAGGATATATATGCCAAGGGCATATATATTTAGGAGAAAGAAGTGTATACTTAAGGGCTCGTTTTCCCGTGTTTTGATATATATATATATATATATTTATATATATATATATATATATATATATATATATATATATATATACATTGTATGAGCGTAGTCGCCGGCTCTTCTTTATCAATTGGACGTGTCATCATCAATTGTATAGTTCACCAGTAGATACCATCATCAGTGTGTGCCAGATCGAGCTCGTCTGGAATAAATCTCTTCCTCATAAGCGGTGGAGGTGCTAAGTATCTCGGCTATCACAAAACGTACGACAAAATACGCAGTCGGATACAGCTCTTCCTCATAAATGGTGGACAGTGCTTCTCGATCCCCAAGTCCAATCGCACGTTATCACTGGAGCTCCGCTCGGATCGTCGTCTAGTACCACTTGCTATGGCAGTGCAAGACGATTCTGGTTCATCCAACACCACTGGCTCAGTGCAGCCTCCACCCTCGACCCCGGCCATCCCCATCCACCAGCGTGATTCACCAGTGTTCTCGAGTCTCAAAGGGGATGACGTGCAAGAATGGCTACACACCTACGACCTCGTAAGAGAGTTGAACAGGTGGGATACTCTACACAAAATACGTACGGTTCCTTTCTACCTGACTGATTTTGCCAAAGCTTGGTTTTGGAACCACCTCCAAGATCTTCCCGACTGGGACACGTTCGCATGGCAGATTCGTCAGACTTTTGGTTCCCCCATTGTTCGCGCTGAAACAGCAACGAAGAAGCTTGCTGAACGCATTCAACTGGCAGGTGGCAGGTCTTCCTGCGGCCCTCCACATCCATGCCCTCGTCCGCAACATCGTTCGTGAGGAGCTTCTTGGGCGCTGCTCTTCCTGCGCTCCACCATTTACTTTAACCTCAGCTCCAACCAACTTGCGGGACATCATTATGCAAGAGATTGCATCTGCGTCACATCCACCATGTCCGCCGAATCTAGACCTCGTCAGGTACCAACGTACACAGAAGTTGCGGCGCTCTCAGCACCCACCACTATCCCAGCGGCTACACCAGGTGGCCATGTACCTGTGGCGTCAGTATCACCACTGATGCGCCCACAGCCGTATTACACCATGCCGCTTCCTTCTCGCCCAATCTGTTAATATTGCCGCTATAGAGGTGCCATATATATATATATATATATATATATATATATATATATATACCGAAGATTTTTCAGTGGGCCAAACCTACTTCGGAAGAGATGAGACACAACTTAACGGTTGTCCCTATTTTATTTCTAACGGTTTCGACCGGTGGACTGGTCTTCGTCAAGGTTTGCGAACAAGTTTTTATCTGTGTTATCTGTTCGCAAACCGATACTAAGATTGATCCAGCGGTGGAAACCATCAGAAACAAAACTAAGACTCTCTCTTTCTCTCTCTCTCTCTCTCTTTATATATATATATATATATATATATATATATATTGTGAGATCAAACAGATACTAATCCCACGGTAAGTATAAGAGAAGTTTTCAGACCAAACTATGATGTAAATGTGAAGAAAAGTGCATGGGTGAAAAGATAACTTGTTGTAGGCAGAAACAGACAGCAAGTTATTTTTTCACCTACTCTTTTCACATTTACATTAGAATTTGGTATAATAACTTCCCCTATATTTTTCTTGACAATATTGTCTGTTAGATTTTATATTATTGTGTCAAAACACGGTAAAACGAGCCCTTAAGAATACACTTCTTTCTCTTATATACATGGAGAGTGCCCGTAGCGTGAAAAAATGAAAAAAAAGGCAAGCGTGCCTTTGTCGCTTGGAGAGTGAATAATGAGACTAATGCAGAATAACCTTACTACTTACACTGTGTGATCAAATCAAAAGGCACGAAACGACGTAACAAGGTAGCCGTGAATATAGTTGCCTATGCCGATATCGGTTAACGTAGCGAGGTATTCAACGTAGCGAGGTATACGCACTTGTGTACTGGGCCTTGTGGGGGCCCCCACATTTGCACGAGAGGGCAATAGCTAACATATTCGCACCATGCCATTGACGACACACTGCGTATGATGACTGGGTGGCATCCAACTGCTGAATTCGACGACTGAAAAACAGCGTTGCGTTATCTAATCTTTCAGCAGAAGGTGTTAAATCGTCCGGACATCAGTCAACGATGAATGATGACCGCATGTGGGGAAAATTACATGCCAAACAATTTATTCTTAAAATGGGGGCCTGTTTCCTTTCACTTTGTAAACGAGGGGTTGATGACCAGTGACTGGCCAAACTATCACGGCCATTATGATCAATAAGGTGAATGACCTCACTGAAAGTGAACGGCGTGAAAAATTACGAATGTTTGCAGAGAAAATAGTAAATACCATGAAAAACACTGCAATCTGAAGTGCCTAAACATGTACGATGAATTCAACGATGACGCGAGTGACTGGGTATTATCACGGCCACACGACATCTGGTGACAAAGTTCTTCAGCTCATTCTTCAATCGATCGTTGTGCAGCGGCCTGGGATATACACTTTGAACAGGTTTTCAATTACACTGACAGTGTGGTTTCGTACCCTTTCATTAAACTACCCATTGTATATTCATGTTTTGTCTTGTGTATGCTTATTCGTGCTGGTTGTTATCATACGTGTGCTCAAAGAATTTTATTTTTTGCAAGAATCTTTCATTGACTCATATTGTTACGTAAAATGAGACGTTACGTGCCTATTTGCGGGCGTATTTCCACTGACAAAGACGAAACAGATCACGTACAGTGGGCAAGCTGGTGCACTTCGTTGTTGTCGTCGACAGATTGCTGATATGCCAGCTACGTACCATTACCCCCCGGAAGTAAAAGCGCCGTCTTGGTGCACATGAATTATGGTCTTCAGATGGCCAGCGCTAGGGTTTTCACCTGCGGACGTGTATTAGGTCACTGGGTGTGGTTGCAAGCAGGGTTGATCTCATAGGTGATGTTGGTGGCCAGGCTGATGATGCTCTGAAGACGGATGAACCAAGAAAACAAATTCTCTGATAATCTAACTCACCGAAAAGGGCACCACACGAGAACGAGAGAAATGAGTGAGAAGCGAAGTCTACATGCCGGCTTTTGTAGATGGCTTTCTGGGTAGCTTATGAAGCCGAAAGTCCAGAGCGGTTGATTTGACGTGCGTGTTCGGCACGAGTTATTGAAGCAGCGGTTGACGAGGTTGCAGTGGTCTGGAGTAGAATGTTCGGTTGTAACGCCGGATCACGACCATAAAGCAAATAAAAGGGTGAATAATGAGTGGTGTCATGGCGCGAATATTGTTACTCGAATGTCACGTATGGTAGCGCTAGGTCCCAGTCATCGTAGTCAGAGGCATCGTTGTTATTGTAGTCAGATGTCCGTGAGGATGCCATTTAGGCGATCGATCAGGCCATTTGTTTAGCCTAGAAGGATTTGTTGACTTTGTGGGGCTTAGGAAGAGCACAGAATATCGTCGATATCTTGTGACGAAAATTCGTGGCCGCGATCTGTGAGCAACTAAGGAGAAGTGCCATCGTGTAGGATGACATAGTGGAGCGAAAAGTTTGCACCGTCAGTAGCACCGCTACTGACGGTGCAACTGACGGTGCAACTGACGGTGCATCTATAGCAATGGCTGCGCACTTGTTGCCCCAGTTGGATTCAGGAAAATGGCTGAGAAGATTTATACCTACACGGAAGAAGGGTTCAGCTGGGATGGAGTTCGATTGAAGAACTCCTGCCAAGGGTGCTACTGGTCACTTCCTACGATGCAGGATGACACGTAACGGCGAACAGACCTGGCGAGGCCGCGCCAAAACATGCAGCGAACACGATTGTACGTGCGAGATACACCCAGATGGCCAGCGGCTGGTTCGTCGTGAGGCACAATAGAACGCAGATGTTTCGACACGACTAGAAGAAGCTCAGGGTCATTTGGCTGGAGGCTACGACGGTACAGCATGCCATTCGAGAGGACGTACGTGCGAAGCACGCTTCGATTAGAGCAGAATCGAGACGGTCAATGAGTGACCGCAGGGAAGCAACGTAGCCCTTTTCGTCAACATTCTAAAGAAACGTAGACATAGACATGACGCTTGGGCTATGCTCGATGACCGATCCGTATGATTGGTCCACAGGGCAGCGGGATAAGCAATCAGCGTCCAGATGGAGGCGTCCAGACTTGTAGGAAACCGAGTAGGAATACTCCTGAGGACACGACTCCCAACGACCAAGTCCCCCAGTAAGTTCCTCAATTTATAAAGGCAACACAACGCATGATGATCTTTGACGACTCGAAGAAGGTGGCCACACAAGTAAGAACGGAATTTCGAGACCTCCCAGGCAACAAGTCATTCCCGTTCTCTTAAGGGAAATCGCATTTATACTTCGCAAGAAGACGGCCTAAGCAAATACGAGGTTCTTGCCCCGCTGCGTTTCCGCCAAAACTGCACCATTGACGCGGCCACTGGTGTCTGTGCGCTCTTGTATAGGAGCATCGTGGTTGAAATGTGCAAGAATAGGAGGTGTCGTTACAGTGGTGATTAGCTGAGAGAAGGCGTCAGCTGGAAGAGGGCCCCAATATAATGGGACGTTTTATTTGAGAAGGTCAATGAGTAGGCGGGAGAGTGCCGCTGAGTTTTTTAAGAACCACTGAAAGTAGGGGCAGAGGCCCGCGATAGCGCGAACATCATAGACTGAGCGTGGGACTGGGAAGTTTCTTACAGCTCGTACTTTAATTGGGTCTGGTCGTCGCCAGTAGCGTCAACAAAGTGACCCAACACAGTGTTTTGAAGAACACTCAAATGTCTCTGAGGAACTTTGCTGCAGGCCGTCTTCTTAGAATATTGATAGAATTATGGAAAGACATTGAAGGTGTGGGGCAAAGGTGGGTGAGAGTCATCCAAGTAGAACAAGCACGTCGCCCATTTAGGTTCTTGAAGCAGCGTATCCATCAAGCTCTTGAAAGTCGCTGGGGCGTTGTAGAACAAACGGCATGACCTTGAATTGATAAAGGTCATCGGAAGTAACGAATGCAGATTTTTTACGATTCATTTTGTCTACAGCAATTTGCCAGTAGCCAGATCAAAGGTAGAGAGATCAAAAGACGGTGGTGCCATGAAGACCGTGAAGTGCGTCGTCAATAAGTAGAAGACGATACACGTCATTCTTGGTAACCTTATTGAGGTGCAGAAATTTAATTCAGAAGCACCAGGAGTCATATTTTCTTTCTTTACGAAGACTGCTAGGACTTGAAGATGGTTCAATGATGTCTTCCGTTAGCAATTTGGGCATTTCCTTTTGAATGATGAATCGTTCTAATACGAACACGCGGTAAGGTTGCTGGTGGTTGGGCGGAGAGTCACCAGTGTTAATGCGATGCTGGAAAAGGCTATCCTGGCCGAAGGAACGAATACAGATATGAAAAATGTCACTACAGAGAACGGAAACCCGGCAGAAAGCATCAGCCTGCTCACAAGAAAGGCGTGATCTAATCTTACTTTAAGAAAAGGCTTCGTGAGAACTGGGTAACTGTGAGAATTTAGCTTGGGCTGTAACAGCTACAGCGACAACATTGATGTCATTGTTTGTTATAGCAGTAAGTTGAGCAAGTGACATTTGGTAGGGCAACCTTTGGGGAAAGAGGCCGAAAGATGGGAACAGGTGGAACACACAGTTGTCAACTATGGAGGCGATGGTATGCAGCACTGCAACACTGCGCGTCAATCGTGCGTCTGTTATCAGTGTAACGATATAGTCTCCGTCGGGAACTGAAGGAGTCGATGACGAACGTATGTCACGGCTCGAGGCGGCAAGGGACCAAAGTAGTTGAACCAAAGGGGCTGACGCGCTTTTCGCTGGCATCAAAGAGGAGGGGAAGGTCGAGGCTGAACGAGCCAAAAGAACATTCAATTAAGGCCGAGTTTGTAAAAAGACATCAAAGCCAAGTAAGAAGTCATGTGGGCAATGGGCTAGCACGGCAAAGAGGATGTTGGTGTGACTACCAAGAATTCTGACACAAGCAGTGCACATTCTAACGGCCACTACGGAGCAGCCATCGGCAACACGGACACCTTAAGTCCTAGAGGGCGCCACAATTTTCTGCAAACGGCGTCGTAGATGAGCGCTCATAAAAGGTAGTTGGGTGCCTGTATCAAAAAGGGCAGTCACAGGAACATTGTCAATTTTGACTTCAATGAGACTGTGGTGTGTAGGCAATGTGAGTAGAGGATTTCCGGACGTCGTTGTTATTGCAGCTTCACCTCCATAGGCTGCAATACCTAGTTTTCCTGCTGCAACAATTCAGAGAAGCTCCGCGAGGAAAGGCGCTGAGGCTGCGGAAAGCGAAATCGGCGTCGTAGTGGCGACCGGAAGCGGGAGTAGCGGCAACCAGAAGGTGTGTCAGTGGGGACAGACTCGTGAGGAGGCGGCGAGTAGAACTTAGACGGTGCAGAGGCTGGACGTCTAGATGTTGTAGGGTGCATATAAGTAGGAAAGCTCTGGCGTGGTGGGTTGGATTGGCGGTGACGGCAATAACGAGAAACATGCCCAGGTTTATAACAGAAAAAGCGGATAGGCTGGTCGTCAGGGGTCCACCACTCGGAAGCATTCCGGAAGAGCAATGTTAGAGGAGATCGGCGAATGTTACCTGAAAAGTAAGGACCTGCTTAAGGGTGAGTCAGGAGACATGCTGACGGAAGACCGAGATTAGCAAAGTTCTGCTTCACCACAACAACTTGAATTAGAATTACCGATGGCTGTGATGGGTCGCATGGGTGACATGGGTTGTAAAAAAAAGGCTACTGAACAGGAGCTGGAAAGGCATCTTCAAGCTCCTGATGAAAATGTTTGGTGCCATGGTCATAGGTTGGTGGCTGACGAGTGGTTTTACGCGGTGAAGTTGCGGCCGTATAGGGCAGTCGTGTGACTCTCTGCGTGATACGACGGCTCTTGATGTGTTCAAACTGCCGGAAATCTTTGATGATTTCATCGACGGTGGCAACGTTATTGTAGACAAGCAGGTTCAAGGCATCTTCTGCGAGCCTTTGAGCACGTGCGATACTTTCTTTGTCTTGGACACCTGTTTTTGTCAATCAGGGGGAAAAGGGCCATGGCGTCATGAATGCGCGACATGTGATTTGGCAGACGTCGTGCCCGAGTAGCCAACTGATTTCGCGCAGCCATCTGCCGTGGTGCGCAGTTGCCAAAAAGGTCACAACCAGAGTGTAATGTCGGCTTCGCGTGTCTCGAACCACACGCGTGGTGAGCCATCAAGGCAAAAAAAAACATGGTGGCAAGCATGAGTGTCGGGTCCCGCCTATAGCCGCCGCTGAATCGTTCAAACTTGTAAAGCCACTTGTCAAAGTCGACACCATCCTATCCGAAAAATGTCCAATGAGCACAAACAGGAGGTAGGACAACGTATGTTGGAGTCACGGATGGTGCGGGTAGTGAAGATGATGCTCCTCCAACTTGTGACATGGCTGGACCCATGATGATATGGCCATTGCAGAGCTTCGTTATGGGTGCCAGGAAGAGAACCTACACAACAATTATGTTACGTAAGATGAGACAACACGTAAATATTTCCGAGTGTATTGACACCGATCGAAAAGGCACAGAGCACGCACAGTGGGCAAGCGAGTCCACTTCTTTGTTGTCGTCTTCTGATCGCTGATATGTCAGCTACGGAGCAGTGTGCTCGTCATGACAGACTTGTATACAGTACGACGCGAGATGTGGCTTGTTCACCAGGTTAAAATGAATGAACCTTTCATTATGAAACATCGTGACTCAAGGATAGACTTAAAATAAATACGGTAAATGGGCAAAAGAAAATCGAAATGTTACGTGAGGGAGCTGTACATCATTTTGAGCAAAAAAAAAGGCTGTAACCTAACCGAGTTATGCAGGGGTGCGCGATCCAACAAGTACGGCTCATATTATTTCACAGATTTAGTTGAGAGTCCGCAAAGGTTAGCGGACGTAGTCTGCAATAGTAAATGCCTGGCTGGCAGTTTCCTTTAGGCTTCTATGGGTGCAACTAAATACGCCTATTGTTCATCTTGCTTCTCTGTTCAGTGAAGCGCTCGGATACTTCCTTCCTCCGACTCATCGGTTGCCTCCCTGCTCTTGGTTTAGTACTGACGATGAAGCCTGGCTACTTTCATTCTCCCTTACTCGCTTTCCATATACGCCGATGAATCCCACTGAGCCGCCCCTTATGTAAGACCTTTTTGAAAAAGATGAGGACGCCTCCTTTCTGGGCTGCTGCAAGGGAGCACAGAAGCCGACGGCACTGCCTCAGCAGTGCAAATTTTGGGGGTTACGCGTATTAGAAGACAATAGAGGTTTAAGCCGGCGCCCATGGAGTGTTCAGTGAAAAGGAATACACGGCGCAACGCCGGCTCCACCTGCGTTAAGTTTAAACTGCAACACTTTTTTTCTATACTGCAGGCCTTATACGCGTCCGAGCTAGGTGAGCGAGAAAAAACAACCACAAATCAAAGCAAACACATCTATAGTTACTGTAATATGCAATGATTCCAATGTCATTAAAGACAACAAATATTCATTCTAGTCCTTAAGATGCACGAGAAAAGAGAAAAATTGAAGAAATCTGCTCTCTTAAAATATGATGTCGATTAACTAGCATGGCAGTGGTAAGAAGGTTTTGATGTTAAAAATGAAAGATAGGGTGAGAAGGTAATTGCTCGTTTCTGATTCGAAAGCAGGTAAACAAATTGTAAAAGTGCAGCTTTCCGTATTAGTGCTAAGCATGGCATGCTGTTAGCCAGCTTTAGCTCAGTGGACGAGTTATACGAAGAAAATTTTGATAGATTAACCTGACAGCTTTTCTTAGCCCTTTTTCTAGGCAGGTAATGTAGGTTTTAGTAAAGGATATTCAAAGAACACATGCATATTCAAGTGTTGGCCTAATTAGTGTGTTATAAATAAATTGTTGTACTGCTCGACGAGACTGACCTTCTGTCTTAAACGTTATAACTTGTGGTATGCAGAAGAACAAGTATTATCTCTATTTGTATTCCACGAAAAGGTACTAGTAAGTGTGACACCTAAGTACTTGAACTTCGTATCCTCATGCTGGGTTAATAAACATAGCCTGCATGTACAGAAAAGGGAAGCTCTTCAGCGAGAACAACAAAGATAAACAGTGTTAGCAATATTAGGTTTCATATACTATGTGTTGCAATATTCGAAAATGTTAGCAAGACAAGAGTTAAAGGGGTCAAGATATGGTAACCTAACAATTTGCGGTTTTTGGCAAAAAAACGATGGTGGTGCGTTGAATATCCTCGTAGACGTGTGAAAACTGTACTTATTATTTCAGTTCAAAATAGGCCGTAGAAGTCTTCGGCCGCCCCGTCGCGGTGGTCTAGTGGCTAAGGTACTCGGCTGCTGACCCGCATGTCGTGTGTTCGAATCCCGGCTGCAGCGGCTGCATTTACAAAGCAGGCGGAAATGTTGTAGACCCGTGTGCTCAGATTTGGGCGCACGTTAAAGAACCCCAGGTGGTCGAAAGTTCCGGAGCCCCCTAATACGGCGTCTCTCATAATCATAAGGCGGTTTTGGGACGTTAAACCCCACATATCATCAGAAGTTTTCGGCTGTAAACTCCGACAACCGCCAGTGACTGCCATTTTGCCGTAGCGTGCGTGACGTCACAAACCGATGCAAGCAGTGCCATCGTCTGCTACCATACGGCCCACTCGGCATGCAGTCAGTGTATTCACTGTGTTGCGAGTGTTATCAGCTCTCGATTTGTGCAACGATTCATCGAGCAGCAGAAGTGGCGACGACGTCTTGTACGCTGTGCATTTTCATTTCGACCCCATCGCCACCAGCTCTAGCGACGAAGAAAGCGTCAAAGACAGAGCAAATGCAGATGTCAACGCTATTGCCAACGACAAATACATTTACCTTTTACTTTTGACGCTTTTAAAACGCGCTACGAGGCTTCTCTTGGAGGACGGAATGGTGCGGAAACACAGTCTGTAGAGCGTCCGGCTGCAGCCTCGTCTTTTTCATGGGTATAGCAAACTTGCCGAGAAGATGTGGTCATCATTTCAGCTGTCTGCCGTGAAGTGCGCTGCGCGCAAAACAGACGCGTTACTTGCACACCAGTCCTTCCTGCGCACGTTCATCTCTCAAGCCATGCGTTTGGTGGGCTCAATAAGCTAGATCCGCACGCGAGAGCTAAATCCCGGTACTTCGCGGACCGAATAGTCACGTGATTATTTTTTTTCAATCAATCAATCTGATTTTTATTACAAACCAAGGAAAAGATTACAAGATATCTGGACCGTTAGCCTACATCGGCTAGTAATCGGTCCATATCGGAGTACACAAAAGCAGCTTAGTAGAGCATATTTAGCAATAAACATATATATACACAATTATTTATACATATAACTATTCACATATGCACAAACATACTACATACATAAGCGCGTGTACATATAAGCATTTTCACAACATACCCAAATATAGATTTTCATCATCATCGTCATATATAATAAGTGACTGGGTAAAAGCACTAATTAGCGCAGGAGAAAGTGAAAAAAAAACCTATTTATGTGTCTTGATGCTGCGAGCAAAATAATTTCACACTGTGCCTAAAAGTCCTTGCCACTTTAACTTCTAAGGGTAGTCGGTTCCAAATTTTAGTCCCATGAAATTCCAATAAGCGTTTTTCATATAAGTAGGTAAGCAGGCTATTTTTCATATAGCTTGTAGGTAAGTTAAAATTGCCATTCGATGCGTGTCTAGTGTATTGCGATGGTATTGTAAATAGAGTGGAGGAGAGGGGAAAGCTAGTGCCTATAATTTTCTGAACAAAAAGGGCAACCTTATAATCGAGAAGTTCCCAAACTGATAAGATTTGTTGTTCCTGAAATGTAGTTTTATATGAATTCACAAGGTTTCCACCTATTATGCTTAGGGCTCTCTTTTGTAGTCGTAGTACTGGCTCTAGGTATATCGTATACGTTACGCCCCATGATTTCAATACAGTAACTAATATGTGAATGACAGAAGGAAAAATACAATGTGCGAAGCACGCTGGGGGTAAAGCATTCGCGTGCTTTGATTAAGGTAAAACAACCATAAGCCACCTTTCTACAAACACTATGAATTTGTTCTTCCCAGTAAAGGTGCTGGTCAAAAAACACTCCTAAATATTTAAAAGAAACCACTTGTTCGATAGGACTGTTGTTCAGGTAAAGTTGCATAGACGACGTGTCAATATCCTTTCGCCTTGATCGAAAAACAACATACTTCGTTTTCCCCGAATGTAGTGTCAATTTATTCTGTAAAAACCAGTTGCTTACGTTTGTCAATTCAGACATTATGTTTGCTTGCACTGTTGAGAGACTATCCCTTGTGAATACTATGGCGGTATCGTCCACGTAAATTAATGATTTAGAGTACACTAGTGTTTTGGGGAAATCATTTATGTACAGAGAAAAAAGTACCGGGCCTAATACGGATCCGTGGGGCACTTCACACACGATTGTGCTGTATGCTGATTCGTTATTGTTGATCACCACTTTTTGATTGCGCGAGGACAAGTAGCTTGAGAAGAACTGGAGTGAACGGTCACTGAAGCCATAACTTTCAAGTTTTTGTAATAGTATGTCATGGGGAACTGTATCGAATGCCTTTTTAATATCTAGGAAGACTGCTACTGCGATTTCACCGTTGTGGAGCGCGGTGATTATATTGTGCGAGAGGGTTAGAATAGCTGAAGCAGTAAACCTAGCAGGAACAAATCCGTGCTGCTGTGGGCATATAAAGTCGTTGTCAACCAGAAAGTGTTTTAATTGAAGGACAATTACCTTCTCGAAAAGTGTATTAAGACAGCTTAAAACCGAGATCGGTATGTAGTTTTCAGGTTTGTTTGAGTCCCCTAATTTGTATACAGGAACTACTTTGGCGTTTTTAAGCTAGATGGATATATACGACAGGTAAGTGCATGGTTGAAAATATGACATATAGGAATGCAAAGAATGTTAATGTTAGCTTTAATAACCTTAACTGGCATTCTATCATCACCAGTGGCTTTATTGACCGGCATCTTAGCCACGACAGATTTGATTTCTTCTGTTGTGACGGCAGTTTCATCTGGCACAGCAGCGGAGAAGTCGCATGGACAAAGCTGAAGCTACGCTGGCGGAATCCTAGAGCGTATACTCAACCCCTGCGCTTATGCAGCGCGCTTACGTAGTTATGCAGGCCTTGCGCTGTCAATGAAATTCTCCAATTCACCGCCAAAACCACCAAAAACCACTCGCATCAGCCAATCTCCAACAAAATCCATTTTGTCATTGCCGCGAAACCTAAACTTGTGGCTTTTAATCCAGCAGCCTTCTTCCTAGCCAGGCCAATCCGACAAAAGTTGACAGATTTGACGCTGAATCTTCTCCATAGAAAGCAGACATCCATCGAAATAAAGGATCGAAATAGCGGCGACACATTCCCATTCATGTCGCGAGCGGAGGAAAGCGGATGAACCAAGGACGGCACGTTACGATGACGGGCATCTCACGTGCTGCGCCGTCCGCTGCAAAAGTACCTCCTCCGTTTCCTCGTGTGAATCCACCTTGAGGGAACTTTAAAAAATGACGAAGTACTCTCGGTTTTCAGTACGCTCTGGCGTAGGGGGGTAGCCAGAAATTTTTTTTTTGGGGGGGGGATCATACAGACCCGATGAAAGGGGCACAGGCATCGGCTTTTCTCTGTGACGTACCTATCGGCGGTAGTTTAAATAGATGGTGCATAGGTATATCAAGTCATAACATTCCCCATCTCCTCATACGTATGATTGTAAAGAGAATAAGTAAAAGTACTGTAAGAATGATTGATCGCTATGTATAGAAAAAAGTCAAGAAACCACCATCTAATTACGAGAGACACCGTTGTGGAGGGATCTGGAAATTGAGACCACCCGGGGCTTTTTGACGTGCACCCAAATCTCAGCACACTGGCCTACAGCATTTTTGCCTCCATCGAAATTGGAGCCACTGCAGTCGGCATTCGATCCTGAGACCTACGGGTTGTGAGCCGAGTACCTCACCCACTAGACCACAGCGGCGGGCAGTACTGTAATATGTATTCTAAATACAGTAAACGAGAGGTACGGTGACCGTTTGAAGCAACGGCCTCTCACCGCATCATTGAGCGGAGTAGTGTTCAAAAACCCATTATTGCTATTACACCCCCCCCCGAATGAAGAAGATATCGTTAATCGTTAATGTGTGTTAAACATAGATGGCGCCAGCCTCATTGGGGTGAAGTGCATTTGACAAGTCAAGGAGGTTTCCGCTTACAATGAGGAATGAGTGGTAGATACTTTGAGCGTATCTATCTATCTATCTATCTATCTATCTATCTATCTATCTATCTATCTATCTATCTATCTATCTATCTATCTATCTATCTATCTATCTATCTATCTATCTATCTATCTATCTATCTATCTATCTATCTATATAGCTGCTTACGTTTGGGAGCTCTCATGGTCAGCCCCTTGACTTCGCGTGAAATAAAATTAGCATGGGAGGGTAAAATGGTTTGACAAATGTGACGCGCTGGTCAAGACATGAATAATGTCGCAATCCTGTCGCGTAAGTCGTCACACACTTCCCGCGAGACAGTGGCGAACACCCACGGGTGGGTATGTGCCGCTGGTATGCGGGTATGTTCCACAGGTGACTGACGCTTAGTATCGATCCAGAAACGAAGAGAACACACATGGGCTATTTTCAGGCACGAGCTTAAGAGATACCCGACATCAGTAGCGTTGACCGGACGAATACAAAAAAATTAATGTCCGGGTCCCAGCAACCTCAACATTCTGCGTGGCCATGAAGACTTTTACCACAGAGCCATGCCAGGTCTCGGAACTGCTTCTCAAATAGACGCTGATCTTCGTGAAACATCAATAGTGGTCGCAGTGCGGCCTATTCAATTTTATAAACCTTATGTACTACTTTCATACAGCCGTCACGTCGGGTTAACTTCAAATGTGGTTAGTTGGCATGCGCCAAAGTTGATTTATGTAGCAGTCTCTACGGCCAGCATCTCCTCGAGAATCACCACTGCAAATCAGCTTCTGAGGTTGCTACTACGCATGTTCTAGTTGGCATCGTTGTGCAAGTGCAAGCAACTGGTTATAATAACATCTACAACTCTTGAACATATGTCTTTGCACCAGTTCATGACGTGTCGCTCAATCGAAAACTTTGAAGTGGTCACCTTCCCTCCGCATGCTTCGCATTACGTTAATTCCCAGGTACGTGGAATCAGCCGATTATTGGTTTTGCTTACTTTGCTAAGCAATTTTCTTACTGTCGATGTCTGAGTCTTCCTGCCTTTGGGAATGGTTTTTACATTATTCTCTATACATGTCAAGCCACCCTGACTTAGCAGTAGCTTTTAGTCAACTTTTTCTTTTACTTTACTGCGTGCATCCAAGCATGCTTGCGAAACGTGATCACTTTTTTGTAATATATGCTGCATGTTGGCAACACCATTTTGCACACGTTCTTTTTCGCGCAGTCCTCTATATGCACTATGACTATTGATATCAATGAAGTAGTCAAATTGTAGAAGTTTACTTGGGCAATCTGCGAGGGCAAGATAAACATTGATGAAAAATGTTCACTTGGTCTCAAGCAAAAGTGCACGTGCGACGGGACTATACCTACTCACATAGAACTTGGTCGCCGCGCATATGCGCTAAAACACTTAAACACGCCAAGAAGCGGTATGACCTCGTTTTTTTTGTAGCTCTCTGCACTCTGCTCCTTGAAACGATAGCATCGCCGCAAAGTGACTTTCGTTGTTTGCAAGCGTGCAGCCGAATTTTCTCTTTACCTGAACAGATTCAGTACTGTACAGAGCATTAATACACGCAGCATACGTGCATTCGGGTTTTCAGCACTTACAACAGGGCGAACAGAGGCAGCCTCCAACCACACAAAATCTTCAGTAATCGATTGACCAGTAATGAAGGAATAAACTGTGGAGTTCCTGAGAGCATAGTGCACCAAAAGGTATTTTTCAGAACGCGTGAACTCCGACGAGAACTGCAAGCGCATGCAATACCAATTTACTTACGCTCTACTGTGCATCGTTCAATCCTGTTGGTCGTCTGTTTCGGGAATCCTGATGCAAGCCGCTGGAGTTTCACTACTGCCATCATCTCCTTCGCGTTCATTCAAGTTTGGGGTATTTCATCACAACGCGACAGAAACTACCAGCCTTCCGTATGCGCGCAATCCCAAACGTGAGACATGTCACGCGCAAAGTGAGATACTGAGCGAGCGTAACCTTACCGGCACCTAAAGGGAAGTGAAGGAAATGTATACCATCGTATCTTTTCATCAGACGACAAACGAGCGCTAGCATTTAAAGCGGGTTTCTAGCAGTCAACCAGTATCGTCGCTGAAGTTCTCGTTTCTCGCATTCAGGGTTACTGCTGGAACGCTGCTGAGCTCGTTGCTTCCTAGCAATGCGAAGTCACCCCCTTGAAATACGCTGCCTATACTCCGTTTCATACACCAGCTGCAACGCTGTAGAAGCTATGCAAGAATTTCGGCCAGCAAAACGTATAACTCTGCGCCTTTCTTGGTCGCTCGCGCGACATCTCGTAAGTGCCGATCCACCGTCACGTTTCTTGTGCTCCCCTTCGGCGCGACTAGCGAACGAAAAAAAGCGGGGTGAGCCCTCCAAAAAACGCGTGTACCGAACGACCCTGTGGTGTCCTAACATGCACTGACACTGAAAACCCAGCTGGACACTATCGTCACGCACCCAGAGTAAAGAGGCTGTATTTGACGTCGCGTGAAAGCAAAGCTGTATACCAACATAATAACACATGTTCAACGGCGTTTTTGTTTGCAAGGCACATAATATGTTCCATTACATCTCGCCCTAATAGCGGAACAAAAACTAAATATTTGGTGGTAAGAACGTCGAACAAATTTTTGTTGTGGACGCATCGACTGCAAGAAGCATCGCTAGCTTCTACAACGTTGCACATGATGTGTGAAACACAATATGCACGTATTGTGTGGTTGTTCTTGTGGGTCAATTAGAGTCCTTCTATGAGACTCAATGGTCACACCGAAACACCTTACGGTATTATGCTTGATTATTTCCCGAAAAGCGACGCTGCTCCCAGTGCACACTTGACAACTGGCGAAAATGAGAATGCCACTGGTCACAAGCAGGCAGCTTCATCGAAGTAACGTGGCAGTGACTTACGTGGAAGGGCACTTCAGGCTTTCTGTTTTTCAGGCCTTTTCTGGACTATTTATTAGACCATTTCAACGAATGCTTTACAAGGCACCGGAACACCTTGAAGATGCTTTCTTCGCTTTTGCACAAAACAATCCCGAATCTGCCATTCTTTCCACTGCCGAGAAGTTTACTGACGTGTATACTAGAAATTCATCTCAACTTAAGCATTCCAAGAGGAGTTAGCAATATAGGCTGTGAAATATAAGCCTGAGAAACAAGAAAAGCTGAGCATGTCTGCGATGCAAGCGGTCGCAATTGCTCAGAGGTATTCTCCCCAAATGTGCACCATCCTCTAAAGACTCCGGCAACTCTGCTGGTGAGCATAGCTGAAGCAGAACGCTTCTTTTCATCGCTGAGACGCATAAAAGTGTACTTGAGAGCTACAAAACATGAAATATTGTTTGGCATCACTCTCTCAACATCCACCGTGAAATACAAGTCTATCTTGAAGACATTGTCTCTGTTCGTTGACGAGGACGTAGTCGGCTTCAGCTGAATGTGTGTTTATTATCAACCATAGGCGCCAGCTCTATCAAGGATGAAAGTTACCAGGAGTTATTCTTGGATTGAGATCTTCTGAACAACAGTAAAAACATAGTTATTAATGATCAATTGATGGGATTTAACATCTGACGGGCGACTTCATTGCCAAGGTGTGAAAGAAACAGGCAATATTCAGAGATCTTGAATTCCCTCTACCAAAAACGAGGGAACCGTAAGCGTACATGAAGCAGCCCTAATGGTGAAAGTGAGAACGAAATAAACTTTACACTGAGTGCACACTCAGGCATCGTGCAGGATGTGGAAGTACTTGGCAAGGTATGATGCAGTGACTATAGGATGACGGTACGGTCTCAAATTCGCCTAGACATGACGAAGGAACGACAGAAACCTATACGCCAGAAGCCAATTAATGAGCTATAACTGAGTGGGAAAGTACAAGATTTCAGTCTCGCTTCAGAACAGGTGCTCGGCTCTTATCGAGGAAACCAGCCTTAACGATTGCGCAATGAATGATAATCTGACGAGTATCACTACGGAGTGTGCAGTGGAAGTTGGAGGTACGATACTTAGCTGTCCCAGAAACGAAGAACCTGATTAAAAAGCGTTAACGCACGAAAGCCTCACAGAGAACACACAAAAGAGAATTGGCAGAACTGCCCCGCCACGGTGGTCTAGTGGTTAAGGTACTCGGCTGCTGACCCGCAAGTTGCGGGATCGAATACCGGCTGCAGCAGCTGCATTTCCGAAGGAGGCGGAAATGTTGTAGGCCTGTGTGCTCAGATTTGGGTGCTCGTTTAAAAACCACAGGTGGTCGAAATTTCCGGATCCCTCCATTACGGCGTCTCTCATAATCAAATGGTGGTTTTGAAACGTTAAACCCCACATATCAATCAGAGTTGGCAGAACTTTCGATGTTGATCAATCGGCGTAAGGTATCCGATGTAAGAAAGCATACCATGAGGAAAATTGACCACGCTCTGAAGAACGGAGGAAGTATCAAAGCAGTGAAGAAGAAACTTAAGATAGGCAAAAACCAGATGTATTCCCTAGGGGACAAAGAAGGCAAAGTAACGACGAATATGGATAAGATAGTTAAACTAACGAAGAGTTTTACAGAGATTTGTATAGTAGCCAGGAAACCCTTACCTTATTAAAAGAACTAGCATGCCCCAATGGCATCCCACCAGAAATGATAGAAGTCAAAAAAGCCTTGGAGGGAATGCAACGAGGCAAAGATGCTGGGAAGGATCAGATAACATCGTATCTGCTAAAAGGCGGAAGGCAGAGCGTGTTAGAAAAACTAGTCACTCTGCTTGCGAAGTGTCTCTAGAGAAAAAGAGTACTAAAATCTTGGAAAAATGCCAATATCATTTTTATACATAAGACAGGAGATGACATGGGCTTGAAGAATTACAGGGTGATCAGCTTGCTCTCCGTCGTATACAAGCTATTTACAAAACAAATTGCTAACAGAATTAGGATAACATTAGAATTCAATCAGACAAAGTAAAAAGAATGATTTCGGACATGCTACACCTAACAACAGACCACAATCATACTATCAATCATGTAATACAGAAATGCTCAGAGTACAACCACTCACTATACATAGCTTTCAAAGGCTTCAAGAAGGTAATTGATTTAGTGAAAATATTAGCAGTCATGCGTACACTGCTGAATCAGGGTGTTGACGAAGCATATATAAGCATCCTGTAAGAAATATAAAGCGGATCAACTGCCATCACAATGCTCCCTAAAGAAAGCGATAAAGTAATAATCAAAAAGGTTGTAAGGTGGGGCCCTACAATCTCCGTCTCTCCTACTTATTTTTCGAGTGCTTACAAGAAGTTTTCAGAGGCCTAGAATGAAAAGAGTTAGGAATAAAGGTTATGGTTAGTACCTTATTAACCTACGCTTCGCCGATGACATTGAACTGCTGAGTAACTCAAGGGACGAATTGCAACCCATGATCACGGGGTTGGACAACGAGAGCAGAAAGTCTTAAAATTAATCTGCAGAAAACGAAAGTACAACAACCTCGAAAGAGAGCAGCGCTTCGGGATAGGTAACAGTGCACTTGAAGCTGTAAAAGACTACATATACTTATAGGACAGGTGATAACCGTGCAACCAAGCCACGAAATTGAAATAACAAAAAAAGTAAGAATGGGTTGGAGCACTTACGACAAGCACTCTTAAATCATGAATGGTAGATTGCCACTATCTCTTAAGAGGAAGGTATGTAACAGAAAACGGCTGCATCTTGCCGGTACTTAGTTATGCAAGAGTGACCTGGAGACTTGCAGAAAGAGGTCAGCTTAAATTAAGGACGGGCAGCGAGTGAGAAAAAGAAAAATGATAGGTGTTCTCTTAAGAGACATGAAGAGAGCAGAGTGGACCAGGGAACAAACCGGGGTTATGGATATCATAGCTGAAAACAAAAAGAGGAATTAGACATGGGCAGGGCATGTTGCGTTCTTGCAGGATAACTGCCGTTCTTCAAAAGTAACTGAGTGGATTCCCAGAGAAGGCAAGCGTGTCTGGGGGAGACAGTCTGGTGGCCAAATGAGATTAAGGAGTTTGCGGGTATAAACAGGCAGCAGCAACCACAGAACTGCGTTGACTGGCGGAACATAAGAGAGGCCTTTGTCCTGCAGTGTATGTAGTCAGGCTGATGATGATGATGATGATGAAGATGATGATGATGATAAACATCTAAAAACCACAATACGACTACGAGAGATGCCGTTGTGGGGAGCTCTGGAAATTTTACCACTTGGCTTATTTGACATGCACCTAAATGAAAGTGCATGGGCCTTTAAGCATTTTCGCCTAGATAGAAAATACGACAGGAATTCGATCTCGCTGCCTGTGGGTCAGCAATAGAGTGCCATATCCACTAGGCCACCCTGGCGGATAGTAAAAAAGACGGTTTTGGTAAAATCAGTATGCGCTACCTTTCATCCAGCTGCAAGAAAGCTAGTTAAACTGTATGAGACATGTTGCTAAAAATTCCTTTGACAACATGGCAGAGTGATGGTATTTTCTACTACTGCCTACTCTTTGCTTTTCAGTGGCACCTTTTGCTTGCACACGTGATCAGCGGATATTAAAGGTGTATACCACAGTGCAACAGCAGAAATTTGCATGTGGTAATTCTAGCAAATTTTAGGTAACATATTGGGCATATAATTTGACATGCAACGCGCAGGATAATATTTTTGTCAATTTAAAAGGGTAATCAACAGTATTTCACTCTGTATTGTGTTTGTTTGCGGCGTGAGACATTGCTTGCACAAGGTTCTTTTTTTCATTTCTTGAAAAAAAATTTGGTTACGATGTATACTGCTCGTAATATACATGATAACACGTCCATACTTGTTTCTTTGTTCTGTGCATTTCTTCTCGTGCGTCATGTTGGTAGTCGCAGAAATTGCCCAGTGTGCTCTCATTGTCCTGTCAATAGAAAAAAAACGACCAAATGGAGGAAATAATATACAAATTTCACGTCTACTTTATCACTTTATTATTCCTTATTGTTGCACTGTTTGCCAAAGTGCCAAACAATAAAACTTGTGCTCACTACAGCTGCCCACACTGCATTTTCTGTTACGACGCTTTAGATTTATGACCACCATCTTTTTATTCATGAGCCTACTTTACATGACGAGTATTTTAGTAGGCCTTTCTAAGGCTGTGATTAGCCAGCACGTTTGCCTGTGTTGCACATTGGTCACGAGACAATTCTTCGGAGTGCTTAACCGTTTGGGCATAATAAAAACTATGTACAAAAACTACACATATTGTACACTCGCAAACAAGCTGAGTTAGATGTATAAACCGAATATTCTGTCGTGCGTGTGTGCGTGTGTCTGTTCAGATGTTAGCGGAACGTGCGAAGATTAAATAGAAATGCTATTCTTTGGCTTGAGTATATCAAAGCACACGTACAAAGAGTTACACTATAATATGCTTGGACCTGGTCTATCAGAACTTTGAATTACAGTGTGTCTGGCTATTTTCATTAAAACGAGCCTCTCCCTATTCCCAATGAAAACAAACGCAGTGATCGACTCCGGTGAGATCTGTTCCGGCGCGTACAAGTATCACCACCGCTTGAGCCTTAATCCTGTCGCCGAGCCAACTTGAAACTTTCGCGGCCGAGATTCCTGCTGAAAACCTCACAGAATCATGAGCCTTGAGAAACATCGTGACACGTTTTCCCATATACAAATATTATTCATTTTAAAAGCGCCCAGCATTGATATTGTGATAGTAGCAGCGTTTAAATTCTAAATCGTATCAGCACGAAGCGACGAAAAATAAATAAGTTGACTAAGTGGCAGGGGGGTTGTTGAACAAGAAATTCTACTCCCCCTCCCTTGGCTACGCCACTTCTCTGGCACCCCACAGCGCCACATGGCTGACGTGGTGGCATTGCTTCAACCGCTGCCAGTCATTCAGTTCCAGTGACACGTTGAATATCGCTGAACAACTCAATTGCAAGCGCAGCTGGTCATGAAACACGGTCACCCTCTGTACTGCACACCATATAGAAGCTTGCGGAGCAAGCGGTTCGTTACGTCATGGCTAGCGAGCGCGCCTGTGTTGCCCGACCACCAGGCCACTTGAACGTTTGTAAAAATATTATATTATTAATTCACGGCACGACTGAATGCGCTGGAATTCCGCCAGCTTGTTTGCGAACGCACAAAGACCTGCCCACACAGCAAGGAATATGGCCGAAAATTAGGTGTCATGGCCACTTTAAAGGTGGCCCTGATAGTTTGTTGAAGTGATTTCATGGTACAAACCGAAGTCATTCGAAAACAATCTAATATGAATACTAGGATCAATGACAGTAACTATATCGTTAATGTACACCAGAAACAGCAATGGTCTCAATACACTCCTGTGAGGCACCCCGGAGCCAATCGGGAAATAGCCAGTGTAACTGGCACACACTGGGATTGATTAGTCAAATAGCTCTTAATTTTTGTGATCAAGATTTCTGGAAGTTCAGTTTTTCTGAGTTTTAGAATTTTTTTCATGCGGTACTCTAAACAGGCCTTTTTAACGCCTAAAATTAGTGTATCAGTTGAATCGTTCTTCTCAAATCTTCTCAAAACTCAAAACATTGCTATAGACTCAGCATATAGCTTTATGAATATTTGATGATGGTAGTCAGGACCACACAAAAATTTAGTTTTTAAATTTATTAGTGTAAAAACCAAACCCAAATAAGATATAAAACTAACATCAGAGGGATGAAGTGGTGTGTCACTGGCTGCATAAATGCCAGACTTTAAAAAAGGCTCTTAGGTACTCAATCAATTGACATGCTAAGTCACAAGGATCATTAGCAATTTAACCATTACGAAATAATTGAGACACTAGCAATTTTTTTCGCTTATTTAGTTGCAAACCTTTTACGATCCTCTAAAGTAAATTCGGTAGCATTGCGATAAAATAGTCATCATTCGAAGAGCGTATCGCACGTACGAGATTTTCTTTTAATTTCTTTACACTACGATTAGGCATACGCCTTTTTATGAATCTATTTTTTTCTTCCGCTGAATCATTTCACGCGTCATTTGAGGTGTTGCCCTAAGAACTCGTTTTTTGTTTTTGTTGGTACAAACGTATCTATAAATTAACGACACATATATTTGAAACTGCACAATAGTAAGTTGACATCACTGTCGGCAAATAATATTAGGCATGCTTCCATATGTTCAATTATAGATGCATCGTCGGCATGTGAGTAGCCTTTGAAAGAGCGTTTCACAGAATTATTCTTTCATAGCACCAACAACGTGCAAGCAAACGCTGACAAAAAGGTGATCAGATATACCTTGCACAACTTCAACTGTATGTTCTGTTACAAGTCTGATTGAAAAGAAACCATGTACCACAGAGATTTAGAAGTTCCTGGAATGGGAGCTGGATTCCGCACTATTTCGATTAGAGTGGACGACATAATAGAGCACACACACACACACACACACACACACACACACACGCACGCACGCACACGCACACGCACACACACACAAGCGCGCGCGCACCCACGCACACACACGCACGCACGCACACGCACACACACACACACACTCGCGCGCACGCACGCACGCACACACACTCGCACACACACACACACACACACACACACACACACACCGCTTAATCTAAACTGAAAGCGTGGTTGCAATGCGGTTTCACAAAGTAGAACACGGACAACGTTGACATTTAGTGAAACGAGTCATTCTATAGCTGATAAATAGCTATTTGTAGATGAACAAATTTGATCTTTCATTATTAGAACCAGGACGTAGCATGGAGCGAATGTGTGACGTACCCCAGTCCATATACAAATCGTCACCTGTAAAGATAAAAATTCATAATCAAGCTTCACGAACAGCTGTTTTTATCTATAAATTTCAATTTGTTCATACGGGAAAATATGCAAGGGTGCAAGATAGTAACTATGGGGTCCACCTATACTCCTGCTTTCTATGACTCGATGCAGCCATAAATACCCTTCATGATTTACGTTAAGGTGCAGCTTCATCATAATGAATATATATACGGATGAATACTACAGAACCTAAGAGTCTGGGATATTTTTCTTGCTGAGTGTGCATTCATTTCAAACACAGTGGGACGACTGTGGCATAGAATGCATTTTCAGAGATTATTATAAAAAATTCGAAGAACAATGCCATCATTTCGAGTACGACTGGTAATCGAGCACAAATCAAATAGTACTAAATGATAAGGCAAGCATTTAGAACACTCCAATAGGTCGACAACAATCAGTAGTGAAGGAGTATTTTCGTAAGCAATAAAACAAAACATAGCTGTTCTTTTTTTATGATAAAATCCCCGTAAATGCATAGATCGAGCTAAAACACATACAGAATTTACAAGCCATATATATATATATATATATATATATATATATATATATATATATATATATATATATATATATATATATATATTGTGACCTAAGTAAACATAGGGGAGCGAGTAAAACATCTACGGAGGTAAGTTGTCGACCACCATTAAATGCAACTGTGAGAAGAGAATTCCGTATAGTTGAACTCGGCGTTGAGCAACCACATGAAGCATTTCCCGGAGAGTGGTGCTTCATAGCGAAAGCACAAAAATATGAATATTTTAAACTGTATTAAAAAGCATTACGCAAATTCGAGCTTCGTGTTTGCTGTTATTGAAGTAAACAAACATTTTACCTTCAAAGCGGAACTCTGCCGTATTGACAATTTCTAGTTATGAAACTGAAGTAAGAAACTAATGCAGTTAAGCCATAATATAGCGAGCCCTTGACAAAATCTAGCCTAAACCAGGAACTGGCACAAAATTAATATTACAGCAATAAACACACCCATGCCTATTGTCACTAAACAAAAATATAATCAATCTGACTCAGGCAGCTACACATGCCTCTACATGTATCACCAATTTTTCGGTAGACTGCCAATGTCACCATAATGATCACAGGTTGATGGCGCTTTCGCTCAGAGACACGGGGTTTCACAAAAACACTTGGGCTCCATACACCCCCAAAATTCAAATACTAAAACAATGAAACTTGTCTCAAACTTTCTTGCAATCGACAATGGGAGCTAATAATGAAAAAAAAGTAGCTATTCCAAAATTATAATGCATTCTGTGGGTACCGAGTCTAAACGAACGCTATTAGGTTGGCTACTCAAAATATTCAGTGATTGCACTACCTAAAAATTGTATCATACTAGTCAATGAAAATACAATAGAAAGGCAAAACTCTTTGTATAATGAGAGTTACCCGTATACGCTCCTCATTGTAATGCCGTGTCACTTCGAATGTGGCCGCTAGTGATAATAAAATGCCTGACGTAAACGTGAACTTTAAATTTACGGTTGTGTCACACAAAGCGAAGACCGCGGAAATGAAAAAAGGTGTTTTTACAACGTTGAATTGTACCGCTTCAATCCTTAGATTTTGAAGCATATACCTAATTTAAGCCCATAATTTTATTTATTTATTTATTTACACGTTACTGCTAGCCTGGGTGCCAGGCTTGGAGCAGGTGTGGGCGATACAAAAGAAGAAAACAGGATAACATACAAGCATAACAATACACTTTTAAGGGTACACTTTGAACCGGAAAAAAAACCGGAACCGGAATATACTGTACAAGTGCAATCGGTAGGATAACAACTACTATTGAAGACTAAATCATGCCGAATTCAACAGGGCACGAAGAAAGGATGAGACATCAGAACATTGCACAACATTAGTAGGTAGCACATTCCACTCTTGGCACGTACGGGGAAAAAAGGAGTTTTTGAAGACGTTTGTTTTACACGAAAATTCAGCGACTTTCATTGGGCAATTGGATCGTGTTGGGTGGCAAATGCTCGGCTGGATGTATGCTTCCTTGTCAATTTGAAGTCTATCGTTATACGTCGAATAAAAAATTTTAGCCGATCATGATAACGTCTTACCGCAAGGCTTTCCAAACCGGCCCTGCGGAGAAGACTCGTAGAAGACGTTTTCCAGCTGTATGAACTGTAAACAAATCGCACGGCTTTTCTTTGTATGCTCTCAAGCTTATTGGTATTAACTAGAGTGTATGGGTCCCAGATAATTGAAGCATTTTCTAATAGTGGTCTGATGTAAGTATTGTAAGCTAGCAGTTTGGTATCCTGAGAAGCTTTCGGTAACATTCTCCTTAAGTATCCCAGTTTTCGCATTGCCTTTTTTCGAATGTACGTGACGTGCTCATTCCATTTCAGATCGGATGTGATTAAAACTCCTAAATATTTGAAGCATGATACTTCAGCTAGACTATGATTGTTTATTGGGTACGTGTGCTTCAACGGGGCCTTTTTGCGTGTAATGGTCATTGAAACAGTTTTTTTGTAATTAAGAGTCATCTGCCACCTAGTACACCATGTTTGTATTTTTTCAAGTGACGCGTTTAAGACGGCCTGATCGTTATGGTTGCAGATTTCATTAAAAAGAACGCAGTCATCTGCGAAAAGTTTAATTTTTACCGGTATGTCATGTACAATATCGTTAATAAAAACGAGAAAGAAAAGTGGCCCGAGAACAATGGCTTAACGGAAAGATTTCATCGCACGCTGTGTAATCCATGCCACTAAAGTTTCATTTTTCAAAATGGCCGTCAATTTACTCAGCAATTTTGAGTGCGACACACGGTCAAACGCCTTCTCAAAATCTAAGAATATGACGTCCACTTGCCTCCGTTTGTCCAGTGTTGCAGTGAAGTCGTGAACCGTTTCCAGAAGCTGAGTTACAGTGGACCGTCCCCGTCGGAAGCCATGCTGTCGGGCGTCCACAATGCAATTGCTCTCAAGAAATTGTGAAATGTGCTTAAATATGATATGTTCGAGCGTTTTGACACATGCTGAGAGAATAGAAATCGGTCTGTATGACGATAAGTGAGAACGGTTTTCGTTACTTTTCGGTATTGGAGTGATTTTAGCACACACCCAATCCTCGGGAAGTTCAGAGCACTCGAGAGATTTGTTAAATAGTAAACACAAGTACTTCGCGCACCACTCAGCATATCTCACAAGAAAAGCGTTGGGTATGCCATCAACACTTTTTAACATTTAGATGGAGCAGAAGGGAAAAGACACCTTCTTCATTGACACACACGTCACTGATAGGAGGCACTTCAATGAAAGAAGGAAATTGCGGGATGTTTCCATCGTCATTTATTTATTTATTTATTTCATCATACTGCGGGCCGAGTGCCGGCCCAAAGCAGGAGGGGCATACATATCACCGACATCAACGTGAACAAGCGTGTCCAGAATTTACACACTCAAAAAAAGGTTGAATAGACAGACGAACAAACGCAATCATAGGTAAGATTACAAAGTGGACGCAAATGAAAAGGCGCATAAAACAACCAACACATAACAAAAAAAACTGGAATCATATATTCGCTAACAAATATTCCTCTAGACATTGATGAAAATCGTGTGCTTGAAGGACGAACTCTGGTAGACTATTCCATTCCGATATAGTTCTCGGAAAAAAACTATTATAAAAAGCAACAGTACGAGCAAATATAGGCTTCAATGCATAGGTCGACGTGTGACGCGTTCTTCTTGATGTCAACTGCCCTAGAAATGACGGTGGCGTTATATTCATCCTTTTGCACAGAATGCTCTGCAGGAAAAACAAACGGGCTATCTTCCTACGTGTTTCCAGGGGCGTAATCTGATTATTCTGCATTAGCTCTGAGATAGCCTCGTGTCTCCTATACTTTCCAAAAATAAAGCGAACTGCTTTCCTTTGAATTCTCTCGAGCTGGTGAATGTCTTTTTTTGAATATGGGTCCCAAAGCGCACATGCGTATTCCAGTTTTGGCCTTACTAACGCTAAATACGCCAAAAGCTGGATATTAGAAAGCGTGTCCTTAATTTTGCGTCTAAGAACGCATAGTTTACGAAACGCCGAGCAGGTAATATCTGTTATATGAGCCGTCCACGTTAAATCGTTGGTCAGTATGACGCCTAAATACCGGTATTGCGTAACCAGCGGAATCACTGACTGATTTAGGCGGTATTTGAATACGCTTGGTTGCTGTTTTCTTGAGATGCGGAGTAGCACTGACTTTGAAGCATTTAATTGCATTTTAGAGTCCCCACACCACTGATCTATCTTCAACAGTGATTCCTGGAGAACTTCGTGATCGTTAATTGAATTTATTTCTTTGAATATAATGCCGTCATCTGCAAATAACCTTATGCTAACTGATTCCGGTAATATTTCTGTTATATCGTTTATGAAAATAATAAATAGCAACGGACCGAGCACACTGCCCTGTGGTACTCCAGACAGAACTGCCAAAGTAGGTGATAAACAGCCATTTATGTCTACAAAATGTGATCTTTTTCGCAGATATGCAGTAATCCAATTAACAAGGTATTGAGGAAGCCCAAGAACACTTAGTTTGTGAAGCAACTTCGCATGTGAAACTTTATCGAATGCCTTACAGAAATCTAGTAGGAGCACATCTACCTGTCCAGATCTGTCTAGTATTGCTGCGAATTCGTGGATTGTAGTTACGAGCTGAGTAACAGTCGACATTCCTCGCCTAAAACTGTGCTGATGCTGAGACAGAATGTTATTCATTGTTAAAAAATCAAGAATTTCACCGGCTACAATGTGCTCAAGAAACTTGCATGATGTACATGTGACAGACACTGGTCGATAGTTTCCTACAATGCATTTGTCACCTTTTTTGTGGATAGGCACTACTCTGGCATTGTGCCAATCCTCTGGTACATCCCCAGACTGTAATGACACTTGGAATATTCTCGTCATGTATTCTGCTATTTGATCAGCGTAACGGTTAAGAAATACATTAGAAAGACCATCTGGTCCAGCACTTTTTCTAATTTTTAGATTACGTAGCATTTTCAGAACACCCTCCACCGACACCACGGGAACATCTCCGATAGAAGAATTGGACACAGATGTCGCTGTAGTGTCGCTATCGTTAATAAATACGCTCTGAAAATACTCGCTAAAGCACTTGGCTATTACCGCCTCATCCGTCACTAGTTCTCCATCAAGTTTAACTTCTTTTATGCAATCTTTACGGTTGGAAAGAAAACGCCAGAACTTCTGTGGATCGTTCTTATTGTACTCTGGGTGTGTGGTCTTGAAATACTTTCCCTTTGCTAGGGCAATTTTAGCGGTTAAGGAATGTTTAAGCTCTCGAAATGTTTGTGTTCCGGTCTTATGCTGCTTACAGAGTCTTTTTAATTTTCGTTTGATCTGAATGATCTCGCGGCTGATCGAAGGGTTGCGACGCCCTTTTCTGACTCTTTTCAAGGGTACAAAGTGTTCCGTACAATGATTTACAACTTCCTTAAACCTCTTCCACAAAAAATGAACATCTTCAAAATCATGGTATACTAATTTTATTTCCATATAATCAATAATACTTTCATCATCAGCACGTACACAGTCACGTATGTACGCTAATGAGGCAATTCTAGCACTAGCAGCATGTGGAGCACTCCAGGAAAATAACAGTAACTTATGGTCTGAAATGCCGGGCTCTATGGTAAGTGTTCCGTTTGAAAACTTTTGACTAATAAAGAAAAGATCTAGTACTGCGTTTTCTCGAGTTGGCTCCTGTACAACTTGATCGAGGTTCATTGCTAAAAGTATATCTAATACAACATTGCAGGTTGCATATTTTTCCGTTCTAAATTGCTTCCAATCTATGTCGGGCAGATTAAAATCACCAGTAATAATAACATTACGATTTCGATGCGGCAACAGGAAATCATACAATTCTTCAAGAAACGAATCAGTGGCATCAGGTGGCCGATAAACTGCGCAAAGCAGGAATGTGAAACCCAATATTTTTACATTTAAAAATAAACTTTCATGGTTTGGAATCTGGTCCATGAAAGTAACAGCTATATTTTCTTTCGCTACAACCGCAACACCACCACCTCTTGAAACTCGATCTTGTCTGTACAACTTGTAACCTGGTTGTACAATTTCGTCACTACTTATTTTGTCTGAAAGCCACGTTTCAGAAATTACAACAAGTTGTGCATTGTAACTAAGCAGCAGCAATTCTAGTTCATCTATTTTATTTACAATACTTCTTGCATTCAGAGAGAGGATGCGCAGTTGCTGTGGCACCTGGCATAGCTATCTGTCTTCCTGTACATCAGCCATTTGCTTTAACAAAACACGTCCATTTGAGGCATCGCTCCAGACATAGAATGAATTATCAATACGCAGCCTGTCGTTCACTAAGGAAACCTTTCCGTTCTCTTTATCTGTTTTAGCACTTTGCCACAAGTTCTTTCGTTTCCCTCGCGTTTCAACAGAGAAGTCGTTTTAAAGGAATATACGACTTCCTTTCAACTTCCCTGATTTACGTAAGACTTCTTGTTTTTCCAAGTAATTTTGAAAGTACAAGATGACTGGACGGTTTGATGACGCCTTTCCTAGTCTATGTATTCGCGTGACAGACGAACAGCAAACCCCAAGCATGTCTTTAATTATTTCCTTAATAACTTTCTGCCTGAGCGTCTCGGGTGTTTCGTATTTGGTTTCTTTAAGTCCAAACACTACAAGATTAGATCTTCTACACCGGTCTTCCAGTTCCACCAACTTTTTTTGGTGCGCTCTCATAGTTTCTTGAATTTCCCCTAGGTTTACATTTGAGCTGGCCATAGCATTAGTCTTCTTTGTTACTTCCTTAATTTCTTTTTCCACTTGCGACATTCTGTCCGTCAGGGACTCTATGTTTTTATCAGTTTCATCTAGTCTTTTTATGACGTCAGCCAAGTCGTTTCGTATAGCCTTCTGTCCGTCTATAAGCGTTTGAAGCATCTTAGCGACATCAGGACCAGGGTTTTCTTCAACGTCCCCGCAGAGCAAAAGTTTACAGACATGAAAACACTGCAATAAAATTCTCAGAAATCTATGTGGGCACGGCACAATCAAAATGCATCGATCGTCACTCTTGTATGAACAGTAATAACTAACCTGGAAGCACAATAAAGAACGCATGTTCAGAGTTCTGCCGACTGCGGTTTCGCCGGGCCCACTGAAGTTTTCGGTCATCAGCGTCGGGTATATAAGCAGCTTCACTGGTGACGTCACTCCCCAGGCTCCCATGGTGGCGCTGACTGAATCCAGTGTTATGCGGCGGTAGCTGTAATCTGCACTGTCAGTCGCTGTCGTGATAGCCTCTGTAGCTGGTCGTTGCGTGTCCGAAGTTGGTGCCGCCAATACGACGGATAGCAGTAGTGCCTGGAAGCACAATAAAGAACGCATGTTCAGAGTTCTGCCGACTGCGGTTTCGCCGGGCCCACTCAACTCATCAGTAAACACTGAACAGAAATACCGGTTCAAAGCATCTGCAACATCTAGGCTGTCGTAAACAGGCTCATCGTCGACGTAAAGGCTGATAATAGTGTTCTTTTTTGGTGCGAGATAACGCCAGAACTTATCTGAAGACGAAATCATGAATTCTTTTAATGACACTTGCTGATAATGCTCTTTTGCTGTCTTAATTTTGTTTTTCAGTTGCATTCGCAAATCGTGCATTCTATCAGAGGCAGCTGTTGATGGGCGCTGCTTACATTGCTTTCTTTGCTTTTTTAGTTTTCGTCCCATGCGTACGATTTATTTATTCATCCACGGATTATCCTGCCTCAGTACTTTCCTCCGGAAGTGTACAAATTTATTCATTGTGTCAAAGACTACGCTTTTGAAGAAACCCCAGATGTGGTCAATCGAATATTCTTTTGATCCGCACATAGAAACAAATTCAGGAAACGAGCTGTCAAGCACATTAAGTATGTCTACTTAACTAGCACGTGTGAAATCGGGTATTAGACGTTGTTCTTTTGTAGCTTGAAGCGGAGCGTTTAATTGCATAGTGAGGCAGGTAATTTTATGGTCCGATATACCCTGAAAAACCTCAACTTGGGGATTTCGTCGCATAATGCCGTTATTTACAAGGAACAGGTCTAAAACGAACTCAGCTTAATTTTGCACTCGGGTGGGTGTAGTAACCAGTTGTGTTAAACCATGAAGCACTACGCAGTCAACAAACGGTTCCGAACCAGCACTAAGGGCTTCAGGTACGTCGTTTTGCCAGTCTGCGGAAGGGAAATTAAAGTCACCCGCCAGGAGCATATTAGAGGAATGTTTGCCATAGGAGCACAAAAACTCGTTAAATATTGTTACGAGGTTGGTTGCTTCTGAGCAAGATGTATTTGCAGAGTAAAAACTACAGGCAAGAGACACAATGGCTGATTGGCCCAGTCGCGCGCCTGTCAGTCGCACCTCTTCCTTTTCTTCCTCTCCGTAGCAGGACCCCCGGGCGTTGGAGCGCCGTCTCGGCGAGAGTCCGGAGAAGTGCGACAGAAGTAGGGTTTCATGCGCGAAACATGGACAATGTCAACTAGTGACGAACTTGGTGACGTACTGGAGTGCAATGGCGCTATCTCGTAGGTTACGTCGCTAACTTGACGTAAGACTAGGTAGGGTCCGGCGTATCGGGACAAAAGTTTTTCGGAGAGACCTACACGGCGACACGGTGACCAGAGGAGCACGTGGTCACCTGGGGCAAACGTTATATTTCGATGCCGGTGGTCGTAGCGGGCTTTTTGCATATCCTGTGACCTGGTGAGGCGAGACTGGGCAACTTGACGAGCCATGTGAGCCCGATCAATGGCTTCGCGCGCGTACTCGGAAGCAGATGGCACGAGAGGCAAGGTGGTTTCAAATGGCAATATGGGGTCGCGACCATATAAAAGATAAAAAGGCGAGAATCCCGCAGTGTCATGTCGAGAGGAGTTATATGCGAAGGTCACATAGGCCAACGTGGTATCCCAGTCTCGATGATCAGCGGAGACGTACATCGAAAGCATCTCTGTGAGCGTGCGGTTGAGACGTTCAGTGAGGCCATTAGTTTGTGGGTGGTAGGCGGTAGATAGCTTATGCGCTGTAGCACACGAGCGAAGGAGGTCATCGACAACTTTGGACAGGAAAGAGCGGCCGCGGTCCGTAAGCAGCTGTCGGGGTGCACCATGGTGTAAGATGACGTCATGAAGAAGAAAATCCGCGACGTCAGTGGCGCAACTGGTTGGCATGGCCTTTGTTATCGCGTAACGGGTCGCATAATCTGTGGCGATAGTCAACGCAGAAGCGCCAGGTACCATCTTTTTTCTTCACAAGGACGACAGGGGAGGCCCAAGGACTACTTGATGGTTCTATGACACCTTTGTTGAGCATTTTGTCCACTTCTGCTTGGATAACTCTACGCTCAGTGGGGGAGACACGATAGGGGCGTCGGCGAATAGGACTGGCGTCACCAGTATTTATACGGTGCTGAACAGTGGATGTTTGCCCTAGAGGTCTGTCGTCGAAAGAAAAAATGTCGGTATATGACGCGAGAAGGCGATGGATGTCATTGGCTTGCGCAGGATTGAGGTCGGGTGCAATCATCTTCGAGAAACGATCTGGCCGAGAACAGGTGCTGTTCGCTACAGGAGACTGAAGTAAATCAATCTCGGTGATGAGCGCTGCTATTTCGAATTCGTCAGCATTAGATACGCTGGCCAAGAACATGCCACGAGGAAGCACTTGAGGGCACAAGCTGAAATTGAGAAGTGGAAGCGAGGTACAATTGTCAGTAACAGTCACAAGCGTATGGGGAATGGCAATGTTGCGGCTCAAGAGGACGTCGGCGAGAGGAAGGAGGACATATTGACCATCGGGAACTTGGGGCTGTGCGGTCAAAACGACGAAGGTGGCTGCCTGAGCTGACAGCCGCACATCCTGAAGAGAGCACAGGCGCGGCGGGGCAGTGTGGGGTTCAGCGACTATCTGAGGCAACTCTAGCTGAAGAACGCCTGTAGCACAATCGATCAGAGCAGAATGATTCGACAAGAAGTCCAGGCCTAGGATAATGTCATAAGGGCAGTGGTCAATCACGGCTAAAATGACAGAAGTAGTGTGGTCCTTTATACGTAAGCGGGCAGTGCACAGACCGAGAACCATCGGCGTGCCGCCATCGGCCACACGGAGCATTTGTGCAGCCGCTGGTGTCAGAACTTTCTTTAAACGTGTGCGTAGGCTTGAACTCATGACCGAAATGCTTGCGCCGGTGTCGACAAGTGCTTGTACAGGTTCGCCGTCTACTTTAACGTCTATTACACTTCGTCTGGTGGGAACGGAAAGAGGATTTGCTGCGGAAGTCGTCAATGCAGCACCACCTCCGGGGGCTGCATTTCTCAGTTTTCCGAGACAACGCGGCCGGAAGCCACGGGGGACGAGAAGCGCCGTGGCTGCGGCGAACGGGACGATGGACGACGTGTTTGCGGCGATCGAGACTGGTGCCCACGTGGTGAAGGCGAGCGGCTGTACCAAGTGTTCCGAGAATGGTCAATGGCATTGGGCTCTTCGGCAGGTGGAAAGGTGCGGGCGGTATCGTCGAAACGGGTCATATTGGTCGTTGCGCGATGTGCCGAGGACCATGTGTTGCGGCAGTAACGGGCAATATGTCCAACGCGGTGGCAGTTGAAACATATAGGGCGGTCATCTGCAGTTCGCCACTCAGCCGGGTTGCGAGTACGTGGAGAAGACCGTCGGTCGGAGAAGGGCATCACGAAAGGGCGTTCGCTGACTCTAGGCGCGGTGACATGGCACACGGAATGCACTCCGATGTTTTCAAGCTCCTGGCGCACGATGGCTTGAACAAGAGGAACAGTAACAGGAGCGGCATCGGTACTGCGCGAATAGAACGCCGAGGGCGCCATAGCTTCCAATTCACGACGAACAATGCGTGTAAGGTCTCCCGGCGGCGATGCACGTTGTGGTGTTGACTGGTCCTCGCAAGTAGATGTTGCAGCGGTGTTTGGGAGTCGAGCGAATGTTTGTAGAATGCGGCGACTTTTCACTTGCTCGAACTGACGACACTCTTTGATGATCGCGTCTACGGTGGAACAGCCCTTGCACATCAGGAGATTGAACGCGTCGTCGGCAATCCCTTTCAGAACATGTCCCACCTTGTCACCTTCTGTCATGTCGCTTTCGGCCTTTCGGCAGAGGGCCAGCACGTCTTGAATGTAAGCGAGGTATGACTCCGTAGGGGATTGGGCACGGCAGGCCAATTCCTTTTTGGCGGCGATCTTCCGACTGGCGGTTTTGCCAAACACCTCTCGCATCTTTGCTTTGCATTGGTCCCAGCTTGTGAGTTCTTCTTCATTGTTCTCATACCACACCTTGGCCGTGCCTCTCAAATAGAACAGCACATTAGCCAACTGAAGTGTGGGATCCCATCTGTTCGGCACACTCACTCGTTCAAACATGGCCAGCCAATCATCAACGTCGACGCCATCGGTTCCGCAGAATGTACCGGGATCCTTGAGAGGCGTGAAAACGTACGGTTGCGACGCCATGTTCGTCGGAGACGCTGACGTTGACGCGGAGGGCTGAGCATTGGCCATGGCTGGAAGGGCGATGCGACGTCCGCTGCGGAGCTCCGTTGCCTGATGGTTACCCAGCACCTCTCACCAATATGTTACGAGGTTGGTTGCTTCTGAGCAAGATGTATTTGCAGAGTAAAAACTACAGGCAAGAGACACAATGGCTGATTGGCCCAGTCGCGCGCCTGTCAGTCGCACCTCTTCCTTTTCTTCCTCTCCGTAGCAATATTTTGACAAACGTGTCGCAGCTAGGAGGGCGATAAAAGGTGCCAATAATGATGTGAAGTTCTTCAATTATTGCTTTAACGACAACACATTCTAGTCCATCCATATCGGGTAATCTTACTACACGTAAAGATTCTAAAAACAGAATAGCAACACCTCCCCCTTGAGAGCCTCTGTCCTTGCGGTATACCTTGAATCCGGGGCGTGTTATTTCAGAATCGCCAATATCACAGTGTAGCCAAGATTCAGTTATTATCAAAATATGTGGTTTATACGTGATAATAAGGCTTTCTAAGTCCGCGGTTTTGTTTATTATGCTGCGAGCATTTAAATTCATGCAACGGAGTGTCTTCTTTTTACGCTCTTTAGTAGTTCATTGCGCCGAGTCTGTTCTGGTATTGCGCCGAGAGATAAGAATTCTTTTCGCTTGGACATTGTCCCATTCTAACATGTCATCGTCAATTTTGATTTTGTTGTGCACGAGCTATATCTTCTGGCCCGCTTTTTTGGCTTCTTTTGCGCTATCCCAAAGCTGCTTTCTTATTTGCCGGGTAGTGGCCGAAAAGTCCCCTGATACGGATATGCCCCCCCCCCCCTTTAGTTTAGGGCAGTTTATCAACAGGGCTAATTTTTCGCGGTGATCCATGAACCTCATTATAACCGGGCGTGGCCGTTGAGCAGTTTTGCGTCCCAACCTGTGCATTCTTTCAATTGAACATACCGTGACGTCTAATGTTTTCTGAAATAAGTCTTCGATTACACTCTTAGCGAGCCCTTCTGCTGTCTCGTTCACGACTTCTGGAAGCCCGAACACTATCAAATTATTGCGCCTACTTCTGTCCTTCAGGTCTACAATCTGGTTTTCTAATGCCTTTATGCTGTTCTCAAGCTGACTGAACTTATTATGGAATTGTTTGATTACAGCCGTCCATTCCTCAACGTTCTTAAGTTTTGTTTCTATAGCCTCAAGCCTATCCTGAATGTTCTTCTGACCATCCAGAATTTCCTTCAGTGCCTCCTCGATGGGAGGCCCTGGGTTGGGCTCTACATCCCCAGAAAGCATTAGGAGAGAAAGGATAACATCTATGGCAAACGAGAAGCATTCACATACGCTGTTTGGGCATGTCAGCTGGAGAAAACATCGATTGCTCGTTTTTACAGACGAGCTTTTAGATGCGGAGCTTCTAATACTCGAGGCTTGTAGTGCGGCGCCGTCCGCAAGCTTTCTCCTCCTTCTTCCACCATCTGTGCATCCCTTCCTCCTCTACACACCGCGCGCGCTTCACTCCTCCACCATCTGTGCACCCTTCCTCCTCTACACACCGCGTGCGCTTCTCCTCTTCACGAACATTCGCTAGCTGTATAATGTAGCGCGCATGCGCCGTCACGCTTCGAGAACATCGGCAGCTGACGCGCGCGCATGCGCCGTCGCGCTTCGAGAACATCGGCAGCTGACGCGCGCGCATGCGCCGTTGCGCTTCTCCCCCTTCTCGAACATTCGACAGCTGACAGTGCATGCGCCGTCGCGCTGTATATATACTCAAGGTCGGCGCTCGCTCGCTCAGTTGCCGCTCGTCAGTTGGTTTGTACGGCGCGTCGACGTCCAAGGTCACGGTGAAATGAATTCCAACGAATCCACAAACACAATGATCGACGTCCCTTCGACCAGCGCCGCCCTTTCGCATACGTGTGTACGTGTTCACTCATTTAACACACCCTCCTACAACCACGTTAACCAATTTAGCCATCGACCGAAGTAAGTCGCACTTTAACACCCCGTTAACCAATTATATGCTCCGCATCCTCCTCAGTGTTCCCCCGAGGGAAGCTGCGGGCAATTTTTTTTCACTAACCTGCATTAGGAATACGAAAGGGTTTGACATCGCTGCTTCCTGCGGCCAGCTGACATGCCCACTGAAGCAGTCTTGCGCACGTTGGGTCTTTATATCGGTCGATGTAGGGGGCGGTGTCCAGTTGAATTCCACGTGGGGTAGTGCATCCCTTGCGCAGTTTCCGTGATCCGTGGCGATAAGGTACGGCGGTGAATAGTCGCTGGCCGTCCGTGACGTTCCCAGCAGAAGTATCTGCATTAAGAAGACAAAAGGGTTTGACATCGCTGCTTCCTGCGGCCAGCTGACATGCCCACTCATTTTGTTGAATGAATCGCCGAAATTTTAGAGATATTGTAGCACGCGACCTATAGCGGGTTGATCTCGGGTAGCATACGCGTATATGCTGTGGATTTGCCTTTCCAGTCTACATTGTTCTTTCTCGCCAGAAGTATCAAAACGGCTCCTAAAGAGCCTATAGATAGTTCCATTAAATCTCATTATTAAATGTAACATCTCACCGGATAAGTAGTAAAGGCCACACGAGAGCTGCAACAGAGCCATGAACTGTTTAGTTAGCATTGCTCAGCTTTCTCCTCTGGATATTTTGGAAAATAGCGTGTTAAAGCGTCAACACACTGGGAAAATCATAAAGGACAATACACACTACCGCATTTATATTCCCTGTATGACCAGCACGTCGCACCTTATTAGTAAAGTTGCATGCTTTTCCAAATAAAAGGTACATTTCTGAGGAATTCTCGCTCTTGTTTTGCGACTTGAACTTCTAAGAAATTGTTCGTTGCCAACAATGAATTGGACTACGGGAACTGGAATACGAGTAAAATTTATTGCGGTACTATCTTCGTATTCGCATTATATGTACCTATTGCAGGCGTAGTTAGTAATGCATGTACTTCTTCACTTTTCTGGCTTGATAAAAATACGGCACTCTGAACGATTGCGTGAATACACAGATGTGATAAAAGCGACAGCTTTGCATGTTTCTTCGATTTCTATTTGCCATGTTCGCATTGTGCATTGTTGTACGAAAGAGGGGTGTAAGTGAAATATAGGGCTATTGTGTCCCCAAGAAGCCACGCGGCTGCACTGAACAACCATAATTAGGCTATATCGTGATTGATGATTGATACTTGAGGTTTAACGTCCCAAAACTACCATATGGTTAGAGACACCGTAGTGGTGGGCTACGGTGTACCGCGCTTTCCCCCTGTGCGATTCATAATGTTACGAGTAACTTCTTTAATAATCTATTTACAACGCGCAGAACTTAACGAGCGAGATGGCGTTAGTCCAGCATCAATAAAAAAAATTGCCCGCAGCTTCCCTCGGGGGAACACTGAGGAGGATGCGGACCATATAATTGGTTAACGGGGTGTTAAAGTGCGACTTACTTGGGTCGATGGCTAAATTGGTTAACGTGGTTGTGAAATGGGGTGTTAAATTGCGACTTACTTGGGTCGATGGCTAAATTGGTTAACGTGGTTCTAGGAGGGGGTGTTAAATGAGTGAACACGTACACACGTATGCGAAAGGGCGGCGCTGGTCGAAGGGACGTCGATCATTGTGTTTGTGGATTCGTTGGAATTCATTTCACCGCGACCTTGGACGTCGACGCGCCGTACAAACCAACCGACGAGCGGCAACTGAGCGAGCAAGCGCCGACCTTGAGTATATATACAGCGCGACGGCGCATGCGCTGTCAGCTGTCGAATGTTCTCGAAGGAGAAGCGCGCGCGGCACAGATGGTGGGCGACGGCACAACGGCGCATGCGCGCGCGTCAGCTGTCGAATGTTCGAGAAGCGGTGCGGACGGCGCGGACGGCGCACTACAAGGCGCGAGTATAAGATGCTTCCGCATCTAAAACTCACTTCGTCCTCCTCTTTCATGCAGCCACGATGAGCGGCTGTTCTGTATAAAAACCCCCGGCGGTAGAAGCACCGTCCCGGTGCCTAATCTACGCAGATGATGTCCAAGGGGGTAATAGGGTTTTAGCCGAGCCACGTGAACGGAGCTGACGATGACTTTATTGGATCGGTTGGGACAATCACGTACGTGACGTCTGTGACTTGGCGAACGATACCGAATGTTCCAGTGTAGGGTGATAACAGTTTATCAGACGGTCCCACACGCCGAGTGGGTGAGCAGAGTAGCACGAGAGAACCCAGGGAAAAGTGCACGTCCCTATGGTGAGAATCGGGAAGCTGTCGTTGGTGCGCCTGTGAGGCCTGCAGACGGTTACGGGCGACTTGGCGCGCGTGGTAGGCACGGGCGATGGCTTCCCTGGAATATTCAGTGGCCGCAGGTAGCAAAATGTCTAAGGATATGGCCATAAAGAAGATAAAAGGGCGAATAGCGGGCAGTGTTTTGACGGGATGAATTGTAGGCGAACGTTCCATACGGCAAATGAATATCCCATTCTTGGTGGTCTGGCGCAACGTATTTGGCAAGCATATCAGTTAGGGTCCTGTTGAGGCGCTGAGTGAGGTCATTTGACTGGGGATGATACGAAGTAGTAAATTTGTGCTTGGTATGACAAGACTTCAGGATTTCGTGAACGACAGCTGATAAGAACGTGCGGCCATGGTCGGTGAGAAGTTGGCGGGGAGCATCGTGCATTCATATTTTGCCATACAGCAGAAACTCCGCAACGTCGGTAGCGCAACTGGTCGGGAGTGCTCGTGTGATTGCGTATCGCGCGCGTAGTCTGTGGCAACAGCAATTCATTTATTTCGGCTGTGGAGAGTGGGAAAAGGCTCTACAGGTAGAGACGAACTCAAAAAAAAAAGGTTCAGTGGAAACCTCGATTGGCTGAAGGTAGCCGGCTGGGACGGCAGATGGCGTTTTGCGATGCTGGCAGGGCTCACAAGCGGCGACATCGCGTCGAACAGAGCGGGCAAGTCCAGGCAAAAAAAAAACGACGTTGTACCCGATCGTATGTGCGAAAAACGCCCAAATGGTCCGCAATAGAAGTGTCATGAAGTTGGTGCAGGGCAGTGGAACGCAGGTGCACTGGGATGACAGGAAGTAAGTCAGATGCGAAGAAATCAAGGTTACGGCGGTATAGGATCCTGTATTTCACCAAAAACAATCGTGGGGATGGGTCTTGAGCCATTGATTCCAGTTTGTCAATGATGGCTCGTAAAGAAGCATCCCGACGTTGCTCTTCGCCAATGTGAAGGAGCTGCGACACGGAAAAAAATGTCCGCGATAGCGTCAGTATTCATTGCTTCGTCCACAGAATAGCGGGGAAAACAATCCGCATCCTGGTGTAATAACCCTGCTTTATGCATTACAGAGATTGTGTATACTTGAAGGCGTAGGGCCCAACGAGCGAGACGTCCTGAGGAGTCCTTCTGGGAGGCCAGCCAGCAGAGCGCGTGATGATCCGCGACAACACGAAATGAGCGCCCGTACAGGTATGGATGAAACTTGGTGACTGCCCATACAAGGGCGAGACACGCGCGCTCCATGATGAAATAGTTGTGTTCGGCTGGAGATAGCAGTCGAAGGGTCGCCGATGTTGCGACCGCTGCGCGTCTCCATAGAGGTACGGGGGTCGTCCTCCTCCATCAATAATGTTACGACTGTGAGAATTCATTGTACGTCATCTTCCTCATCTAACAATAATCATCATCAGTATTCGGCACGTTCCTCTTCATGATCGGCGCCATTTTGCTGTTGCTTCAATAAAGCGTCAGCTGCACCGTTGTATTTCAAGTGGTGGAAGGTGCTTCCCGATCTCTTCGACCTCTCTCCATCCAAAGCCAGCTCCTGGAGCTCCGTTCGGGACGTCGCTTGCGCCAGCAGAGCACCATGGCCCAAGAGCAAGCCCAACCGAACCACTCGCCGGCGCAACCACCAGCCGCCAACCCTAGCCCGGTCAACAACCCCCCTCGGGAGCCTCCAATCTTCTCCGGTCTGCCTGACGAAGATGTCGAAGACTGGCTCGACAACTATGACCGCGTAGGTGTCTACAACAACTGGAACGAGGCATCGAAATTAGCACGCGTCCAGTTCTACGTCTCTCAGGTTGCCAAGACGTGGTTCCTGAACCATGAGAGCGACTTCCGCGATTGGTCTTCCTTCAAAGACCAGCTCCGACGCATTTTCGGTACACCGACCGTCCGTTCAGAAGTTGCTCGCAAGAAACTGGCAGAACGCGTTCAACATTGCGGTGAGTCCTACACTTCCTGTATTGAGGATGTGCTTGCACTTTGCCGCCGTATCGACGACACCATGCCAGAAGGTGATCGTGTCCGGCACCTTCTGAAGGGTATCGGACCTACCGCTTTCAACGCCCTCGTCGCACACAACCCTTCGACGGTTTCCGACGTCGTCTCGGTATGCCAGCGGCTTGATACCTTGCAGTCAATCCGCCTACGACCAGACTTCTCTGAGAACCCCCTGGCAAACAGTATGGAGCTCCGATCCACCATTCGAGACATAATTCGTGAGGAATTGCAAGCCTACACTTTACCTCCTTCTAACAACGTTCCCGCTCAACCCGCCTCTAGCGATCTGCGCGGAATTATTAGAGAAGAAATGTCAGCGTTCCAAAGCATTCACCGTGCTCCACCATGCGCCCAACCCCTTTCGTATGCACAGATCGCTGCAATGCAACCCTCGCCGTCTCAAGCACCACCACCTGTACCTGATCACGAACATCTAGCACCTCTAGTCGCCCGTCCACCGAACCCTACCTACCATTCATCCTGGCGGGCCCCACGTCCTATTTGCTACTACTGTGGAATTCGAGGACACATTTCCCGGGTCTGTCGACGTCGGCAGCAAGATGAACGTCGTGGTTATGCCGCTTTTGAACGAGACGACACATATGCTCGAGGTTACTACCGTTATGCCGACAGTCCTTCCAACCACCGATCACCGTCTCCTGTGCGCATTTCCAACACGACCAACAATACACGTGCATCCCGACCACGCTCCCCTTTGCCACTCCGACGCTCTGTTCCACCACTTCGGCCTGTCTCTCAACTGGCTCCCCAGCGATCGGAAAACTAAACAGTGCAGTTTTTGGAGGGAAAACTGCATCGCGGCGAAATGACCCAAGTCCTCCTGAACGACCGTCAAACATGTTATTGGTAACTGTGGAAGGTGTGCGGGTGTTGGCTTTGGTGGACACGGGAGCAACTATTTCAGTTATGCGTGCCGACTTGTGTTCTCGATTGCGGAAAGTGAAGACACCCTACCTTGGATCATCTTTGATTGGGGCCAATGGAGCAATAATTAGACCATCGGCCCAATGTACAGCGCGTGTCTTCATTGATGGTATTCTTCACATCACCTTCGCTGTCTTAATTTCATGTGCTCATGAACTAATTTTAGGCTGGGACTTTCTCTCATCAGCATCTGCATTAATTTCTTGCCGTCAACGTGTAGTCGAAATGACCGAGACCGATCACTGGAGCGAACGCGTCGACGAAAAACCATTGCGTTTCTTCACAGCTTCCGAATCCATACTACTCCCGGGTCAAGAGCAACTCATCACCATCACTTCTCCGAATATTGCCAATGGTGATGTCCTTATCACCCCTTCCAGCAGCTGTCTAGCTCGCGGCGTTGTAGTCCCCTCCAGCCTGGTGCGGTTCAAAGACAGTGCAGCGATAATCATTGGCCTGAACCCTACCCCAGAGCCCGTCCTCCTACCCCAAGGTTCTGCAGTGTCATGTTATGTGGATACCCAACCGGTTTTTTTGGTCTCTCTTGACGCCTTGACAGCTCAGCCACAACAGGCCCAGTCTGTTACTTCCTCCTCCTTTGCTCCCGGGATAAATCCTGACCTTTCTGCTTCTCAGCGTGAGGCGTTGCTGAATTTGCTCAGGAAACACCAGGCCTCCTTCGACGCCAATGCTTCGGCACTAGGACAGACCACAGTTGCGTATCATCGTATCGACACTGAAGGTCAGACTGTTGTACGCCATCGTCCCTACCGAGTCTCCTTGGCCGAGCGCAAAATCATCGAGGAGAACGTGACCGATATGCTAAACAGAAACATCATACGACCCTCTACCAGTTCTTGGTCATCACCCGTTGTGTTGGTACAAAAGAAGGATGGATCGGTACCATTTTGTGTTGATTACCGCGCGCTCAACAAGATTACCCGAAAGGATGTATACCCGATGCCCCATATAGATGATGCACTTGACTCATTGCAAGGCGCCCAATACTTCTCCACCCTTGACCTTCGCTCCGGGTATTCGCAAATACCAATGGACGAAGCAGACAAAGAAAAGACCGCCTTTTCTACGCCGGACGGTCTTTACGAGTTTAACGTTATGCCTTTTGGTCTATGTAATGCTCCCGCCACATTTGAAAGGATGATCGACACTGTTCTTCGTGGCCTCAAGTGGAAAACTTGTCTATGCTGCCTCGATGATATCGTCGTGTTTTCTTCCACTTTTGATGATCATCTGCAACGCCTAGATCAAGTGCTCACATGTCTCTCCAACGCTGGACTTCAACTAAACACAAGGAAGTGCCATTTTGGCAACACAGCTATAAAGGTTCTAGGACATCTGGTTACTAAAGATGGCATCCAGCCCGATCCGGACAAAATTTCCGCAGTCCTCAACTTTCCGCGACCCTTTCGTTCCAAAGAACTACGCAGTTTCCTTGGACTCGCATCGTACTTTCGCCGCTTCATTCGCAACTTTGCCACTATTGCCGCTCCTCTCCACAAGCTCCTTGCTAGTACCGGTTCCTTCGATTGGAATGATCAATGCGAAGCCTCATTCCAAGAACTCAAGCAGGCACTGACATCCCCACCGGTGCTTTGTTATTTCGATGACAAGGCACCTACAATATTACACACTGACGCGAGTGGACAAGGAATCGGCGCCGTACTGCTCCAGCGCGACCATGCCTTTCGCGAGAAAGTTGTCGCGTATGCAAGCCGCACTCTGACCACTGCAGAGAAGAGGTACTCGATAACCGAACAAGAGTGCTTGGCTGTTGTCTGGTCCATCCAAAAATTTCGTCCGTACCTACATGGTCGACATTTTACTGTTGTGACAGACCACCATGCTCTTTGCTGGTTGTCCACAATCAAAAACTTGTCGGGACGACTTGGCCGCTGGATTCTCCGTTTACAATCTTATGACTTTGACGTCATCTACAAGACTGGAAGACAACATCAAGATGCCGACGCTTTGTCACGATGCCCTTTGCCGCAGTTTTCGGTGCACGTCACATCCCCTAGTCAAATTGGCTATACCGAGGACGCCTCGTCGATATCATCCATTTCTTCCCTACCTTCATCCACCCGTCCATCAGCACTTGCTACTCACCAGCGAGCCGATTCTTATTGCACTGACATCATTGGTCGGCTTACCGGTGCTTCGTCTTCCCCTAATGCCAGGCTCCGGAAACAACTCCGACTATTCAAGTTGGAGGACGATGTCCTATATCGATACATTTTGCACCCGGAAGGCCACCGATGGGTTCCCGTCGTACCGCGCGCACTTCGCACTGAAGTTCTGCGCGCTTCCCACGACGACCCGACGTCAGGACACTTGGGTTATTACAAAACATACGAGCGCATCCGCAGTCGATTTTTCTGGCCAGGTCTTTCCACGACAGTAGCTAAATATATTGCCTCGTGCGCACTTTGCCAACACCGCAAGCGGCCCACTACTCCTCCAGTCGGGACCCTACAACCACTTCCTTGTCCATCAGAGCCGTTCTCTGTCGTCGGAATTGACCTCTTCGGGCCCCTCCCAACTACATCAGACGGCAAAAGGTGGATAGTCACCGCGGTTGATCACTTGACCCGGTACGCTGAGACGGCCTCAATCACTTCAGGAAGTGCTTCGGAAGTAGCAACTTTCTTCTTGAATGCTATTTATCTACGTCATGGAGCCCCTCGTGTCCTTTTGAGCGACCGGGGAAAGGCATTTCTTTCAAGCACGCTCAGTGAAGTTCTTCAAGCATCAAAAACAGTTCATAAAACAACATCTAGCTATCACCCGCAAACCAATGGCTTAACGGAAAGATTTCATCGCACGCTGTGTGACATGCTGTCCATGTATATCCGACCGGACCATCGCAATTGGGATGCCATACTACCCTTTGTCACGTATGCATATAATACGTCAGTTCAACGAACCACAGGCTATTCTCCATTTTTCCTAGTATACGGACGCCAACCGACATCACCACTCGACGTTTCATTCTTTTCTGGCCCCGTCAACTCTTCACCATTCGTTTGCGACCAGTTTCTGTCCCGCGTTACTCGATGCCGTCGTCTTGCCCGCGTAAACACCGAAGCTAGCCAAGAAGATCGCAAACATCGTTACGATGCCACTCACCGCGTCGTTCTCTACCACCCTGGCGACAATGTACTTCTGTGGACTCCTGCGCGAACGCCTGGCTTATGCGAAAAGTTTGAGTCACGCTATCTTGGCCCTTACAAAGTTATCGAACAGACCTCACCGGTGAACTACCGTGTCACACCTGTTCATGTCCCCACTGACCAACGCTGCCGCGGGACAGAGATTGTGCACGTTTCGCGTCTCAAGCCCTATTGTATGCGTTCCACAGCGTAATTCGCGGCCAGGCTGGCCGCTTCCGTCGACGGGGGAAATTAGTGTGAGAATTCATTGTACGTCATCTTCCTCATCTAACAATAATCATCATCAGTCTTCGGCACGTTCCTCTTCATGATCGGCGCCATTTTGCTGTTGCTTCAATAAAGCGTCAGCTGCACCGTTGTATTTCACGACTAACTTCTTTATAATGTATTTACAACACACATTGCTCGACGAGAAAGATGGCGCCAGTTTACACTGCTAAAATTTTTACACCCTGAAGGATGTAAATGAGCTTGTCCCATGGGCGACACCCTAAGGGTGTTATTTCAACACCTTCCAAAAGGGTGCTTTACCATGTACCCTTGGAAAAGGGGGTAGATGTAAAAAAACTGCAGGGTGTTACGAAAACACCCTTCAAGAAGGGTGCCTTCAATGTCCTTCACTTTTTTAGGACCCACTGAGGAGATTGCGAGAAGGGTGCACAATCGTGTTGAATGCCCATTTCAGGGGTGCCAGTATTCTTTTAGTCTGCACTAATAAATATCAGCGTGCACTGAATACACAGTACTTGAAGAAAGTTGTCCTGATTATGAGTAGTGCGCCACCTGTCGAGCTCCATTCATTGCGTGTGGGCAAAAATATAAACACGTACAATCGTGTATAAACTTCTGCTGGATCTACATATACTTCACAGTACATGAATAATGCGCATTACAGAAAACTAAGCCTTGCTACCCTTGCATATTACATTTATTTATTAGGCAAATAAAACTTATAAACTTTTCTCCTGCCACACAACTTTGTCACCGCATGTGTAACATGTTCACGTTACGTACACTACACACGCAACACCTCAAATGTTTTTATTTTTTCAGTTTCACTTTATTGACAATTCATTAAATTATACAATTACACTGGTTTAAGTTTAGTATACTGCTTCGAGAACATAGAGACTACAAATGAAATACACGCTTATATATCCCTATAATTCTTTCATGTATCTACAATCCCAGTGGTTTCCAGTTTAGTACTCCTTCATGTACACAATCGATTAATAGGAATGAAATACAGGCAAATATATACTTATAATTTTTTCAAATATATACAATCACCATAATTTCACTACATACGCCTTCGTGTACAGAATCGTTCCCGAGAAGTGATGCACACGAAAATATATACCGATAGTATTTTCAAATGTATACAATCACAGTGCTTTAACCTTTGTATTTTTGGATGTATTACAATGGGTTTGAGAAACAATGTACATGCAAACATATATGGGTTTTCGCACATCAAACTTTAGCGAATACTTAAAAAACCAATGCAATGATCAGAAACAAAATAAGCTAAAAACGAACACAAAACCGAGTCAGAACACACAAAAACAAAAGAGGCAATGCAAAATTACGGCTAATGAAACAGCTGGGTCATTTTATGCCAAATGTCCCAGCCATTTTGGCAACCATCTCAAATGTATTCGAAAAACTCATGCTGCATTGAAAATAGTGAACTTCTGGAATATTTAGGAGAGGAAAATTATTTGGTCACGTGGCTGCCTTCTGAACTTTCTGGAATGCCGTCTAGGTGTTGTATGTGAAAAAGTTTATTTTAAAAGCACCGTTCCTTCTTTCTATACGAAACTCGGTATACGTGTTACGTAAAAAGATGTTTAATTTGGGCGAGTTGGTTCATCGTGGTTGTGTGCTAGTCACAGCACTACAACTTCAGGAAGAGACAGAAAGGACAGGAAAGAGCACCGACTGTCAACTGAATTTATTCAATGTGCTACGAGCGCTTTTATATGGAGTATAAGAAATGTGCTCATGCGTGACGACACGTGTGACTACTACCAAATGATCTTAACTGAGAAAAGAATACTCCCTCTAAGAAAGGATAAGCAAACATGAATGATGCACTGATCATTGGTTTACCTGATAAAAAATACTTCTACAAATGGTAAATTGGCATTAGGTAAACCTATTCTCGTGACGAATGGTGCAAGATTGACTATGTATGTTGCTGTTAAGCACACACATTTTTGAAAGCTTGCAAGGGGTTGAAAACAACACGTTAATATCATATCTGCTGGCTTTTTTTTAATTGTGAGACACGTGATGTGGTATAACATGCAAAGGTTTTGGTCATTGTTTTTTTGTTGGTCCTGTCTTTTTTAACTTTACTTTCTGCAGGAGGGTTTCGCAAACGGGTGTGATGATTCTGCTGGGATACCCAGCATCTTTTAGTCTTTTAATCTGAATTTTGAGTCCAACCTCACCCTTGTGCTAACATGACTTCTGAAGGGTGGCCTCAATACATGTGGTACCAATTCCTCTTTTTTTCAGTTTTGAATGCCCACTATCAAAAGGCAGAACATTCTTAGCACTCCTGGGCTGATAGCACCAGCCAATACCCAAATGCATCATCACGCTCGTTTGCGAAACCCTCCTGGAGAAAGTAAAATTAAAGGTAGCAGGACCAAAAGAAAAAACAGAATGACCAATGACCTTTGCATGTTACACGGTACTACGTATATAAGGTGTCTCACAATTTTCGGAAAAAAAGCCCGCAGATATGACATTGTTGTTTCCCACCCCTTGGAAGCTTTCAAAAGTGCATGTACTCACAGCAGCAGGAATAGTTAATCTTGCACCATTCGTTACTAGAAAAGGTTTACTGAATGCCAATCTAATGTGTATGGGATACCGTAACATGTGAAAAAGTGAACATAGGACCAACTGGGCAATGCTTCAATGATCGAGCAAGACAGCATGCTTTAAATGTGAAGAAGGGCTATAGTAGTCTCATGGCCGGACACCGTAAAGAATGTAAGGGCAGTCCTAGGTTTCATAAAACACAGTTTTTGAAAAAAAGCAAGCAGAAAAAATGAGAGATTTTAGAACTTTTTATCAAGATGACCAAGAATAAATGCATCAAAACACCTTCACTCATCGTTTCTGAAAAAGAGTATTCTTTTCTCGGTTAAAATTATTTTGTCATGGTCACACATGTGTTGTTGCTGATGAGCCCTGTTCTTGTGCTCAGTATAAAAACGCTCGTAGCACCTTCAATAAAATTCAGTTGACAGCGCTCTTTCCTGTCCTTTTTGTGATAAGAATTTTATTACAGAAAGAATTTCATTTTCTAGCAATTTATGTGTAATGATGAGTTTCCATTGTATCACAACATGGAGCAAATTGCATCTCAATACGGACAAAAATCACGATTTGTGAAATTCGTGATATTTTCTCGTATATTTCAACAGCTTGAGAGGTCTAAAGATATTTTTTTCTCAAAATATACTTTTTGTGCAGTAAGTATTCACTGCTCAGATATTCATAAATTGTGCAATATTGCAATAAAAAATGCAAATATAACACATTTTGGCTTTATTCTTGGAAGCAAATGTGGCAAAAAAGTTGCACTAATATAATTGAGCTTCAAATACCTTACAGAAGCACATTTTCTTAACAGGTAGACCAAATTTTCTTTAGGAAAAATAATCGGTAGTTTTAAAACAAAATTTTTCAAAAACAGCACACAGACGGCATTATGCAAGGAAGTTATAAGCCAGCCACACGAACAAAACTTTTTTTCTCGCTGAAATATTCTAGCAGTTCACTGTTTTGAACGCAGTAAGTCAGCACAATTTTTTTTCAAATACATTTCAGATGGTTGCCAAAGTGGCTGGGACAATTGGCATGGAATGGTCCAGCTATATTTAAGCAAAATAACTTACACAATTAACAATATTTGTTCATCTACTATGACCACACTAGAAAAAGTTGTTCAGGCATTGTTACACTAAAATTTTCAGCGTTGTACTGCCTGAACAACTTCTTTGATAAACTCCAAACTCACGCCGAGAAAAAGCCGCTCTATTACGGTGGTTGTTAAAGGTTTTGCGGCCGTAGACAATGTTGTAAATAAAAAAAAATAAACTCATCAGTGTTGTCACTCCTTCTTTGTCATTACTGACACGGAAGATTTTTCGGTCATCCACGTGGAGGTTCAGGAACTAGGCTTGCTCTAGGCTGAGGCCGGGGTATACTACGCAGGACGTCAGCGGCACCCTCTCGTCCTGTAATAAGAGCAAATATGACTTCTCATAAAATGATGTTCGTGCTGTTCTGGCAGCACCATATATGAAGAATGTGTAGTGTCTATCCTTTGAAATGGCGTGTAATTGACATTACACAAAACTCGAAGCATACAACCCATATATTGAAGCATACAACCCACATATGATAAAAATAAGATAGTTTTCCAGCACGCAGCAAATTCCCGAATTGAGGTGAAGTGTAAGACTACAGCTCAAAAATGGCACTTACGAAAGCCTGAACTCACCTAAGAATCAAATTCCTTATAGGGTAGTGAGCTAATGTGAAAAACAGTTCTTAAAGTACAACGTTCAGAACATGTAGCACTAATCAAAACGCACAAGAAACTTACCTTTTCATGAACAAACAGTGAAGGAATCTCTGCTTTCTCTTTTACATGAGAACAAATGATCTTGGGCGTGGCACTAGCGAAGAGGTCTGCAAAAAAAGTAAAAGATTTACTGATTTTAATCACGCCTCTAACAATTTGAGGAATTGTGACAATTCAGCAATCACTGCAGTTATGACTGCCTCTATAAGGGCATCAAAAATGAACAATTTTCTCGTTCTTTCTACCCTCAAAAGAAGCTCCGTCCATGGCATCTAATCCAAATTTGACGCTGTGCTTTCTATTTACCTGTTTTCTAGACGTAGGGGTGCGAACATGTATTTTGTGAGAGCTATTCGAAAACACAGTGTGCTTCAGTGAGCCATGTCACAGCCTAGAATGGACACTTGCTTAATTTTTACATGACAGTAAATAGTAAATAGTCTACAATAAGAATTTGATAGTTGTGGTATTTCTCACTTCATTTTCAATTTTCAGTGAAAATGCTGTCATGCTGTCAATTCGTCATCTATAACTCAATCATCTTAATTCATTATAATTTGATAAAAGATGTGATAGCTCGTCCAGTTTTTAAAGAGTTGCGGGCCTGCAATAGGCACTGCCTTGCACGTAGGAAAGTATTTATTTAACAAAAATTCTTCAGAGCTTGCTTTCAGAAAAAGCGTCTGGCATATTTCGACAACCAAGCCCATCCTCTGATGGCAATCAGGGGCACGCTATTAGCGATTATTGACCACAGGATATACAAACGTAACCCTTGCCTAAATACTTAGTTAAACACAATCAATCAAGTAGGAGCGCTCGAACGACACCAACGCGCGCGGACGCCGTCTACGTTGCAGCAGCCATGGCTTATACTAGAGCTACCGCACATAGCTCCCACAGTCACGTATACTCTCTCGTTTCTGTTATAACGCTGAACGTTATCGCAGATGAAAGCAAATCACGAAAACAGCAAACAGAAACGAGGGAAAACAACGCACGGCGATGGCCACAACAACGCGCCTTTGGAAGTCTACTAGATATTTCCATGTTGCTGGTGACACGTGTTCTAAATATTTTAAAAGACCGACGCGCACGTGCTGGGAGCATCGCGGCATATACGCACCTCAAACTATACCGTCTTTAAGCAAAAAAATGCCATTTCGTACAGTGCGTATCTGTACATATTTTTTCTTTTCCTTTCTTTTTTTACGCTTACACCTACAGAAGCACGTTGCACATTTGAGTATTAATAGAAATGTTATTACGATGTAGCCTAAAGAGCATCTTGAAACGATATCAATCACCTTGAGCAGTGTAGAGACATTGTGCGATCAGCAACTAATCGCGCCCTTGTTAAGTGATCACATCACTCACTGTATGAGTGGTGCAGGCACTTACACAACATCGCTCATAGCAGTGTGAACTCGTTAAGTCACACGTTTAATCGGGCATCTGCAACAGGCCCGTGAACGCATGCTGTTGTAAATGGCTGGCAGTCTACTTCAGCAGAGCTGCTGCAGGCGCCCAGCTAGCGCTGTATGATTACTACGAAAACAGTACATTCACCGTTAACAGGCCCACGTTGTCCACGTCCGCCGCTCCATGAATATTCCTTAATACGAGCGTCACTTCGAACATTGTGTCATGCGTGACCACCATTGAAGATGCGCCTGTTCGCTAGAACTCACACAGCGACCAAGACCCCAGACCAACGCAACGCATTTGAAAGACCGTTGAGACAGAGAGAGGAACGTTGAGAGAGAGGAGGAGGAGGAACTGGCGGCGGCGCCGCAGCTGTCGACGCAGGTGTTCGGTGACGCAACTATTCGCTTATCTACACCGCCGTTGTGGGGGGGGGGCAACGCTGGCCTTAGTGAGCGTGGTGAGTGGGAAAACCGCCCCGACGGCGCCGAAAGGCAAACGCTATGGCGCATACGGCAGGCGGCGGTTCGACGCGGAAGTCACATCGAATTGCGCCTCAACAATAACTACTTCTAAATGGCAACTCTCCTTCCACCCAGCTGCACAGTGGAGCAGGTTATTTACTAGCCTCGGGTCCTTTGAGTATTTCGACAAAATGCGAATGCAGTGGGCGAAAAATAGTAAAGCAAAACTTGCGGAAGACAAAGTGCACCCTGGAATGGCCAGAAACAATAATTATTTCGTCCTCGGTGGCATTAGCGGGAGAGCATCGCTACACATTTTCAGAGGAATTTCTTTTCGCATTGTCCGTGTCTGGCCAATCCGCGTATGGTGCCGCAAACACTGAATGCGTAGTCGAAGCTGGAACAAATTAATCCACAGTCACGAATGTTTAGAAGGCTCGTCACGCACCACGAAACGTGCCCAGGTTGTTATAACAAACTTTTTGCGGACCACATGATCAGCACATGATTCCATATGGTTGCCTAATGAGCTAGCTAAGCACCTGTAGCAAAGGCAGGGCACGTTCTTGTTAAACGTTGTTAATATAAACGATGCTTGTGCATAAGTGCAGTGACAGCTTTCCGTGTGAATTGGTCATAACCCACAATTTCGAGCGTAAAAGCGCCTCAGCGGACTTAATCAGCTACCACAGCAAGTTCGTAAGCAACGATGAGGTACGAGAATGTGCAGCTGTTTTCCATGTACTGAATAGTCCGTGTACAGTCCGTTGACCACCGCCATTCCTTAAGGCACCTCCCGTATAGACTCCCAGTCTGAACAGGCGTGGGACCTTAAACGCCTAGAAGCAGTACCCCCCCCCCCCCCGCACACACACACGAAATTTGAGGGCGCACGGGCTGATACACACGCATACTTATTCACAGGCGCACACATATACACGTATACACACATACGGCCACACACACACGCGACCGTAAACGCACGCATACATGGGCGTACACATGTGCACAGGCACGCTTAACACAAGCACAGACTCGCACATACAGGCGCACGCACACATGCACGGGTGTACACACAATCGCGATTACACACGAACGCATGCGCAGGCTCACACATACACACCCATACTCGGGCGAACATTATGTGTGTGTATATAATCCATAGCAAACATGTAGCTTATAACCAACGCCAAGGAAAGCTTTCGTAACATCTGTGGCGGCTGCATTTCCGATGGAGGCGGAAATGTTGTAGGCCCGTGTGCTCAGATTTGGGTGCACGTTAAAGAACCCCAGGTGGTCGAAATTTCCGGAGCCCTCCACTACGGCGTCTCTCATAATCATATGGTGGTTTTGGGACGTTAAACCCCACATATCACTCAAGCTTTCGTAACATGGATTGCAGTTAATTGCCATTATAGATGAAACGCGATTTGCTTCTGCTGGCATTCTGCTGTATTCTGAGAGCACCTTCACACATTTTAGGTCAATTAGGCCGTCATTTAACGCAAGGTCCACATATTCTTGCAGTAGCTATGCTCTGCTCGGCCGCCAATCTGAAGGTCGCGGGTTCGATGCCGGCCGTGGCAGTCGAGTTAAGGTGGAGGCGAAAAGGTAGAAGCCTGTGCACTGTGCCATATGAGCGCTCATTAAAGAACACCAAATAATGAAAATCTCTGCAGCTTTCCACTACGACGACCCTCATAATCATATCGAGGTTTTTGAGACGTAAAATCCCAAATATTATAATTATGTGTTCTCCTTATGCTGCATATTTTATCTGATGAATCGGCACCTACACCCTTCTCAGGCACAAAATCACCCTTAGCACCTATTTTAAGGTGCTATCGAGGCAAGCACCCAAACAAAGGGGTGCTTTTTTTCAATCGACCATTTATGGGTGTTAAAGAGTGTTGCAAAGAATGCTTTCTCGTAAAAAGCACCCTTTTAAACCCTTTCTGTTGTAAACGTTTTTACTGTGCAGCATCAATCAAAAACTCACTTCATCCTTCTCTTTCATGCAGTGTTTAGCGACTGTTGTTATGTATCAATACAGTAGAGATATCGCGGGTGACCACAATAGTTCTTTGTTATTAGCCAATTGACTTTCCAACTATTAGGGTCTGTTGACCGTACTAATCTTAAAACTTGCATGCATGAACGCTGATAGACAGTACCATTACGAGATTGCAATCGATATAAGCTCAAAGTGGCTTGTGGCAGCAAAGCTTTAACATGTGGCTCTTTTTCTATAATTAGTAGCATACTTTAAGCCATTAGCAGTTATACACGTGATATAATTTGGGTCTTGTTATGCACCGACTACGTGGTCTTAAACGAATGCGCACTGTAACGTGGTTGCTTTTTGTAATGGTTTGCTGGTTTTAAACCAAGAAGTCGTTAGGATAATCACACATTATTGTGCCCGATGACAATTGAACTTGTACCACGCACTGTTACTGCTGTATTACATGTTGCATTCTAAAGCCTATATACAGGGCACGTGTGTTTCTATAGCAAGAGTTATTTTTATTGCATTTCGAACCAGACGCATGGCTCTGTGGCAGAACTCATTTTTCTTGCGCTGGATGCCTGGGTTCCATTTTCAGACAGACCCGGAAATAAGGATGATTTATTTATTTTCATATTTCTAAACTTTTCGGTAAGTGTTAAGATGAGTTTTCGCTCACAACCAACGACGACGCCGCCGCCATTGATGACGAGGCCGGAATTTCTGCAAAAAGAGCTTTAGAACGCTCTCGCCTTATTACAAAGAAAAATAAATATCCGTGTACATAGGGAGTATTTGGCAACCATGCAGCTCACATGCCGTTGACGAATACTACACCTTACTTTCTGTAGGCTAGAGAGAGGCTTCGTGCGCAGAAAGATCTGCCATCGCCGCGAGGTGCATTGCACATTCACTGAAAGGCAATGAATGCTGCTTCCATGTTGATATATTCGCTGTGATATGAATGTTTGCAGCCATATTCATTGCTGCAATATTGAAAGCATCATGCACCACAGCCAAGCAGTGGCCAAATCGCTTGCGTGGTAACGTGTGATCGCTCTTTCTAATTTGCAGAGATCAATCACATTTCTGGTGGCACCTCTTCAGCATTAAGCTGGAGGTGAGAAAAATTGAACATATTCGGTAACCATCTTATCTCCACTAACTACTTATGTTTCTACTCGTAACCAAACTGCACGAACGCTTCAATAGCCCTTCTAGTTCACAAAGCTTCACATTTCTCGTGAGTGCACCTTTAAGGTCGACTTTATTGAAAACTTCAGGGAGTTGGTAAGCCAGAGTGACACTTCATTTATCCTTATACGTCAAGATTTTACGTCTCCTGTCTTACCTAAATAGTTTATAGCGGCTACATGAGATGATGTCAGCATAATTAGGGCGATATAGACTTCGCGTGAAGCACAAAACACACAAAAAAGGCTATTGTTTTGAATGAAATAAGGATGATGTGTGGTGTTTTGTGGCGCAAGGGCAATTCAGTGGCCAAAGAGCGCCAGGTCGTGGAACTAGAGATGTGGACAACTATTATTATAAGTGGCTGTATAAGGGTCCTAAAATGCCTCGCGCTGAAGCGTGTCAAAAATACAGAAGTATAAAAATTATGGCAGTGACATAAGACGTGGGTAGTATGAATGGATGGTGAAAGTTCATGATTATAAAACTATGGTGGACATGTACGGCATTAGCACAGGTGCCTCGATCGTCTACGCCGTTGTTTCTAATGGCCACGAGGCAAGTGCTTTGTTCAATCTAGTCATCACAGCAGCGACCTCTTCCCAGAGACTTCGTGCTGCGGGGATGCCTGAAAATATGACGTGAAAACTATTTGCATTTTTCATGTGAGCAATGTTTGATAACTAATAATCATTTTATTGCGAATAAACATCGACAAATAAAAAGGAATTTCGGGGCGGAAGGAAAACGGAAAGTGTTTTCTTCTAATTACATCCAGTTCTTTGCATTTTAATGAAACTTGGACCACGGTAAGAGGTTAACCGCACTTTTTACAGAGAGGTCCATTACCACTAGACAGAAGATGTGAATGCGTACTGTGTGTATGTCCTATTCCTAATCTGGTACGTATTGCTTCCGTGTAGCGCGATTTCTATATTGGCGGCCAATTCACGATTTGTGGCTTGATGAGGTGAAGTTTATTTTTGTTAGCTTATCCCATAATTGCTGCCAATAATCCCTGAGTTTTCATCTACTGAAGGGTTTAAGGTCAAGTGCAGGGAAAGATATGGAGGTGTTGATTGTGGCATTCTTGTGGGCGCAAAGAGTGAGCCGATCCGCTGACACGTTTCCTTGACACGTCTGTTTGACATTCTAACACTAACACGTTTTCTTAGCCTGTCTGTATTGACAGACTATTGCTGTGTATAGATTGTGCATAGAAGTGAGTAGACAGAAACAAGGATAGGATTGGTATTGTTTTTAAGGGATTTCAGAGCTGTTACCTCGAACTAAGAGTCGGTATATATTACAAATTTTGAGAGTTTCAATTTTTTTACTTGTGTTATGGCCGATAACCTCGCATATGCCTCTGCAACGAAGATGCTCGTATTGGGGTGCATAAATCCTACTACTGAAAAAGGTGGCTCGGCCGAGTCGTAGGACACCGAAGTGCGAGTCTTTAGGACATCGGTGAAAAACTCCGGATATGAATATGTTGGAGTTCAAGGAAGGTTTATAAGTATCTGCAATAGGCGCACTTTTAGTAAACTGAACGGTGGACATATCACAATCTATGAGCTTCCACTGCCATGGCGGCATATATACAGGGCTAGCAACGGAACAGTGATCACAACATGGCCCTCCCATCTCTTCAGCTGCACTCTTCACACGAAGTGCCCAGGGATGTCTCATTACAGGGCAGTTTTGAATTAGAACAGAACTGGACAAGTCGTTCATTCATAGTGGTTTGCATTAGGTTTAAGAAAGTATAGAAGGGACAGGCAGGATCTCTGGAAATGTAGTGACCATTCCTTTAATTCAACGTACAGGCTTGCACATGGCTTGTTTGAAAAGCACATGTAGAAAGACGGATTCGAAGATGGCGAACAAGGCCGAGAATTTTCAGGGCAGTTGGTGTTGCAGACTGGCACACTATTACACCGTAATCTAGGCGCGTACGTATTAGGCTTTTGCATAAATTCATGAGACACTTCTTGTCACTATCCCACAAAGTGCGTCACAGTGCCAATAGGATATTCATGGTTCTCAAGTACTTGTTTAAGGTACTTATAGTGTGTAAGATTGTTAGTTTGCTGTCTATTTTTAGGCTTAGGAACATATGTTCACTTTTGCCAGACAAGTATTGACCGTACAGTTGAACGTGTGGATCAAGATAAGTTCCTCTCTTTCTGGAGAATAAGACACAAGTGCTATTTATGTGGGTTTAGTTTAAACCCGTATTTATCTGCCTGATTTGAAATCTTTTCCAAGCCCCACTAAACCTGGTTTTCACAGAATCAAAGGCTGCATGATTTAGTCGATTTTTACATCATCGACATATGTGCAATTAAACACACTTTGTGAGGTGCAAATGGGCAAGGAATTAAATGGTGCAATGGGCAAGGATCATAAAAAGCGCACAAATCAATACACTTCCTTGCAATACACTTACAAATCAATACACTCTAACATAGAAGTTTTAAAAAGGGATAAATTTCAGGTATAGAGAACATTATGCCGTGCGCACCTAAATGTGACAAGTATCTGAGTATGCCAAAGCACCACATAGTGTCGCAGGCTTTCTCCATGTCGAGGAACACAGAAAGAAAATGATTATGGACGAAAGCGTCACAAATTGTGGGCCTCGATACGGATAAGGTGGTCCATGGCGGACTATACTTCTCTGAACTCGAACTGGTGTGGCTAAAGTAAATTGTTTCTTTCAAGAAAGTATATCAGTCTTATTTTTATAATCTTTTTGAAGACCTTGCACAGACAACTGGTAAGAGAAATAGGCCTGTATTTGAGACTGAGAATAGTTGCTAGCCCTGTTCTTGAATCGAGACAATAATGGCTTCTTTTCAGGCAGTGGAGACCTCACCGGAAACACAAGCAGCGTTATACAGAGAGGAAAGGGCACCTTGAATTTGATAGGGCAGATGTTTTAGCATTTCGTATACGACTCAGTCAGAATATAGAGCAGATCTAGTACAGCAACTTAGCGTTGTCAGTAGCCATGCTAAGCGAAAGGGTTCATATTGCACCTCATGTTTTTAAAATTTCACTTTAGTTACTGCTTTTATATTTGTCTTTTATATCCTAGGAATGCTCCAGAATAGTATGGCGAGCTTTACATCCGATCGAAATAGGCGCCTAGGAATTTTTTCTGGTCTTTTACGCTGTCGTCTAGCGTGTTTACCATAGAAAGGGAATGTGGTTCTTTCCCTGTCAACCTGCTGACCATGTTACAGACTTTGCCCTCATGCGTATACGAATCGAAGCTTGATACAAACTTTCTAAAACTTCTTCTCCCGGCCTGCCGGCGTGCACTCCTGCCTCGAAAATGTATTTTAATGAAGCTTTCGAGATTCTCAGCTGTCTGACACCCCCGAAGCAGCCTTCATGCTTTGTTTTGCTGTTTTCACGTGTTTCAACGCTCGGAGTTCTATCAAGGCAAACGTCGGTTTTCCAGAGTGTCCACTCGTTTGTGGGATGAATTTTTCTGCAGTATCAATAAAAAACGCTGTGAAGTAGTTGACAGCAGCATCAACGATTAAAGTACATATGTCCCTGCAACCTAAACAAGTGATCGTGTAAAAGTGTTCTCAGTCGTCTCTGTTTATGAGCCATTTGGGAACACATGGTGGACACTCAGTTGCTGTAGTTGTGCTCAAAACCATGGGAAAGTGGCCACTTCCGTAGGAATTGCTGAAGACTTTCCATTGGAGTAGAGGCACGAGTGACGGAGATACTTCGCTTACGTGTAAGGAGAAATATGTATTATTAGCGAGATGATAATAGGTTGGTACTTTTCGATTCAGGAGACATGCGCTTGACGAGAGGAGGAACTGTTGAATCAGTCGACCTCACGTGTCGTAACGAGTCGCCCCATAGCGTGCTCTGTGCATTCAAGTCTCCAAGGAGAAGGTAAGGTTGTGGAAGTTCATCAATCAAAGATTCAAAGTCATGCTTTTGCAGCCTATAGTTCAGAGGAATGTATATAGTGCAAATTGTGACCAGTTTGTCGAAAAGAAAAGCTCGAACAGCCACTGCATCAAGGGACGTTTGGAGTTGTAAGTGCATGCATGCGATCCCTCGATTGACTCTAATGACTCCACCTCCGGATAATATCACGGCATCATCGCGATTTTTTTCAAAAAATCATGTGATTTCGTAGAAAGTTTCTGTGTCTTGGTTTTAGGTGTGTTTCTTGTACGCACAGAACTTTTCGTGAGTGTTTGTGTTAAAGTTCTTGGACATTGTCAAAGTTCCTGAGAAGTTTCCTGACATTCCATTGTATAATTTGTGCGTTCTGGGTGAAAGTAACGTAGTGCTGTGTGTACAAAAAGCGAACGCCTGTTTAGACGGCAAGTTTGAATTTAAGTAACAGGGCCATCACCAGGCCCCCTCATCTGCTTTTTTTTCTTTTCTTGGTGTGCTCCAAGGAGCCAAACCACTATTTCGGCACCAAGGGTACAGACGTATCTATTGCTTCCTCGGAGGCACTGGATGTCCGCACGTGCGAGCTGGTAGTTCAAATTATCGGCCTCGCCTGGTGAGGCAGGGCCTTGAGACCTGAGGACCTTGGAGTCTCTGGTCTTTGTTCGCGACTAGGCGGAGTTGCTTGGACTACTGCCACCTTGGGGGCAAGCGCCACAACAATCGGCTTGGTATGCGTGGGCCGAAGGAGTGACGAGGGCTGGTAGGGCAGTGCCCCCTACGCGCAGCATCAGCGTATGTGGAGCCATAGAATGGCGAGACTTTTTTTCTTGCTTTTTTGAAAAAAACGTTTTCTTCCAACTTGAATGTTATTATCTACTTTTATTTTTCTAAATGGACAGGGACGTGAGTACACGGCATGGTTTCGGTCACAGCACACGCAGTGCGACCGCTCTTTGCAGTTCTCAGACACGTGGCCCAGGGCTCCACATTGTGCACAAGTGTGGCGACCATGGTATCTTTTAGAGCCATGGCCATACTTTTGGTATTGGAAGCAGCGACGCTGTTTGGTACGTATCGCCTGAAAGAAGTCTTCGTGTACCCTGTTTGAATGGTTTTTGGCAGTTAATTAGGAGAAAACGTGAGTATCCAGTGTTGGTGTTTCTTTGTTTTCTCTTTTGATGATATCCTGTGTACATTGGTCACATTTTGCTCTGTCTGGCCCTTCAAGAGTTCTGTTTCAGGAAGGTCAAGTAAGTCAGGTGAAACCACTCCACGAATTGTGTTCGTTCATCTGTGTGGTGTTAGAGTGACCGATGTGCCCTTGAAATTTGAGAGACGGTCTAGCTTTTCAAATTGTTCTTTGTCCCGAACTTGGAGGAGGAGGTCAGTGCTAGCCATTTTGGTTACCTTCTACACAGCCCCGAGAGTTTCGGTAATATACCTGGCAACGACGAAGGGAATCACGGTCCTGGATTGCTTTCCTGTTTTCTCGCAGTGAATGACGCGAAAGTGAGGAAATGCTTCTATTTGCTGATTGAAAACATTGATATCGACGGTGCGTACCCGCTTCAAGTTGGTACAATCGGTAAATAGGGGGAATGTGCTATGCATGCCTGTCTTATATTTATTCAGCAGCGTTGGTGATCACCAAACTAGGAGCCCAGGGAGGGGACGCTACAAGTTTGTGAATACTAAAAACTTACAGACGCCAGTCGTACAAAGCTGCCGTAACACATTGCACCTAGATCAAGTTAGGCTATTTGCGCAGGGTTAACCCTCCCTGCCAAAAAGTTTGAAGTAAAGGAAAGAAACAATAAGACAAAAGAGACAAAAGCGATGAAACAGGCTGAGATGTAGAAAGGGATAGGAAAAGTCGACTGCCTATTTTCTTTGGGTGGGTCCGCCCAGGGTTGCCGTCTAAGTGAAGCCGGGGCCAAAGGTCTGTTGTCTCTGCCGGGGGGCCGTAGAGGTTAAATCACCCGGTGTCAGCTCAACCCCCAGGATTCTTTTTTACACGTGGCACGCCACACCCCGTACAGATAGGCGTGGGGAACAGTCAACCTTCCCCGTTAGCTCGGGTCCATTGAGTTGCTGCGCTGCGGTGTTTCGAATGAATCAATACTGACCTGTTAGAGTGCTTTTCCGCTTTTTATGGGTTTTTTCTGAGGGAAACTTAGTGCCGGAACTGTAACAACATATATCCAACACCAAAATGTCTAAAACCTGGATCAGCACTCAGAAATATGAAGTTTCTTTTTTCATGGTTATGTGTCAACACATGTTGACTACAGGAGTCCCCTTAAGAAAAAGCTATGTTCTAAATAAGTAATGCCTGCGTAGCTCATGACCACACTCAGGTACCATTTTTTCTGCACACAACCACGCGAGTGATCATGGGGAGAAGTGGGAAGAAGGAACAGTCGCTTTCGCACGCCACATCATTAAGGTGGAGGAAAAACTTCCCCTTGCATTCACCTGACAGGAAGGGGGGGGGGTGCTGTGACGAAACCTTCGCCACACCCCCCGGAAGCGGATCCCTTCACACCCTTGTGCGCTCAAACAACGATACTGACATCCACACGGAAATGTTGCAAAATGAGCTTTTCGATGGAATAGAGTTGAACGTTAGTCACTGTTGTGGCTACTTGGTCAGCTGGTTGGGCCTTAGAAACAAGATTTTAGCGCTAGTAAGACATACAAGAAAATAGACCCTCCTCAATTACTTCGTGTTTTATTTTGCGTCTGAGGTATGGGTAGTACGAATAGGCACTGTTATGCAGGTCACTCACCAATATGTAAATAGTTTTTTGCTCTCTAGCTGATACTGTACAAGAGAAACTTCATTTTGTTGAAACAGTGTTTTTTTAATTCAGAAGACTGCTCTTTGGCATAACCAGAATACATAAAACAACACTGGCTCACCACAATAAAAAAAGTGACCGGGACGGTGAGCCATTGTGAAAAGACGTAGAAGGTCGTCAGATTTCTGATTGATCTCTAGTATTTAAAAAGCGCCATCACACGTTACCACGCGTGCCTTTGGCCGCTGCTTGAATGTGGTGCATCAGGCTTTCAATATTGCATCGATGATAGTGGCTGCAGACATTTAGAGCGCAGCGATTATGTCAACATGAAAGCAGCAATGTATTTCAGTGAATGTGCAAACTAAAGCAACAGGATTCAAGAATCATGTGTCCTGATACCTCTAAGCAGATGAGTATGTATGCCATAAGCATTAGGAATTCTGACTGCTGGTTTTTCCGGTCGCAAGTTCTCCAGTATCTGGAAATTCGTGGTACTCATGACGGCTCGCACATACTTCTACTGCAGATATACATCTGGTATATTAGACTCTCCATGTATGAGGAATGAATGCGTAGCTGCGAAATGGGGAGCTTGAGATTAATCTGCTAGCCTGTCAATTACGAGAGGCTTCGTATCGTTCTCTAAGGCGGTCGTGACCATCGATAGTATTCGAGATTCTATAAATAGCCAGATACCCTCAAGTGAAAAACACTTGCGAATATCGCAGTGCACTGTCATGCGTGCCTATTGTAATGAAGAGTAAACAAGCTAGATTTAACCACTCATTTATTCCCCTACAAGCACTGCGCTTCACTAAGCACGATTGATAGACGCTTGTGAACCATGTTCTTTAAATAAAATTATCAGCGTAGAGTTTCAAGGAAACACTCGTCAATCTCGAAGCACTGATGAGGAGTGTAAACAATATAGCTATAGAAAACAAAAAAATGACTACAGGTGTTTGAAGAAGCATTTTATTATACGTAGGAGAACGCGACAGGCATTGCGTACCATATAATTTGCTTTTCACTGTATGAAAATTTTCAGACTGGTCCACCCAATAAAATTATTCCACAGAGATCAGCATCAATGCCTAATTTCAACAAATTTGTCACAGCTTGTAGTTGCATTAGCGTGCTAATCATGATACCTTTGTAACTTAGGCATTTGACGTGGAACAAAAAATGTCAGCAGTGAGTATAAATACGCATTCGAAAATTGGGGGACCCTTAAGCTTCGCATTTGACGGGGCGTTCACACTGAGCATCCCAGCCACCGAAAGTGCACGAAATCCGATTCGGTATTGGCGAGATCCGCCGAAAGGGCCCTCTCAGCGCCGATTGCTCTCAGAACAATTTCTGCCGCGCCTGCCTCCGAATCGGTCGCCGCGGACCAATAAGAGTGGCAGTCAAGGAATTTTGAAATAAATTCGGTCAAGCCCTACTCACTGGTCCTGCCGCAATGCACGTAACTGAATGTAATAACCAGTAGGTGTTTAACCTACTCTGGGCCTACTTCACGCACCTATTTTGTGGAAGAGGTGACAGAGTTTGCTGTTGGCGCGACTGAGCTTGTCGCGGTCTTGCAGAACAAAATGAATCCAGCAACGCCGCTGGCATCGGTGGTTTTTTCTGCTCTTCATGCATTACAAGACGACTGGCCAGCAAAGTAAGCAGTACTGCTTCTCCTTGTTTCCTTAGTACGAGAGTAATCGAAGTCCAGACCACTGGATGGCATAGTGCTGTTTGTGAGCCACGACAACTACCGGGTGACAGCGCATCCATCCCGCGTTCGCCCGTGGTAGACGGCCTAATCCGCGGCGCGAGGCGCGTCCAGTGCGAATGACGCAGCACTTTGGCGGCAGGAGAATTGGACTCGCTGTAGAAAGCGGATCCTTCAGGGTGAACTAGGGGTAAGAGTTGAACGCGATAGCGAAATACGGCCCCTATAGCGCCCTGCAGCCGCTAAGTTCATACTTAATAGAATGTTTTCTTACACACACACACACACACACACACACACACACACAAGCGCGACGTATCTATGGACCTATTTCATATTTGTAAATACAGGAAGGCCGATGTCGACATTATGGGTAAACTTATAACGACGCCCGCACGTAACTTTCGCCATAAGCGCTGAGGGCTGCGATGTGCTTCAAAAAAAAACGACGTTAAGAGACGCCATGAGCGTCGTGAAAGCCATTAGCGCTGAAGGCTGCGATGTGCGCAAACAAACAAAACTAAGTTGTGAGATGCTGCTCACATCCAACCGCGACACAGTTCGTCGGCATATCGTTTTTTTTTTTTGCTTGACTCAGAACACCACATGCTATATTGAAAACCGAGCAGAAACTGCGGTAGGCAGAGCGTCTTTTTCCTACCAAGGCTGCGTTACAATTCTTAGACAGCTCATAGACAGTCTACGCAGACTGCTCAAAAGACAGCACCAAGCCCATGCTGTCCCAGAATCAGAACACTTCTGGATGGCTTTTACGCGAGGATTCGCCACCTTGCATCACGAAAAACAGCTAAAATAAACAAACGTAACAGTTTTATTTTCTGGCCTATTTTGTGTTGAAATCAAAAACAAATATTTGTTGCTCACATCGAGCGTCTGGGAAAGCGTCTGTTTGTGTGCAGACGACCATTCCCGCAAGATTTGATCTATCTGAGCGATTGGCTGAGCCGCCATCTTGTTTAGACAGCAATGTAGCCGGCATTGTATTCGTCGACGATGCGGTCTTCTCGTAGCTGTCTATTTTGCCGGTACGTGAGAAGTGGAATGGGACTTAAGATGGCCGCCGTCCGTTTAGCTGCCTATTTAGCCGTCTACGGTTAGTATTGGAACACAGCCCAAGACAGCGCCACCACATTTTTCTGATGTAAGTCCTGTGGAACTGGTCTATAGTAATGCAGCGACTGTGCAGTGTGGTCACTTCCCTCTGCTAGAAGGGCGCTCTGCTGTAGTCAGTCAAGACGCGTTTTTCGCAATGTCACACACACACACACACACACACACACACAAACACACACACACAAACACACACACACATACACACACACACACACACACACACACACACACACACACAGAGACAGACGTTTTCGATCCAAAGGTAGAGTCGCATGGCCTCCTACACCGCACGCTCGCCATTTCGGAAGCCACAAAGTGTCTCACAATACCTGACAGATGGCAGCACATTATCTAGCGTTTGCTGTTTGCTTGATCAACGCCTCTGAAAAGCTGTGATACGTGTTTCGCTAGATGGACATAGTTGTCCATTTTTAGAGCTGTTTCCAAGTTCTTGCGTGCTTTTAGCGGTGATGGCTGCACCATCCCGACCTTTTTCGACATAGTTTGATGGCCGCCCAAATGCGCCTACAAATCGTTAAATGGGATCGTTGTCACCGTGACAGCTGTCGAACAAAATGCGTTCAGGAGACTCGTTTCACTACATGACATTTCTGTAGTGTTTTTCCCGATGGAACTGCAAGTAACATCGTGGCTTTGTGGTAGTACACCTGCTTGCCACGCGAACGGCCTGGGTTGGATCCTTAATAGGACTGAAATTTTTATTCTTTACTTTATATGCTTCTTTCTCAATTTTTCGCTCGCGGACGATTCTTCGCTCACACCCAATGGTGCCGACGCCGACGGCGGAATTTCCGCGACACGACCTTTGTAACGCTATCTTGTTAATACTATGAAGTGAACATAACAAACAACGTTTTCGGCTCAGTGTTTCACAGCGGCGTCTTGAGCACACATTGCCAGATGCGCACAGGTTCCCAGCCAGCGAATCGTCGAGAGTGAGGTGCTAGCGGACGGGAAAGCGGCACGCAGAGAGGAGAGAGAGTGAATGGCCACAGAATGAGCGGCGAAGCACTGCACCTATACCCTCCTACATTCCCTCACACCATATGCTCCGGTTGCTATGGGTGAGGATAAGTGCGTGCACCTGCAGCTGTTGCTATGGGAGAGGGTGGTGGACGAATTCCGACGGACGCCTGACGTAGCCCGAATGAGCCATTCATTCGCATTTAAAACATGAAGTAGCGAATAAGTGTTTGTTTGCCATGTTTTTCTACGTATGACAAAATGACAATCTACGTTTTGCTCACTGAGTGCAACACTCAACATGAAGTTTTGGCCAGGGACATAGGAATTTTTCATTATATTTAGGTGTAATTAGGTTTCGTTTACAGCTACCGTAAGCTAGCGGCCTGAGGCAAGCCTCTTGCAGTTTGAACTCCGGAAAACACAAATATAGGACACCAGATAGATAGACACCCAGGTGAACGCACGCACGGATATCGCCTTATCAATTTGAACCCTTTTATAAGTGTACTACTTATTCAGCCATTTATTCAACCGAGTTTTCATAAAACCCACACATTTTTAAGATTCACGGCCATTACGTCTTGAACCCGCAGGTCGCGGGATTGAATCCTGTATACGGCGGCTGCATTTTCGACGGAGGTGAAAATGCTACAGGCTCGTGTGCTCATATTTGGGTGCACGTTAAAGAACTCCAGGCGTTTCAGATATCTGGAATCCTGCGCTACAACGTCTCTCATAATGAGGTGGTGGTTTTGGGAAGTTAAACCCCACATTTCAATCAATATGGATCATTACGCCTTAACACAAACTGTTATCTGTGTATTCAATAGTCCGGCAAATCTGTGTTACACGCCCAGAAGTGACTCGAGCGCAACACGGAGCGTTAGTCATGTAAAGAGAATATCAATGTCAAAGTATTATGAAGGCTGGATCAAAGTTCCCTTCTCCAGTAAAGAACAGCGTTATAACCCCAAGGTTTATGTAAACGTCCAATACCGTTGATATACACAGCGGTAAGAATGGTTCGCCCACTAGCAGTCGTACTGAAACGCACTGCTACTTTTAAAAAACTGCGTGGAGCGTACTTCATTCAGCGGTAAACCGAATACAAGTACATAGCAAGGATGTACGTGGAAAGAGTGATTATGTTAAATAATTAGCGAAAATATTCGAAGTACTGTTGACGTTGCAGAACATGTTTTCCAAGCTAAATAGCAAATGGGCAATGCATAATCAAGAGCCTCTATAGAGTTTTGCGTCGTTTCTCCTAACTATAACCAAACACTCGAACTCATAATTACCGTTATTGTGCTAAAATTATGAAGTGAAACACGATGCTCTCAGCAGCATGTTTTTGCTCAGTGGTTTTCACAGCAACAATGCGTTTGTCATCCACGTGGTTCCCGGACTTGCTTCAGCTGTTTATAGAGTGTTTTATTCTAGTACGTGTTTTAAGAAGCGCAGACTACAACTAATTAAGCTGTCTACAAGTGGGTGCTTAGAGAAGTGGTGCTAAATATACTGCTATAAAAATACGAAAGTCATGCCCTGCGAGTTTTGGGTAGCGTCTAGCACCGCTCTAAAAGCAAGCTTGCAACATCAACTGTTTGAGTAGAAATACGAGAAACGGTGACGAATAAGTTTTAATACTGCGTTGTCGAAACTTACGCACATGAATGTAAGGCGAATTGAGGCATAAGTTCGGTGCTTTTAGGGTCCAGAGAACACTGCAGGCACTTGATAGATTCAAAGTGGTTGACAGCTGGTTTTGACATTACAGACGTGTTTTTAGGAGGAGCGATCGCCACGCCAGCGAATCTAGCCGTGGACGTTTAACAGCTCTCGTTCGGGTGGTGGCGGTGGACGGTCTTGTTACCGCGCTGATACGGCGTGCTTGCTGCTAGTGTATGCAGGCTATTATCACAACTAATACACGACCATTTTTCGCTTCACCTATCGATAAATAGCTATCACTGTAGAAAGGCCTGCTGCGCCGTTGCCGCAGAAACCACCACAGCTGAGCTCCGCCTGTGCGGAAAATAGCCCTACCGCCACCACTCCCAGAACAGCCGCCCAGCGGTAGCAACTGCCAGTTTCCTACAGCACGGCTCGTGATCAGCAGTTTCAAGAGCTGGAGAATGAATTTTGGCGTGTTTTCCGTATCAGCCCGTAGCCACCTGTTGGCGCCTTCAGCCGGGCCTATTCTACCTAGGCGGCGCTGGCCGGGTACGCTGTACCATGTTGCCGCTGGCGCTATGCTTCAACGTGCTGCAGCACGACAAGCCGAGGAGCTTCGATGCGTGGAACACTGCGCAACTGAGGGCCAAATATTGATGAATTTGTTTTGCATTTTTCAGTTTTCTTCTTTTCATCCGGTTTCGATCACACAGGTGCGGCGGCCCTTTCCCTCATGGTCACCACTAACCATGGTAAACACTTTTCTTCTCGGTCTCTCGCTTACCGACAAAGTTTCCATCCCACCTACGAAATCGCTCTCGCCGCTATTCTCCGCGCTGCCGCACCAGCAAACCGCGCATAACCGGCTGCGTTCTCTTATCGTTCTTCTCGCATGACCTTGTCGTCAGAGCTACCAGGCATCGTTCCCTTCACCAGGGCCACCACTCCTATCTTCCGGGCTGACAGCGCGAGCAGCCGGTGGGCGACACTGCCGCGTCTTGTCCATTCTCTCGCCTTTCGATGCGCTTGCATGCTGGACAGTGTGGCCTCGCTTGCCCAGTAGAAGTGTTGTCACACTAAAGGCACAGTCACACTGAGACAATTAGGGTCTCGACCACCGCTGAACCTAGGTCGGCGACAGGAATACTTGCCTGAACAGTCTTTTTTACGCCATTCAGTCTTCAATAAAATTTTGCGGCAACTGCCACCGCATAACACCACGGCAAGCCAATCGGAATGCGAGGCCGAAATCCGAAGAAATTGTTTTGCGTACCTTATATTGGAGTCCTCGAAGCCCGTAAGGCCAGTCAAGTCATCGTATTCAGCGCTTTCTTTCCGAAAAGGCAGAATAAGCACGGCTGCTCTACGAGTGAGACTAGATCTCGACTTTCTCTTTGAAAAACACCATTTCTCTTTGTTTCAGAAGCTACAGTGCTGTCTCGGCCCTGCGATGCTTCTTCCACGTTTGTACATGAGCACGAACTGCCCCTGCTCGCGCTGTTTTACTTCGGCAAATCCATGCGATGCGTTGCCATTATGATGCCAGTAAGCCTTTTTGTACGGTGACTAGGTTGCTGCTCGATTGGCCACTTGGACAGGCTAACACAACGCGAGAGGGCAGCAGCGTGAAGTACCAGTATATTTTCCACCTACTTTTAGGTGCGAAGCATTTCTTAGCGAAGTTCGGCGATTCTGAACATATCTATCTATCTATCTATCTATCTATCTATCTATCTATCTATCTATCTATCTATCTATCTATCTATCTATCTATCTATCTATCTATCTATCTATCCTCCTACAACATTTAGCTGTCCTGGCCGTTTCGATAATGATATCAATACCAAACTTGGTGTGGCACAGCATGACTGTAGGATAACCACATTTGACTAGTCATAACACGAAAATCATAATAGGTGTGTTGAATGTCATGACTTACATTTCATGAACCTGCTGCTCTTGCGGTGGTTTCGTTCACAAGACAAGTTCCAAAATTGGTATGCTTTGACATGATTGCATGGCGAACTCAAGCGATAGACCCTAACATGATAATAATGAGATGCGTGTCATGTAACAACATGGCTACATGCTATGCTTATGATGTGCTCGCAGCCGTTTCGCTATAGCTTTACATATACCAAATATGGTACTACGTGACGCGAACAGACGACATAGGTAAATGACTTATCCAAACATAATACTCATGACATGCGTGTCATGTAACAACATGACTACGTGCCACACATGGTGCGGTAGCGGCCGTTTTGCTAGCTTCCCATATGCCAAATTCAGTGTTACATATAGTCAATGAATGACGAAGGAATGTGAGTGCTCCAAATATTATTCATGAAATGCGTGTCATGTTAGAGCTTGACTACACGCCACAGACAGCACGCCAAAACATTTTGACGTGAGCCGGTGCGCGCGCGCGCAGGCATTCGTTTCGTCGCGTCACACCGGTGTTACCACATCAGGCGCACGTCGTACTCTATACTCGCAGGCGCGCGCCGCCCGGTGTTGTGTTCACGCATGCGCGTTTCAGTGCGTGCGGCGTCCCTCCGTCACGAAAAAAGGAAGACGAAGTGCTGTCTGAGTAACGCATCGGCACGAAATGCAAAATGCCGCATTTCGCGCCAGCATGCTGTCATTGCGCAGTGGCTTACCCATTTTTCAGGAACGACATCCTACCGTGCGTTCAAGCGCTTTGGACCCTGCTACAGCGCTTGAACTTGTCACATCATTCGGTATCTATTAGAAGACGGCGCAACACTTGAAATGAGGGAAAGTGGATTTTTCCGCGGACTGTTCATTGTTGCTACGACGGGCGCATATATGACTCACGATTTAGTTTCCAAACATGATAAGGTGACGCTGAATAGCAAGGAAATCAGACCCGGAGATCCCTTTCAACTCTGATTCATTTTTTAAAGTTCAGGTGACGCAGAAGTTGAAGTGAAGATGGACCATCGCAAAGGTGAGCTTGGACCGTATTTTATATGAATATTTTTCACGCATTCAAGATCTTGCTGTGTCCCCTAATTACTATACCCTTCCTTCGGCGTACCGCTTATTCTAGGACCAAAGTGCCTCCCAAGGTCATGTTGATGTAGTGGGTGCGTTCGAGGCAGGGCAGCCAACGACGCACGGCGAAGCCCAACTGCTGCAGGGACGAGAGGCACACTTCGCGTTTCTAACACAATTGTTTCACTTTATTAGTATTATGTATACAGTACCATTAAGGACACCCAAGACTCAGCACAGCTGGGACGTGACCTCTACATCTCTAATTTTAGGCTAAACAAAACCATACAAGTTATAAAATATTTCAGTTATAAAACTTGTAGTATGCCGTGACACGCCGATAGCTTCAGCTGCACAGTTAGTCTAACGCAACATCCCAGGCGTGTGCGCATACCCGACGCTAACAGTTTCGAAGGGGTAGCTGGGCCAACCTTAGGCGATGGAGCAGGTGGCGGACCACTACACTCTGGCACTGAGTGAGTGACAGTCTTCATTGGGCTTGGGGATTCGTATGGGAGCAGACTGATGCTGGTGAAGTAACCACCATCTGATGGCGGGCTCTGTTGTGGAACCAGATGTGCACCGTCGACACATGCAAGACACTACTGAGGTACCAGATGTCTCCGGTTGCGAACTTGAGTCCTTGCCTCTGTCCGTACAATATAGGAACGTGGACGATTTACTGAACCCAGTGCAGTTCCCGTTCACAATGCGCCTTGAATCCACACTCTCTCGCTTTCCACCAGGGAGCGTCAATTCTTCACAGCGTTTGAATAGTTGAAATCCTGACGACGAAGTAGGCCAGGTTCGCGCCTGTTAAATTCGTCAGCACGATGAATGAGATTTGGGAAGCAGTGAGGCTGTTGCCCAGGAAGGCGAGTATGCAGACGGCGTGTCATCAGCAACTGAGCAGGGTGGTAACCGGTGATGCCGGGTACGTTGCGGTGCGACAAAAGAACCAAGAGCCAGTCCGGAGACTTTTTTTAAAGTTGTGTGGCCGTGTGCAACAAGCGCTCGCGTTCACTGTTAGACTGAAGGTACCTGGGATCGCTCTTGACGTGGGAGTAGCCATAACACTGGGAGAAGGCGGTGAACTCTGCCGACAAAAGCTGCGGTTTGTTGTCACTGAGGAGTGTCTCGGTGATTAACATTCAAGGCCATGCACAAAAAAGTAGAATGTTCATGCTTTATGACATTCAAGGTAGCAAATGGCTTGACGTGCGAAGCAAGCTTGGACTAATACCACGCCTGCTGGAACCTGATGAGAATTCTCAGACATTTAAATGACCACACTTGGGCACGTCTAAGCAGGTGACAAGAATGTTGCCTAGCATGTAAGAATACAATACTAGCCGATATGTTCTTTTATTGCGTTCGAGTTTTACATTCAGAACACATCACTTCGTAGGCAGAATGTAGACAGATTGGCGGGAAGTTTTCGAGGTATGGGCGTGCTGTGTTCTTCAAGATTGTTTATGATCGCGCGAATCTTGATGTTGTCGTGTTGTCTTGTGGTAAGGTGTGTTGCCTCGAGGACTCCGAGCAAAGCGCTGTTATTCTCAGGGCCGGGATCGCAAACTTCCTTCATTGCTCGGGACATAGAAAAGCCTCTTTGTAATTATGGCCTGATTTACTGACGAGACACGCCCAGACGACTTTCGGAAATTGGCTAACCAGCACAATAAATGATTATTCACTCGTTTGAAGTAACGAGCATAACAATAAGACTTGAATATGAAGGTAACTCATACTATTGCGTTATGCAAGCTGCTTTTCTACTTTGTTTTTCGCTCTATAGACCTGAGCCTCCGAGAGCTTCAGGAAGGGAAAAGCCGTTGGTTTGCGTACACACAAAACCTTTATTCAGGAAATGAACTGTAAAGTTATATACAGAGTTTATTGCTTTTCCAAAGAAATGTTACTGAGTGCTCAGCGGGGATTACAGATCTGGAACGCGGTGAACCCGGAACCAGAACGTTGTGGCTGATGAGTGAACGCTGGCTGCTGGGCGACGTGTCAAGAAATATTGGGGCAAGTTGGCTAGGCCACTCAATACACAGCGGGGGCCCGTAGCCTGACGGCTGTTGCTTGCATGTCGGTGCTGAAGTGGCTGACTGGGCCAGTTGGTTTAGCGTGCTTGAGGTTTAACAGCGCCAAAAAGACCCAGCGGATAGCAAAAGGACAGAAAGGAGTCCGCCGGCCTTGGGATTTAACTCATGAACGGATGGATGAATGGATGTCCCTTTCAGCCAGGAAGGCAACGGCAAAAGGCCTCGGCTTCTTGAACGCTTTCTGACTGGTCCAGCAAGAACCCTTTATTCGCCACGTCCTGCTCGTGTTGCCTGATCATCTGCTACCTAGGCATCCTCTGTCCCTCAAATCCACCTATCGGCTTCTCCTTCGAGATTACTTGGTTGCCGTGTTAACCAGGAATTTGTCCCTGCGATCACCATTTTCTTTTACTACTGGATATCTTCTTTATTTTCTTGTTGATGTCGTGCCACACCTCTCCACACTCCCGAGCTTGGTGTCTTCGATGTCATCGTCGTCTATGCAGCACCGCGTGAGCACTTTCATGGAAGGTACTTTTTGCTCAGCATACTCTTTAAAAACGTACATGTGAACGCGCACGACTAGCTACATACTGCGAGGCACCCTTTATTTAAGATAGCATAGCTCATCTCATTGCGAGAAACGGTACGCTGGCGTAGGCTAGGCGCCATTTCGTGAAGGTACAAGTGTGGCACTAAGATCATTAGTCCTTGCGTAGGTATGAACAGCATGAACTTGTGGTGCCTGCATACGCTCTCATAAATAGCTGATAGCCGCGGTCTAGACGAATTGAAAGTCTTCACCTGTAAGGCTAGTCATAAGTTCAGCAAGCCTACAAAAATTGTCGATGCTCGGTTCATCAATGCTGGACACACACAAGTGGACAATGCCGTTTGCTCTAACAGGGCTAGCTCGCCTTCCTATTTCCTCCTTACTTTTCTCTACCACTGTTTCTCGCCTCCCTTGAGATCCTGTCCTAATTCTTTATTTTGAGCATCCTCCGAGTGGAAGAGAATGAAAATTATCAGAAAATCATTTCAGTGCTTCTAACAGATACAGTTTTTGTATCAGGCGGTTCACCATATGACCAGTGGGCAAACGTACAAAGCAGGCTTTGGCTACACTGTTTAGTCCTGGATGCAGTAACGACACTCGACTGAGTTTACAAACCGTCGGCGAAGTGTTTTTTGTCTTGTACAATTACAATGACGCCCGTGTAAATTAGAGACGACGCTTGGTTCGTGCGGTAGTGCGCTGACCTGAGTTGTAATAAGTAGGCACTCTACCATCGCTGCCAAAGTTCTCTGCTGATCCGCTTCCGGCACCAAGCACGTTGCTGTAGTTCCGCGTGAGTTGAGGTCTCTGCCGTAACTACCAGCTCCAGCATGGGGATGACTCGTTTCCCAAGCACGACGTGAGCCGGAGTTAAAGGTGTTATTCGTTGATGTTAGGGGTCTGCTGTTAATAACAGCTTCAACCTCACATAAGGTTTTCATGCGGCCTTCTGTATCCAGGCTGCTGCGCCCAAAGGTCTGTTTGAAAGCGGTTTTAGTTGTTGAAATAAGGCGCTCTCACCATCCACCCACTAAAAAAGTTGTTCCGGTATAAATTTATCCGCTATGCATGAGCATGGTGGTGGCGTACTCTTGCCAAGCAGGGGAGACCACCCTCAAGGTCCCTGCGCAAGACCGTAACGTATCGGCTTTGTCGGAGTACACTACTATTGGAATGCCTTGCCAGGCAACAAACCGTCACAACGCGAGAATCGTAATCGCCGTTGTTATATTGGGTGTAAGCTCAATGTGGACCACTCGTGTCACAGCACGCAAATATATTCGTATGCATGTCTTCTTTGATACACCTTCTGTGTGAACGTAAAGTGGAACACAGTAGCCTATACTGAATACTGAAAGCGCCTGCGTCTCAGTTACTCAATCTGGTGGTATTATAACTACCGGGGCAGGCCCTGCTGTAAAACGCCACTTTCTGCGAGGTAAACATTGCGCGAAAATGGTGTTCACAGTTTTCCATTCTTTGAACACCCAGAATCTTTCGCAGAGTTCAATAAGAGTGAACCCAATACCACCATGAGGGGTGTGGGCATGAGCAGCTTGAACGATAATTGCCATCAAGTTGTTTTCAGAAGGTAAAAGTTGATGGATGTCTAAAAGTTGAGGAGGTCTAACATTGGGGCTGGCATTAGGCCGGTCGAACTGCCCGCTCACACGCAGAAATTCATCTGAATCCATGAATGGAGCAAGGCGGAGGACAAGCGACGTTGATGGTAGCCCTTTTCCGTTTTCCAGAAATTTGATTTCCGCTCTGAAGGCTTGTTCTTGCATGAATCGAAAACAGCAACGCTCAGCCTTCTTAAGCTCTGAATTAGTGAAAATTCCTCTGCGGGTTGGGCTGCTCTTGCTGCTCAATATTTCGCAACGGCTTCGGAGCCGCTGAAACTAGGTTTTAACTATGTACACGAAGATGTGAATGGTTCAAATGCTAGAAGGCCAGTGTGCCTCACTATATTAACCCTTATGCATTCATAACAACCAGCTTGCGAGGCATTGTAATCACCGAACAATGTTTCTTGTACTGGTCAGAAAAACTTTTCATATTTAAGATAAAAATATTAGAATAAACACATGTCTTCTACGTGGGTGTTCTACGTTCAAATAAAACTGACATTATGTGCTCTAAATTTACTAATTGACCTTGGCGCCACGACCTTTTTCTCTGATCAAATCACATGTTCTAGTATGATAAATATTGATAAAAGAAGAGAGAAAAGGATATCAAAAGAGCAAAAAAATCTAAAAAACGAACGGTAAATGAGAGAGAAAAGAGAGAAAGAAGATACATTAAGAAAAATGAATGAATAAGAAGGAAAAAAAGAACAAAAAATTGATGAAGGTCGAAAACCGACATGGAAGAGAGACCATAAACTATATAAATACTCGTCTAAACCTAAAATCCCCCTCAAAATAAAACAAAAAAAGAAGAGTAAGAGAGATGTGAAATAATGATCGTACAATAGGCGCGTGTATGCTTATAAAATGTATATGTATTATGTACTTGTATGTTGACACATATGTGAGAACACATAAAGGTACATTAGTGAATGTGTTGTAGAACGTATAGGGTGCAATTTGCAGTGCGGGCAAAAGACAGGGAAGAGGACCGTGGTTCGTGCTCGTGATAGCTCCGATTTTAATCGCTGAGCGCTTGACCTGTGTTCGTTTTTTTAATAAACGCGTCGCGGAGTCAACGCTCAACGTGTACTACCAAGTGGTGCAGGTGCTGGTTCTCTTTTTCACCCTGGGACTCCGCAGCCGGACTCTACATCAGCTGTCCCTCAAGCCTGACCACGTTGCTGCATAGCCGAATGCTGCCACACTCCCCGCTCTCTGCTGCCCCGGTATTCCGAGGGAGCGCGACCCAGTTCTATTCATCGGCACTGATGAGCAGGAGGTCCATGACTGGCTCACTTCGTTTGAAAAAGTGAGTGTCAACAACCGGTGGAACGATAACGACAAACTCGGTCACGTCTACTTCTACCAGAGGGGTGTTGCGGAGCTTTGGTTGAACAACTATGAGGCTGGTATTATCCCCTGGGCCTCTTTCAAAATGACCTTCGCAGACGCATTCGGCTGACCGGCAGTGTGCAAGCTCCACGCGGAGCAGCGTTTGCGTGATCGTGCCCAGTTGGCAGGAGAAAGTTTCACGTCTTACATTGAGGACGTCATAGGCCTCTGCCGGCGCCTCAATTTGTCCATGTCTGAAGCAGACAAAGTCAAGCATATCATGAAGGGCATCGAGGACGATGCGTTTCACATGCTGGTGGCGAAAACTCCTCGAACCGTCAAATACATAATTCAGCACTGCCAGAGGTAAGACGAGTTGCGAAAGCAGCATGTTTCCACGCGACGTCACAGCTTCGACACGACCAGCACATCACCACTGACCGTTGGTGCAATCTCTCCAGATCCTGTAGTATTGACGCACCAAATACAACAGTTCATCCGCGAGGAGGTTGCCCGCCAATTGTCTATTGCTCCCTTTCTCCCTAGTAATAGTCATGGACTCCCTTCGTCACTGTGCCAAACCATTGAGGAGCAAGTATCCGAAGCTCTTCCGCCTACGCACCAGCCACCGCCTGTATCAGCGCCGTTGACCTATGCCGACGTCGCGGGAAGGCTTTCACATGCAGTGCCATACAGCACAGGTCCTCCTCAACGTTTTCATGTCTTCTACGCACCGCGGGCGCTGACAAGCCCGCCAGTCCCGCTTTATCGATGTCCTGCCACCCTTCCCAAGGATCCTTGGCGCACACTGCACAACCGACCAAAATGCTATTACTGTGGTCTAACCGGGCATGTCGAGCGTTTTAGCCACCGCCACGTTCCTCGTCCAACTGCCGTTGAAGCCAATTACGACCACACAGAGCCGCAACAGCCAATATATTCAATGTCATTATCATCATCATAATAATAATCATAATACACAGCCTGACTACGCCCCCTGCAGGGCAAACGACACCTCTTGATCTACCAATCAACCCAGTCCTTTGCTTACCATCGCCACGTTACATCTACCACTTTTTTAGTCTCATCGGCTGACCAAACTTTCTGTGTCTTTTTAGTGCGACTGCCTTGTTTGAAAATTCACTCAGTTACCCTTACTGTTTAGGAGTTATTCTGCCTACGAGCAACATGCCCAGCTAGTTTTCATTTCTTATTTTTTTTATTTCAGCTATGACATTCTTAACCCTGGATTGTTGCCTGACTCACTCTGCTCTCTTCTTGTCTCTTAAGGTTACACCTATCATTTTCCTTTCCATAGCTTGCTGCGTTGTTCCAATTTAAGCTGAAACCTCTTTGGAAGCCTCTAGGCTTCTACTTTAGAGGCAAGAGCCAGCAAAATGAAGCTGTTATAGACCTTGCCCTTCAGAAATAGTGATAATGTACCAGTCATGATTTGAGAATGCTTGCCGAATGTGTTCCACAGCATTCTTATTTTTCTAGTTATTTCACTCTAATGGTTAGGTTCTGCAGTTGGAACGATGGAGCCGAACCATTAGAGTGAATTTGTATTTTATGTTTATGCAATCATATACAGTTAGACATAGAATTTGGGGGGTCCATATGGAAGAGGACGAGGGAAGAGTAAAATATACATAAAAATGGAGAACCAAGAATGAACTGACGAAATAAGGAGGCCGAAGCGATTTTATGCCAGCCTAGATGGTGATACGCAATAAACTGGAGCGAAGGACGTGGAAGGAAAAGGCAAGGAAGACAGAGGGTTTAGCAACGAAGACAGAAAGAATTTGTAAGTCAAGAACAAATCCGAATATTTATTTGTGTACGAAGGAATAGTTTTGTACAGTATATCTTTGAGGGCCTCGCTCGTACCTTTGAAAGTAGGTGGCAATGTTGGTTGTCGCTCTACTTCACGTTTTCTTTCTGTCTCGCTGTTCTTCTTTAAAGTTACCACTTGACACTTGTCCTAAGTATCTTTTTTTTATTCTGCAGCCTACAATACTTCAGTGCACTATGCAAGCTACTGTTTGTTGCTTCGTTTTTAATTATCTTCACAATACATTTGACCCATACAAACCTGTCGGTACTGCAATAAGAGAATGGCATATTCATGAGGTTAATGCTCAGTTGTGGCAGAAGCAGTGGCATCGTTCAGTGTTACCGCAAATCAGCTACGCCATTTACCATTCACCTATGCAAATGAGTGAAAAGGTGGTTCCCAGTTACATACAACGTTTAATCGTCATAAGTGGCATGTTGTGTTGTGTTGGGAATTTTATTTTGCCTTCATTTTTACCACTTTATGGTATTTGATCTAGCTTGCAGGTGGCGAAGGCGAGGCCTATGCGCATACCCTGGTGGTTGTTGGTTGTTTTCAGTCATATGAAGCTCCGCCACGGTGGTCTAGTGGCTAAGGTACTCGGAGGCTGACCCGCAGGTCATGGGATTGAATCCCGATGGTGGCGGCTGTATTTTGTATGGAGACGAAAATTCTGAGGCCCGTGTGCTCAGATTTGGGTGCACGTTAAAGAACACCAGGTAATCAAAATTTCCGGAGCACTCCACAACGGCGTCTCTCATAACCATATGGTGGTTTTGGGACGTTAAACCCCACATATCAGTCAATCCAGTCACATGAAACGCATTGTACAGCATATCGAGACGTCATATACTTCACCAGCCTGTCCTTGTCTATGGTGATAATCGTCATCACGGCTACGCCGCACACCAATGAAAAGTCTGGGCCTTAAGAAGTTTCGCCCGTACATTATTTCCACCAATAATTAACGAGCCGCTAAGGGCTCGTTCATATCAATTTGGGCTGTGAAGAAGAAGAGAACATTTTCGTGACTCTGGTTCCGAAAGTGATCTAGGCGGAGCTTGGCGCTGCGACATCTCACTTCCACAGCATCACAGAGGTCTGCCAGTTCGGCAGAGGTGGAATTCTATGTTTTTCATTCTATGAGAATTCTATGTGTCCAAGACCTACTGAAGTGCTCGAGTTTCGCGACCAATCCGGTGAGCCCCTTAATTCGCCTGCATCTGGCATGTGTGAAAGGTATTGTTCCCGGTGTTGATGTTAACTTGATCCCATCATAGGTATTAGAGATGTTTGCCTTGACTGGTGCTATCTCCGTTTACAGGTGTGCACGACTGGTAGAGAAGCAGAAGATCCCGACTGAGTCGGTAATTGTAACGTTCTCTGCAGCGAATCTCCCAAGCGAAATAAAGGCATGGCCACTAATATACAGAGTGGAACCGCTATCACCGCGACCACTCCAGTTTACGAAGTGCTGGTGATGCGGACACACTAATAAAGGATGCAAGTCAGAACTCAGATGCCGGGTGTGTGGCGACAACCACAAAAATGATTGCAAAGCTAAAGAAGAGAAATATTGTCTCTGCAAGAAACAACATTATGCAGATAGTCCTGATTGTTCAGCTAAAGCTCGAGGAATACAATTTCTTGAACTTATAGGGTGTCGCTGTTCTCGACGAGAAGCCACAGAAGAAATACAGACCATTACTCAGGGGTATTCCAGTGTTGCAGCACGAGATATCTCGGAAATTGATGGATTAATTTCCCTGAATATCGCGGAGGTTGTAGAAGAGGCTCTAGAAAAAGTCGTTCCTACCTTGTGATTCTCTATCTCAATTTTTGGCTAACCAGATGACTTGCATATTTGGTACAATGGGAGAGTCAGGCCTAGTATCCCAACATGTTGAGAGTTCACGACCAATAATTGAAGGTGAATCTGAAACTGCGCCATCGTATTATGCGTCTTTAGGAGCCTCTGCAATAGGCACCCACAGCCAAAATGAGGAATTTGAAACCGCACCATCGTATTCTGTGTCTGCAGCACCCTCTGCAGTAGATATACAGAGTCAAAGTGAGGACAAAGATGCAGATAATATAGATTCACGTGACAATAATTTGGACCATAGGTCCCTGAAGCGATCTAGATCCCCTCTGTCAAGGAAAACTAACTCACCAAAACAGACAAAAAGCAAAAAGTATCTAAAGGAAAAGGAGAGCCTTTTGAAAGAGAGATTTCTTGAAAGAAAGCATTCTAGATAAAGCTGTAGCGGAAGCAGCTCTTTCGAAACAATAGGGTCGCTTGAGATTCTTCATTAGAATTGCCTATCAATTTATTCTGCATTTACTGATTTGTTATACTTGACTTTTGAATTCGCTCCTGATATTATAGCATTACAAGAGACATGGCTCCACGTACCTAATTCGCTCCATTTAAATAACTTCCGGTCTTTTCCACTAGACCGTTCATCGAGAGGTAGGCGTCTAGCTTTCTTTATTAGTAATAGACTTACTATGAAAAGTCAAATGTTCATACAAACATAAGTCGCCAGAATGCGAAATATTGGCAGCAGAAATTACGTTACCCAACTGCAGCCCTTTCACCCTAGTTAATATGTATTTTCTGGATGGAGTTCAAGACACACGAAGTTTTGATCTAGCTATAAAGTCATGGTGCAAAAACTAAGCTTTAGTTGGAGACTAATTCCCATAACACGAGTTGCGGCTTTAGAACTGATCTGAGTGGCAAGCACTTCTGGGAGTGGACAGTGGCTAATGACCTGACGTGCCTCAACGTCAGAACCCCCACAATTATTCGTGATGACTCCTGGTCGGCTTTACATTTAAGATTTGTCAGTTCGCCCATTACTACTTCTTCTTGAAAAGTTCTGGACTGTGGCACCAACAGTGACCACTTACCAATAAGCTTTGAAATTTCTCGCCCGATAATTCTATCTTGTTCAAATGTAAGAGTATTTGTAAATTACACAAAATTTTAGAATGATCTGAAGTCAGTATTGGCTTTTCACTCAGAAGAGAGCGATAATACAAAAGCACTCAAGGTAAACGCAGTCTTTAAAATATCCTGAAGAAGAGCCAAATTTACTGTTGAATCCACAAAAAAAGGGTATATAGCCGTTGGTGAAATGATGAATGTACAAGAGAGCACCGACGACGTCAGGCAGCTTGGAAGCAGCTCTTACATAATCAATTCCTCTAAACCTGGGACGAATATTAATTCATTGAAGTGGGCTTTGGGAGAACGGTAGCACAAGCTGGACAAGGATATGACAGTAGACATTATGAATACCTGTCGAAGCCTGAACATATAAAAGCACTGTTCCGATATATGAGAGCTCGGAAAATCTTACCATCACCAATTAATGAAGGTTGGGATAATCTGTCAGCGCAAGAAATGACCACTACCTTAGAGGCATTCGGTAAAGTTCTGGAAAGCAGATTTACTTCAGTAGTGCCTGGTACAAGTCTACGACAAAGTCTGACTTTGACGATGTGACACAGACTGAAGTATCCAACGTGATTAAACATTTACCCTGTGTGTCTCCTGGCCCAGATGGAATCACAGTACCCATGACTAAAATTCTGTTCAATTTATCACCTTGTGACGTCGCCAATGTTAATAACTACTCCCTAAAAAACTCATAGGTGCCGCAGGATTGGAGGATAGCAAAGGTCATTCCTATAATAAAAAAACGGGTGTAGGATTAACAGTCGATAATACCAGACCAATCTCTCTGACATCTAACACGGTCAAACTAGTAGAGAGGGTCCTACATAGCCGAGTAAGTATCTGGACGGCAGACAATTAAGTAATAAAACCGAACCAAATCGGCTTTCGTAGTGATTTCTCTATTTGGTGTGCCCATGCTGATTTAGGGAGCCGAATACATCTCGCGCGAAAAAGAAGGCTTAGTAACGCTTGGCATAGCCAAAGCTTATGACAGTGTGGAGCACTTCATTTTGTTAAGTACGCTAAAGAGATTGAATTTCCCACTATATGTTTAAGTGGGTGCAGAATATTTAAATTCAAGAGAATTTTACTGCGTCAAGGATGAATGTTCCTCATCTAGATTTAAACAAACGCATGGGGTTTTTCAAGGAGTCGTCTTATATCCAGTGTTTTTTATTGCTTTATTGAGCACAAATACAACAGATCAAGAAGTTAAGTGTCTACATTTATGCTGATGACATCGCATTCTTTGCTGCTGGCTGTGATATTTACTAAGTACAACTTGAATTACAAAGATATATTACCATGTTAAAAATTTCGTTGCAGTCAATTTCTTTATCGTTAAATGTCAACAAAAGTGCGCTCTTGGTGTTTACGCTTGCAGACCCAATGTCCATTTCAACTCCATATAAACAGGAACCTATTCAGAAAGTAGACTATAAAATATTTGGAAATCATTTATAATGACAAACATAACTGGGGCCCACACATAGAGTATATAACTACCAAGGCACAGCGGGGTTCAGGCTTACTGCACAAGCTATGTAACCGGAAATATGGGTTACGGAGGCACACCTTGATAATGTTGTAGAAGATGTACATGCGTGCCATCATGGAATTTAGATGCATACTATTCTCGAGTGGCCTTGCTTATAAAACAAAACCTCTAGTTGTGTTGCAGCGAGAAACACTGCGAATGTGTCTGGGACTCCTTAGGCTTGTGGCTATCAACGTACTGTACCAGGAAGCGCGCCTGCCTACACTAAGTTGTTGATTTCGCATTTGGACCGTACAAACATATTTAAATTTTATAGCTTACGGGCAAGAAGATTTCAATATGCTTTTATCGTAAACCCAGACGCCTTCTTTCTTGCTCATTGTCCATGGTTTCACACACGTCAGATAATGTTTGTACAGAAGAATCTACAAAGTATAAATGTGAATAATAGAAATGTAATTCAGACTACTGACTCGAATTGTCATGTTTTAATTGAATATGATGATATATTCCCCCGAAATGCCAATTTACAATCTCTCAAAATTTTAAATAACATATAATTAGATTACTTGGAGCATGCAGAAACAAAAAATATAATAGCGACAGATGCTTCAATAAATAATCAAAAGGCAGGTGTAGGCATTGCCTCTGATTCGCTTTACTGGTCCTTTTCAGTGTGACTGCCTGATTTAACTACAATTTTGAAGCGAAGCTCGTGGCGAATATTTTAGCTGTTCAAAAACTTCCGTCAAATCAAAACAATGCAGTCATAATGACGCATTCTCTTTCAGATTTTGCAGCTCTGACAGCTTCAGAGAACTCTCAAGTTCTAAGGACATTCAAAACAATAGTACCCCCGCAATTTAGACTCCTGAGGTTACTATGGGTTCCGGGACATTGTGGATTAAGATTATATGAATTGGCCGATTCATTAGCACGAGCCGCAGTTGATGGCCCAGTTTTATCCACACGTTCATATTTTTAATATATTACCGCTATAGGATATAGAAAATCAGCTATCTCCACTGATACGATAGAAAAAGTAATTACATGGACAGAATATAACCACCTCAAGTTTCCATGGCCACCCCACTGGAGCCAGTCGAGAAAGCTTGAAGTTTTAATTACTAAAATTCGATGTCGTGCCCCACCCCCTAAAGCTGTATCTACACAGAGCTTGTCAGAAAACGTCACCCCTCTGCGCATTCTGCGGAGAAATGGAATCACTAAAACAATAATTTTTGTATTTTCGCCAATACGTATACTTCGATAAAGGTTACTAGTTATTCCATTTCTGAAAATAGGCGTAAGAGTGACGGCGGAAACGGCACTAAGCTATGGTGCCTCAGTTTTGGGGCATTGCAACAGAGATGCTTTCAATGCCGTTTGCGATTATATTCAGGCAACCAAGCGTATACCTTTGTGATCTTCAATCAAATATTTATTGTTTATTCCTCCCCGCCGAAAATTATAAAAGGCAAAGTGAAAAAAAGCAGCTGAGTGGTAATCACAACACCTGAAATCTCAAAATTTCTCAACTTGACTTTTGAATTTTTCTCGTTTGCTCTCTTTTTATGTGATTTTCCTTACATTAGTCATATTATATTACAAAGTCATTACACATAGGTAAAATAATCACAGGAAAACTGCACTACGCTTTCTTGGCCGATCCCCCTGAGTGGGTATGAGCCATCAGTCCAGGGAAACAAACAAACAAACAAGGCTCTGGTTCGGGTGACTTCCTGGCTGTAAGTCTTGTTTTGCTCGTGACATCACTGATGGAGAAGCTGGGTACGTGTACTTCGGCTGTGTCAGCCTTCTTGAAGGCGGCTACATCTCCCAGAGCAAGAAGCAGCCACCGCCTGCGTGGGTTACCCTCGGAAATTGGTCCCTTGGCATCGACACCCAGAAAGAGGGCAACTCCGATACAAGCCAGGCGGTCCAAACCAGCGATGCCCATGGTTCTCTTTTCGCGCATGTTTTTCATGCAATACAGACACCAAAGCCATTCCATGGAGACATCTTCGAGGTTTTTGATGACTGGCTCGACCACTTTGATCTAGTTGCCAGTATCAACGAATGAGACGATGTTCGCAAGCTGCGTCAAGTTTACTTCTACTTAGAGGATTCTGCGAAGATGTGGTACGAAAACCACGAGGGCTCCTTGGCAACATGGCAAGAGTTTAGCTGACAGATTCGTGACGCCTATCGCAACACCAAGAGGAAGGAGAGGGCTGAACAAGCCATTTCCTGCAGAAACCAGTGTCCGAACGAACGAGTATCTATGTTTGTCGAGGACATGCTTCGGCTCTTCAAGCGCGCGGATCCGGCCATGCCCGAGGAAAAGAAGGTGCGGCACTTGATGCGCGGATAAAAAACTGATTTTCGCAGAGTTCGTGCGCAATCCACAGACGACAGTCGCCCAGTTCTTCAGTGATGCAACCACTATGGAACGTACGCTGCAGCAGCGGTCGTCACAATACGAGCCCCAGATCCCGGCCACCGCATGCTCTATCAGCTCTGACAGCGAGAGACAGGCCTTCGCAGACTTCATTCGAAGTATCGTTCGGGACGAATGGCGACAGCTTCAGGCAGTAGGATCCCATCCACCTGTGTCAGCCCTTGCGGATGTAATCAGACAAAAAGTCCGGTAGGCCGTCACACCCCTAGCTCCGATCGCACCACCAATTTCCGAGGCCCCAGTCCTGATTCACGCAGCGGCATCGCGATCCCCTGCGCCACCGGCTACAGATCCTGCTATGCAGTCAAGGTACCAGGCTATGCAGCCATTCAACGACACTGCTTCGAGCACGCCTCTCGGCTCAAGGTTTCCGAGTGGACCCACCTATCTGCCGTCTGCCTCAAGAAAAAGTGGTAGCAAGTCAAGCACGTGGCGCACCTCGGAAAACCGTCCTATCTACTTTCACTGCGGCGAAGCGGGTCACGTATACAGGAACTGTCAATACCAGCAACTAGATCTCCTCGGGTTCTACTCTAATGCTCGATGCCCACGCTATGGTGAACGCCCTCACGAAATCGAAGCCTATCTCACGGGCCAGCGAATACCTTCGACTGTTCAGCACCACCAGTCGAGATCACCATCGCCTTGCCAGTCTACGTCAGCCAGTTTGCCCTCAATGTCTTCCGATTCTGTCAGGAGCCGTTCACTAAGTCCCCGCAGGGGAAACTAGGAACGGTGACATCTGGTGGCGAAGCTGCAGCCCGGCAAACTCTAAAAGACCCTCTTTCGTCGACGCGACCTGACGAGGACCATTCCAGTTTCGCAGTGTTTTCCGACAGCAGAAAGATCGTTTCCGCCGAAATCGCGGACTTCGTCGACAATCATGCTGTCAACGCCCTTGTCGACACCGGTGCCGACTTTTCGGAAATGAGCGCCACACTGGCATATGAACAGAGCAACGTTACCACACCATAGCAAGGACGCCAGTTGCGCACGGCAGGTGGCCATCTGGGGATGCCTACCGGTATGTGCACGGCACACATTCGAATACGTACGTCAAAATTTGCGTGCTCTTTTCTCGTATTGCACGTGTGCTCTCAGCCAGTCATTCTAGGAATGGACTTCCCTCGGGAATGCGGTGCCGTCATTCACCTCCGCGAATAACTTGTGTCGTTCGAGGATCCTTTTTGCGCTGAAACTGATAGTACACCATTCCGGAAAAGAGCGCTCCGTGTTACTGACGATTCTTTGACTCTCCCACCTCGAAGCAGCCTCTTTGTTAAAGTAGAATTGGGACAGGACGTGTTTGACGCGGTCAGAGGCCAATTTGTCTTTCCTTATTTCACGACAAATCTGTGTTGCCCGAGGAATCATTCAACCTAGCAACAGGCATATTCACCTGCTGGTCACGAACTTCAGTGACGAATATCGCCACCTAATGAGACACACTGCCATTGCATATTGTGAAGTACTTGAGTACTTGCCGATGCCGATGGTTCGTCTACGTTAGCTTTATTTTCATCGAATGGCCACCCTGATGAGGCCTTCGCGAGCACTTTCGACGTAAACGAGAGACTACCTTCAGTTCAACGAGAAAGCTTTTTGCGTATATTCAGCTCCTTTCAAGACTGCTTTGGTATTGCGTAAAAGGTTAAACAGACACCACTAGCTCAGCATCGTATCAACACGAAACCCATTGAGAGACCCATCCGGCAACATGCCTATAGGTTGTCACAATAAGAGCAAGACGCTATACGTGACCAAGCCAGCTGATACTTCAAGACGACGTCATCCAGCCATCGCACAGTCCCTGGGCTTCGCCAGTTGTGCTACTAAAGAAGAAAGCCGGTACGTTACCTTTTTGCTTTTATTACCTTGAACTTAACAAGGTCAACAAAAGGACGATTATCCTCTACCCCAAATAGATTACTCGTTGGACCGTATACACAACGCTAAATATTATTCCTCCATGGATGTGCGCAGCGGCTACTGGCAAATCGCAGTGAATGAGCGCGTTTATTACTCCCGACTGCCTGTACGAGTTTAAAGTGTTGCCATTTGGTCTATGGTCAGTGCTAGCTACTTTCCAAAGAATGATAAATATGGTCCTCATGGGGCTCAATTGGCAATCATATCTTGTATACCTTGATGACGTCGTGGTCTTTGTAGACCCGTTTGAACAACACTTCCAACGCCTTCAAGCAGTTCTTCAGGCAATCAGAACAGCGGGCCTTTCTCTCAAACCCGAGAAACGTCATTTTGGATATGAATAACTGAAGTTCCTTGGTCACGTTGTCAGCCATGACGGCATCCGCCCAGACCCGGAAAAACCCCATGGCGTTGCCGTCTTTTCCGTGCCCACAAATAAGCGTGGCCTACGCCGATTTATGGGGCTCTGTGCGTATTACAGGCGCTTTGTGAAAAACTTTTCGAAGGTTGCTGAACCCCTCAATAAGCTTACAAAAGACGGTGTCTCGTTTGTTTTGGGTCCTGCTTAGTGCCATGCATGCGACACTCGCCGAAACCTCCTCCAGCCTTCGCCTGCACTGGGTTATTTTGATGAAAGCGCCGACACAGAATTACACGCTGACACCAGCAACGTTAGAATAGGAGTGGTATTAGTTTAGTGCAATAATGACGTAGAGCGCGTGATCGCTTATACAAGCAGAACGTCAACCTCAGCAGAGAAAAACTATTCTGCAAACGAAAAGGAATGCGTCGCTGTTGTCTGGAACATAACAAAGTTCCGCCCATACTTGTATGGCCGACCATTCAGGGTAGTTAGCGACCACCATTCTCTTTGTTGGCTCGCAAATCTCAAAGATCCCTCAAGTCGTCTAGCACGATGGAGCCTTCAGCTAAAAGATTTCGATGTCAGCATCGTCCACAAATCTGGACGGAAACACACCGACGCCCACTGTCTCTCACGTGCACCAGTAAAAATACCAACACTGACCTTGAAGTCGACGACACTTTTCTTTCTGGCGTATCAGCGACCCGCTTGGCTGAGCAACAGCGTCATGACTTGGAGCTCATTCCGCTCATTGACTACTTGGAAAGACGCTATTCCAACCCTCCTCGATGCTTTGCAGGCTCACTATCCCCCTCGTCTTTCAGCGATGGAGTGCTTTATAAAAAGAACTTTATTCCTACACAAGTTAGCATCTGCTTGTTGCGCCAACCACTCTTCGTGGTGACATTTTTTGTGCGTGTCATGATGAGACATCGTCAGAGCACCTCGGCAATACGCACACGTTGCAATGGATTCAACGCTCCTACTACTGGCCATTTTTCGCAAAGTCTGTGAAGCACTACGTTCGCACATGTCGTGACTGTCAGCGAAGTAAGATTCCACCGTTAGGACCAGCGGGACTATTGCAACCAATAGGCCCACCAAAAGTGCCCTTTCATCAGATTGGCATGGACTTGCTGAGTTTATTCCCCACGTCTTCGTTAGGAAACCAGTGGATAGTAGTCACTACCGACTACTTAACACGCTACTGTGAAACCAAAGCAGTTACAAAAGCCACCGCAGAAGACGTCGCCCAATTTATTGTTAAGAGCATCGTCTCACGTCTCGCTGCGCCACCTGTCGTCATAACTGATCGTGGGACAGCTTTCACCGCAGAGATGCTGCAGGAATTCTTGCGTTTAAGCAGCATTGAACATCGTAAAACAACGGCTTACCACCCGCAAGCAAACGGGCTGACTGAACGACTCAATTGGATAATTGCAGACATGTTGTAAATGTATGTGGACATCGATCACAAAAACTGGGACGCCATACTCCCGTAAGTCACTTTTGCGTATAACACTGCTGTTCAAGAAAGTACCGGTTTCACACCTTTACGCTTAGTCCACGGTCGCGAGGCCACGGTGATGCTCGACGCCATGCTTCTGCCCGACAACTTAGAAATATACCACACGGATGCCGCCAAAATCGCGCAGTGCGCAGAAGAGGCCCGTCAACTTACTCGTCACCGTATTCAACATCACCAAACCGCAGACGCGTGCAGCTACAATCTTCGCCACCGTGATGTTATTTTCAAGCCTGGTGATGAAGTCTGGGTGTGGACCCTTATCTGACAGTGTGGCCGTTCAGAAAAGCATGTTCGCCGCTACTTCGGCCCTTACAAGGTCGTACGACGTCTCAGCGACGTCACTTACGAGGTTCTTCTAGAAGGCACTTCGAGACGTTGCCGCTTCACCCTGCAAACTGAAGTTATTCACGTTTCACGGCTCAAACCATACTTTTCGCGCTGTGATAGAATTGCTAGTGAGTGACTAACTATATTGGTAAATTAGCGTCTTTTCTTTTTGTTTCATCTTTTCCTTGCAATATTTTTTATTTTTCTTATTATTTAAATCTCTACTCCAGAACCGACTACGTTATTCCGTCTTACGCCATTAATTTTGCTGGCATGGTATTTTCGTCTCAATTTTTTTTGCCTTCACGTATAGCATCGAGACGATTCTTCTTGGGAGAGGGGGTATCGCCGCCATTGATGAACGAGCTGCTGTAACTCATACTCGTTTTGGGCTGCGAAGAAGATGAGAACATTTTCGTGGCTCTGGTTTGGGTGAACTCCCGGCCGTAAGTCTCTTTTTGCTCGTTACAGTATGAATTGTGTTTCAGCCGTATTTGACGAGTCATAGAGAACCACTTACAAGAAGAAGTTAAAAGAGTTAATGAGATTATTGTTTCAATAAAAAGGTGATGATCCTCAATGGCGCTTCATGGTGCCGTTCAACATCCCTAACCGTTCAGTAATAGTCAACAGTGCTCACATGGGTCGTAATGCATACATGTGGTTTTGTAGTACGTCCAGGTTATGTTGTACTTCCAAAAAAGGGTCCTATCGGTGGCCGCCTGCAGAGGTCGCCTCAGGGAGGCGTATCACCTCAATTCACACAGGACATGTTTGAGATCTTCTGGCACGTTGCGTTCAACGGAACATTGATAAGTCGGACGGTCCGATTTGCCTTCTAAACTTAATATAGCGGACGTTTATCGTAATTAAGTGTAAATGTGTCTTCTATTGTGTCTTAAGATAAGGTGGCATATAGACGTCCCACGATGAATCAGTTTTGCGAAGTGGCCTATCCTAGTGATTTGCATTTGTAGAGAAGGATGATTAGAAGCGCCAAGTGTACGCGGATACGGGCATCGCCGCACCCTTCTTTAAGAAAGTTATATAGGCACTAACGTTCGATACATCGTGTCCAGCTTTGGTTGCATGATCATGCAGGACGTTGCCTTGTTTTTCTTTGTGGGAAGGTTTCCACGGCTGCACAACGTGGTGATCCAGTTCAGAGGGATTGCTGTATAGGGGTTCGGCGCCCGTTAAAAGTTGTTCTTACGTGCGTGGAGGCTACGGAACTTATGTGGTTGTTCTTGACAAGGTATGCATGGCCTAAGACACAGCTACGTGTTTGCTCTATTACGTAATTAAAAATAGCTCTCAGTTTAGCCAGCGCACTGACTGTCAATGAAGTACGGTGACTAAATGTGGTGGAGGTTGTGACAGTGACAGACAAAACACCGACATTAAATGCATATCGCGTAACAGAGCCAATTCTGTTACACCAACTGCGTAACAGAGCCGTCAGTGTGATACTGTTACCCGAAATGCTGTGTAGCTATATGACAGTGAGCGCTCGTGCTGTTTTGTATGTACTGTCTCAAAAATGCTTTAAGCCTAAAGAAGAAAATATTTACACCCGGAACAGCCCAAACACATTTTGCTCATCGATATGAAGCTCTGAGTACCGCTTCACTAAAATATCTATTCCCCCCAGTATAATTTTCCTTAAAACGTGTCAATAAGGTTTTGGCACTGTGACTGTTCATTATCCTTGCACTAAACCTGCATCTCCATCGAGTTGGGCCGCCGAGCAATGACGCTCAAAGGCACACAGAAGGACGTGTTCACAGTTTAGTGGGAATGGGTACATTAGGCCAAATTTATAAAGCTCGCAACGAAGCTTTTACGCATGTTAATAATAAGCATTAGTTACAGCTTCTGCGAATGCGCTATATTTTGGCACTACCACAGCTCTGCACATCTAATGCATGAAACCTTGACACGTGGTTCTTGAATGTATTGCACATTTGTCGCAAAAAAAAAACAAGACACCAACCGCAAAGGTGAGTTTACATTGAAACGTGGACTTGGAGCTATCACTACTGTAACCAGATGGATCCGCTTTATGTGGGAGGTACCTTGTCGTTCATACTCTCGGTGGTCCCATTTGTGCGCATACAGCGGGGCCAAGCTAGCAGAGTTTATCCGTTTCGCGGGCGTATCCTGTTCATCGCGCAGTCCAAGTTTTTGAAATGTGCTTTACGTCTGTTTAAAACGCTCACAGTGTTCTGTAAGCATTAGCCTAAAAGGACTCCAAAGCAATAGTGATATTTCTGTTCTCAGTAGGTTGTATACAATCTGCCGCGATCACTCCTAAGTTTTTGTTCATTTATCCTGGTGCTTTTGTGGTTTTTCTGCTTTTTGGATAAAGTAGACATTTTAGGCTCATTTCATATAGCCATAGAGTTTCATGACGCTTTTGTAACATACATGCAGTTTGAGTAAGCGAAGCATCTCTTAGTTGAGTATTAGGACATCATTGGCGAGAAATTTTAATGAGCTGCAATTTGTTTCAGAGAAATAACATTTTGAGGCAGTCTGGTCTTTCATTTCTCATAAGAGTTATGCTGGTCTGCAGCAGTGTGGATAACTGTACTATTTAAAGAAAAGCACTGTAACTTCCAACCTTTAAAACATCACAACACAGTTCATCTCCTGCTATGGCGCCTTTGCGTTTCACTGCATTTTGACTGAAATGCTCTTTCCTGCGTAAAGTTTCTGAAGACTCAGCATCTCTAAGATAGTCATCTTGTATGTGGCACTCTCCAATTACGAGAAATGGTTTGCGTGCTTTTTGTAAGGCGATGGTGTAATAAATCTGGAGTTTTACATCCCGAATCCACGGTGCGTATATGAAAGACTTCGTTGTGGAGGGATCCAGTAATTTTAAGCTTCTAGTGTCCTTTGAAGTGCATTGACATCCTAGGGTAAATATCACTCAACAATTTTGCCTTCATAAAAATCTACCACTGCGAGGTGGATCGAAACCGCAACCTACTCACCATGACCTTAGCCACTGATTAATTTTGGCAGGCCTTTATTACAGTGAAATTTGGATTCACCTGTCATGCCAGGTAACCACGAGCAACCTTAATTTGGTGCCACAGGTTGCACATGAAAAACAAACGCAGTTGCAAGCTGTGTTTGCATTCGCAGCGAAAGCGAAACCACTGCGATAGAAGTTAAAACAGTCGTAGGTCGGGATACGCAGTAGTGCGAGTCTGCAGTCAATAGTGAACAGTTTGAACTAGGCATGTAATCGTTCTTCTGCAACCGGTTCGCCCGACTCATCATGACGAATAAAAGTTTGGCAAGCTGCTTTGAAGAAAAAAAAATTGACGTGTGCTTATGTAAAATGTCACGCGAAAACATTCGCGCACAAGAGTACAAGGCAAGATCAAGCAAGAATAAAATAGAACCGCATATTTCTTATGAAGAAAACTTTATTGTACCAATAGGTATTCGAGGTATATCATAGATAAAACATTCTTTTGGTTTTTGATTTCTCCTATAGCTTAAAAAAGCACCGACATCAAATTTACTCATGCCATGATTTTGGCGTCAGCGAGTAGCTATAGACCCCGTAGCAGCGATTCGCGACATAAAACACAACTGAGGTATCAATACCTATCACTTTTATTGATTTATATCACTGGTTAGCTACATAGGTGTGTTTTGGCGTGCAAAGCATTCAGGTATACGCAGAGTGGTCAATGCAGTATAGCTATCGCGAATGAGCCCCAGCGGAGAAATAGAATACGTTTGCTGCTTGCCAAGTTTTTTTTTTGCGTCGGCAGATGGCCCCACCTAACCAGCCTCTCGAGGTTAACATGGTATCACCACTTTTATACGGACGCAAAGTCTACAGATGAACTAAAATTCAATAATAACTGCGTGTGTCTTGTTATCCATTATATCTGACCATACGCTGTTCCAATTTTGATAGCTTGTGCTTGTGTTGATGCGTAACACATACGTGATATGAAAAAACATCCTCATTGCTCTTTTTCCGTGCTTCGAACATAGATGACTGGAACTCTCCTGCAACTCACAACGATTCCCAGACTTGCCGACCGACAAGCACACGTTTAATCATGCTCTTGTAATTCGCCGTTCTTCTAAAGGTAGTTTTTTATCTTGATGATATCACGAAGTCCTTCAAGCCGGTGCAACGAAGATCAGACGTGACGAGCGAGTGTTCTTCTGCGCTTCGGCGCCAGTCGACGCCACGATAAGAACACTCAGATCGTACGCGTCATCGCTACTAGGGCATCGTAACTCAAGATTGTATTTGTGCAATGTATCATACCAAACACGTAGCACTAGTGACGATGTCGCAGGGCAGTCTATTTTCCGCATTTTCTCCCTAGGTTTTCTACTCTGTTCGACATCGAAATAAATTAACTTCCATGCAGTGGATTCCGTTAAAATTTGGCCAAGAAGACCTATGCATACAAATCGATCGATTGATGCGCACATCTGTATTTCGAAATTTGATGTCAGTGCTCCTTTAATCAAGTCAGCCTTGGAAAACTTGTAAGTGAAGTCCACCTGAACCAAAACGTCTGCCTCGTAGTTACAGTTTTCAGTAGATTTCGGTTGCTACTCTGGGCAGTGCTGTAGCTCATGCATGTGACCTGAAGCAAAGAAAAATTGATTGGTGAAAATGTCTCTGTGCATGTAAAATGAGAAGAGAGAACACAGTTATTGCGAAATTCGGGTGTTTTCAGAACACTGAATGATTTACCTCAGGATTCCTTAACAAGCATACATTGTGCATTCCCGCTTTCTTCGATAATTGGACGCTGTCATTGGTAAACACGGTGTATAAAAACGCAACGTCGTGTTCAGCAAAGCCAACTTTCTTGTCACCTAAAACTGTAGACTGCATGCTGTAAGTGCCTCCCAACATCTGCCGTTGTTTACATTTTAGGGTTGTTTGGACTGTCAGTCTATTAACGTCGCTTCAAAATCAATGCCTAGCGTAATGTGTTGCATACCGAGATATTCCGACGATAGTCAGTGAATATTATATTGACCAAGTATCGCATTTTATGTCGAACATTAGCTCAAAGGTATTTCTATAACTTTTAAAGTGCTATATAGGCATACCAGATACTCACAAATCAAGACATTGAGACATGTGTACTATTACCCAAGAATTACTTTTGAAGCTGCGTGCATCATTATATGGCTTACATCATCAGATAAGAAACAATTAAAAATTTAAGTTAATTACTTTTTTAGTTAGTGAAGTCAGGTTTTTCTGCGAAATAAGTCTTAAAGTCACTTATGTGAAAAATCTATGGGAGCCGGGAGATTTCACCAAGATGGCGTCTAGCAATAATTGGAAAGTAATCGAAATTCAACCATATTCAGCTTCGAAACCAAAAACCGATATTTGAGTGAGTGTAACTGATATTTTTCTCAGATATCAAGGATATGGAAGGGCCATTATATGAACCATCAACCGACTTTGGGTGGATGCGTCAGCAGTGCTGGCTATATATCAAGCGTACCGCACACACCAACTCAGAACAAATACACCTTTGTAATCGTTGACCAGAGCCGTGACGTCGTTCTGCTCGTCTTGTTACTGCACTCATAGGTACTCCGCTTTAACTTTCACTGTTCACTTTCACTGAACTCATTGCATCTCAGTAATCACTACAGGTAACCTTTCCTACACCTCACAGCTGTATTGGTCTCTTCGGATGAATAACTTCAATTTTATCACTTAAAATAATCACCTAGCTCTACTAATAAAAACTTGACTAAACGACTATCATTAAAATGCGGTGCTAAGTTACATTTTTAGCTAATGTAAAATGCCTGCGGCTATATAAAATAAATGTAAAGGAATCAAACAAATATTGCATTTACCCGGTTTTCAAGGATTCCGTAAATGTTTAATAAAAAAGCCTCTGTAACGTACCAGACTTTCTGGTACAAGGAGCGAACATTAGATAATAAGTGTTCAAAGGTTCTTCCAATTCTTTTACTTTCACATACATCTAAGTTTTAAGGATGGTCCAGTAAGCAATGTGAGGACGCTGCCTGATATAGTAACAATGAAGGATCTTTATATAAATCGTTTATAAAAAAAAGCACCCCTCAGCAGACAAGGTTCAATTCAACAGCCTTCCAGTGGTTCCTCAAATGTCACCTATGCTTTGCTTGGACTGAATGTATGTTTATTGCTTTCTATGTATCTGATGAAACCAGCGTATAGCGGACGGATGATATGAGTGCATTCAAGCATAGTCAAGTTCAACTCCGTTAAAAGATTACAATTAGTAGTTGTAGAAAAAGAGCGACGAGAATTCCTTCTTTGCTCTTTCGTTAGTTTCCAGCTGCCATTTATTGTAGTTCTTTTAGGTGTAATCATTTTCCTCAACAGTGAATATAGGCTTCGGGTGGCGCAGAAAAATTAGTTATCATTTAGAAGGAGATAAAAAAATTGATGGCTAAAACAGTATTTAGCTCTAAGGAAAAAGACGTGTTTTTGTTTAGTGTCGTTATTTACAAGTTGATCAAGGCCTTCCAGATATTGTCAAGTGCAGACAACACTATAGCTGTGTAGAGCTTGTTTAAATGAACGCTAAAGTCAAAGTTGACCGAATCTATAGCGCGTAAAATAAACAAAGGCACGAAAGGCGTCCTGTCCTTTCAATTCACCAAACTCTCTGTTCTGAGAGTTATAACGATTTCTGTGGATGAAGCTCAGTTTGTGTTTACGAGAAACAAAATGCGTGCACACCAGCATCCGGTGAAATTAGCCATGCGCCATATAATCAAAGGTTTTGTGTGACCTTACCAGCATGATCATAGACGATAAAAAATATAAGTGAACTCTGCAATAATACAGAGGGAACGTACAACAGTCTTAGACGTCTCGAACGCCAGACTTTACTGCACTGCCTTTCAGGGCTTAGTGTGCACTTGCAGGCAAGTACACACTAAGCAACACAACAACCCTAATAACGACCATCGAAGTGTTTGTTTTCTACTGATAAATGAAAACAAATCAATATCCTCATCCAGTGGGTTATGTATTGTGGTACTTCTGAAGTCAATCAATCAATCAATCAATCAATGAAGCTTTATTTTCATAAATAGATATATGTAATTACAGGGATTATTTGGACCGATAGCCTAAAGTGGCTAGTGGACGGTCCAATACAATGTGCAACAGAAAAAAGTGTTCAGGTCAGCTCTGAGGTAACAACATAAAAAAAACAATCATGTGATACAGATAACACAGTAATACATTTTTTCTTGCAGATATGCATACTTATTAGCTTGCAGCTAGTTTCTATACATAGGCACTTATTAAAAAAATACAATGAAAATCGAAGCACACACACATGCCTACATGTCGGAAGCGGTCAGCGCTACTAGGAATCAAGTGGGCAGAACCGGGAACAACGCCCCCTGAAATACGTCACAGCTCTGCTATAAAACCACCGCTCCAGCGAGGGTCAGCCGTCATTTCACGGGCAGTCCAGGCAGCAAGAGAGCCGTAGCATTTACAAGAACGCAGCGCCCGTAAGAGAACGCTGGTGGTGGAAACGCTGGTGGTGGCAGCGAGGATCAGCCGTCATTTCACGGGCAGTCCAGGCAGCAAGAGAGCCGTAGCATTTACAAGAACGCAGCGCCCGTAAGAGAACGCTGGTGGTGGAAGCGGACAAGGTGTCTTCGGAAGCGGTCAGCGCTACTGGGAATCAAGTGGGCAGAACCGGGAACAACGCCCCCTGAAATACGTCACAGCTCTGCTATAAAACCACCGCTCCAGCGTGGTTTTATAGAAAGTCCTGAAGATCTTTCTTATTTTTATCTTTTAGAAAAAAAGAAGCCCTTCAGACTTGAAACTTACGCTGACATTCTTTCTTGCACTTCTCGCATGATGGAAACACGTTTCGAACCAAAGCACATTCGCGATAAGTGAAACGGACACATTTTTCAGTTTTCATGTCAAAATACCACATTCCCGTATAGGTTGGTCCATTGAGACACCATCTGTGTCCAGGTGGACGCAGACACGGGTCCTTGTCCGGGTCGTATTTAACTGAAAAAAAACAGAATAAATACAATTGTGGGTTAGCTCGTCAAAAATACCACCAGGTTAATGAGGGAGGCCGGTGATGCAGAGAGGAGGGAGAAGAGCAGGCCTTCCACATCACTTCAAACAAAAGTTTTTTTTATGACGAGTCCACTATGACTGCGCTGACGCAAATTCGCCACGGATGTTATGCAGTGTAGTATATACTAAAATAATTTTAAAAAACGCGAAGGAAAAGTTCTGTAGGCGGGTGTCTAACCAGCGACCTTTCATATTGCAGCGAGCGACTCAATCTACTAATTTGTGGAACGTACATTATGAAAATTGCTAACGACAAGTCAATCATACGCATCATACGCTGTTGGTGTGACCTCAGAGCTCCTCAACTTCACCGCGTTTTTGCCATGAGTAGCAAAATGACGTAACGGGCTCACGTTAAAAGTTACTCGCGTTTTTTTGAGCGTGCGCCTCCACGGTGCATGGCCTTTGCTGCTTGCACGCTTTTCAGATCTAACTCATGATTCTGGAGGTGGAGAAGTTCACGTCGCTCTTTGCCGCGGCCGCGTTTATAAATGGAGCACACTGCTCACATACGAAGATGCAACAATTGTGACAGTGGTTAGCACTCATCCGGTGTACACTTGTGCATTCGTTTCGTTCGTCTTTCTGTTTGAGCAGCGTGCTTCAAGTGTCGAGCTGAGACAGTTTTTTTGTCGGCGCTCGTGCTGTGTGGACAAATCGTGTTCTTTCTTCATGAGGTGCGCATTATAAGTATCAAGCTGCTCGCCATTCTGTGCATGAAATTTGTTGCTGAGGCATTCATTGCTTCGTATTTTTGATGAAACAATGCGAGATAAACGCCTACCTCAGTGAAGCCATGTTTCATTTTCCTGTTATAGCAATTCCTAAAACTAGGGGTCATGCTTCTTTTTACGGACTTGGGGCAACTGTTAGAGGTACATTTGCACGACACCCACTAAAAACAAATTTTTGATTTGATACTTTGTCAAAATTTGCTGACCAGTGGAAAAAGCCCTGCGGTATTTACCCTGCAAGGTCAAGCACCCTACAACCCAGGTTAAGTTAACAGAGCATGCGGGTAGGGATGGCAACCCATTGAATCCACAATTATGACATGGGACACCACGGAACATGGGCTAATAAAATTAATAAATTAGATAAGGTAGACGCTACATTATTCCTTTTCACACACTCCTGGGACCAAACAGTTACAGCAACAATATGATTTTGGTACTTACAACTCCTGCATACCGTCAAAAATTGTCCAAGCTAAATATGCCTTTTTCACTGTAAAAAGATATCTAAATATTGATATAAATAAGCACTGAACGCCACCAAACGTAGGAATTGTAGGAAGAATTATTGAATACACATAAGGAGTACCTTAGGAAAGTGAAAGCATTCTTTCACAAAAACATACTCGATATTTAAAATCACTACTTTCATTCTTATTGCGATGTATCTGATTAAATGATCTTGAGGTAGGGCTCAAGCAATATTTTGTTCATCTTGCGCTAAAGGTCTGACAATTGACTTTACTATGTAAATTCTGCATTGCTCTTGCTCCTCCTTCTGGAACTTAATGAAAATGCTTGAATAAGTTGACAGCTGTATTAAAGTTGTTTTTCACTGTGTATTACATTTTTATACTGATTGAATAGTGCATTTCGACATGTCATAGAGACTGATCCTCACATTTTATTTATAAAGAGCTATAAACCACCCCTGTAACAACCTGACGGCGAACAATCTGATAATAAATAAGTGAGAACATCAAAATTTTATGACAATAAAACTCATTTACGTAACGTATGAAATATGTTAAGGCGTTCAATACAATGATTTATCAGAATGACAGTTCTCTAGAATGAGTTATGCCATTTGAAAATCTAAATGGCCAAACTTGTCACAATATTTACAGCTTCCCATACCATTCCGAACTACGGGAACTTATTGTGATATTTAGACGAGAAGGTCCACTCTTCTGGAGTATCTCTTTAGTTTAAAAAGTAGCACTCATGCTTTTTAAGGTAAGTTTCTTGTATTGCTGGTCGTCGTCTTCTTTCGTCGGTCTTGACCTATGATATTTCCAGAATTCCCAGCGCCAAAACTGTTTCTAACTGCCGCATAACAACTGAATTTACACCACACCACACTCACCGGCTTGTCAGGAATGATAGTGTTCCACGAGAAGCCTCAGAGGAGGGAGTATAATACGTATATTACGTAGCATACCTGGGCGTAGTAATATTTGAGCAATATTCCAACGGAATTCAAAAGGTATAAAGCAGTGAATTTACTTACCTCCGCACAAATATCTGCACTCTCTTTGTGTATCGAAATTGTTGCCGTTTCCTCCAGACCCACTATAGTCAAATGTTCTGCATTTGGTGTTTGAGTCATTGTAGAAATAACGCGTTAAATGTTTTTCGCCGTCACCGTAATCTGGCTGCATTAAGCAAGCAACCGGCCTTTTTATGCCTGAAAAATGTAAATATGAAGTGTACAATTCTTTTACCAGAATAGCGTAACATTGCGCTGCAAGTAGATATGAGGTTACTGTCTGTCTGGATTCCCAGTCCCAGAGAGGACAATCGGGTTAGGGGAGACAAGTTTAGGTGGGTAGACTAAATTAGAAAGTTTGCGGGTATAAAGTGGCAGCAGCAAGCACAGGACCTCATTGTCTAGAGGATCATGGCAGAGCCCTTTGTTCTGAAGTTAACGTAATCAGGCTGATGATGATATGTATATTTGCACACCTGGTAGCGTGACAAACAGCAGCGTGCTTGTGTTTGACGTTGGAAGTGGAGTATTAATAGAAAAGTGCAAATGCATGAAATTAGGGGACGTTTGACAGACTAGGGTGTCATAGTTCGAAGAGTGTTGGGCAACCCACAAAAAAGTGAGCAAGCAAAAAAGTGAGAGGGCAAATGGCAAGACATTCTAGTCACTTAAAGGATAAATGGTGAGGCTTCAACGCACCTGACGCTTGCTTTTTTCAAGGTTGTTCAAATTAAATCGCAGAAAGTAGTAAAAACGCAACCATTAGCATATATATCTAAGTCGCTATTGGATAAAGTATCGAGACTCTAGAGATGCGAATGGATATCACGTTGTGAAACGGAGCGTTTCGGAGCACTCTGAAGGTACAAGAGTGGACAGAGGTTTTTACAAAGAAACTGTTAAATTGACGAGGTCGTGTGTGAGTATTGGGTTGCGTTCGTGCAGCCTGATTCAACAACTGAGGAGCAGTGGCGCGTTGTCTGATTACTGCTGGCAGAAGGTGTTAAACAGGTCAACATTCATCCCTGGGTTACGACCACGTAGTGGAAGACTACGTGCTCAACAAGTTCTTCGGAAAATAGAGTGCCCGTTCACGTTCAGGCCGTGAGAACTTTGTTGATGACCGGTGATCGGGTGAACAATCACAGCAAAATATAAATAAAATGAAAGACTTATTCAGAAGTCTTGTGCGTATCACAATGCGAATGTTAGTGGCAAAAAAACGCTCAATATTTTTCAGAAATAAAGTAATAAATGTAAGCGCATAAGCATGAACGTTGAATTCAAGGACGTCGTAAATGATTCGGTAGCGTCACGGCTGCAAAAATTTTGGTGAGAAATAAACCCTTCAGATTCTCGTTCAATGGATTGTACTGCACAGGCCTATAAAATGTATAATAAACAAAATATTTATTTTCACATAAAGCGTGGTTTTGTACCTCTTCAGGTGATATCCGATGATATGTTCTTGTCTGTTGCGGGCTTATTTGGGACTAGTTATTTTCATATTTAAGTTTACTGAAGGATTCTACTGTTCTTTCGCAAGCTTCTTCAAATGAATCTTATGCTCGTGATGACAAACTTGCATATTGACATAACAGCGAAGTGTGGCTTGTACATCGGCTTAAAAGTCATCGACCACACATTACGAAACAGCAACCCTTAGAGACCGGCATAAGAGCAGTAAAGTTAATAGGGTGTAATAAGGGCGAAATAATTTACGACGAGACTGCACACCACTTTGATGAAAGAAAATTGATCTGGCTTAACTCAGGAATGCATGTGTGTGGAAAAGAATAGGTAAATTTGTCTTATTAGACAAATTTAGTTGGTTGTCCACAACAGACTTGCACACGTAGCCTGCAATAGGATATATCTCGTTGACAGTCTCTGCAAAGATGCCATAGGTTGCAGGCAACAACTTGTAATTACAAATAGCCATTCTTTTGACATAAAAGCAATTTTGTCGGGTGTTTCACAAGGAACTATATTTGGTCTATTTCTATTTACTCTGTATATAAATAACAATATGAATATTGATAAAACCTCCTAATTTCTAATTTACTCAGACAACACGACTCTCTATTTCCCGGTGCCGTATTATTCAATATAATTGATAGAAAAAACGACACATTACTGCAACTGGGTAAGTGGACCAATCATAATGCAGTGAAGATAAATACCACCAAAACTAATGCTGTAATTTTCCGGCTAAAAAGAGGGATGTGGTTTCCGTTCCAGCTTTTTTACATATTGGCGCAAAAAACGTTCAATCATTTAGGATGTTTGGAGTAATATTTTCTGAAACAACGTCTCAGAATTACCACATTGCTACCTAGCAAAAAATATTTAGCATTGTAGGGATAATTTATCTTAACAGATGAAGTCTTCCCACAAATGTGAAACTGTGCACTTATAACTCGCTGTTTTACGCACGCGTACCATACTGTCATCTTGCGTGGGGCTACTACTTTTACGAATTTACAGATACTACCTTCACACCAGGAAAAAAAATCTTACGGCACATATATAACATGGCTTTCGATCATTTCTCATCATTGCTTTTTGCCAACATCATACATCCTACAAATTTCGTGTATGTATTTTTACCGCCTCTTCATAGCATACAAACCAGAAATAAAAATAATGACTACTTTTAGCTCAATTGTTTTGCTTAGAAAGGAGGGTAAAGGTATATTTATATTCCTATGCGAAGAAATAGACAGCACCACAATGTCGCTCCTATTGCGTAACACAAATGCTAAAACATAAGCTTCCGAAGCTTCTGCACTTGTGTAGTTGCAAAAACATTGCACCAGGAAGGTCACCAACAAAATAGCTGCGCATTTTCTTCGGAAGTGTTTAACAGCTATTTTTGTCTTATTAGCCTAGCAAATAAATCACACTTTTGTGCGTGTTTCGACACATTATGTCATGACCTTTAAAGTTATGCTTCTTCGTATATCGAAAGCATATTGCCTTGTATTTCTTGTTTTGTCCCAATGTTTTCCTATTTTTTTCAGCTGTTGAAATCACACTACATTCTCTAGTTCCGAGTGTTAATTTTTATGTGTGATGTATGTGTTGATGTATAACTTCATTTTTCATTTTTCCAGGTTTATTATGGACAATGAAGTCAGGCTACATTCAGTCTCTTCGTTCGCTTTCATACGCCGAAGACTTTCATGAAGCCGCCTTCATATAATACCTCTTTAACGAGCAGGAGGATCCCTTCCTTTCTGTTCTGCTGTACGGGAGCATAAAAGTCGGCATCACAGCTTTGGCAGTGCTATTTTGAGGGTCACATGTGTGAGCAAGAGCCCCGAGAGTACTGTGGAGGTGCCGAGGGACTATTGGGTGAAATAGGTTAGTGCGGCGGAACCTTGGCTTCTTCTATGTTAAGCTTCAATAGCACTACTCAATGTTGGCAGAGTAGCGCACGCACGCACGCACGCACGCACGCACGCACACACACACACACACACACACACACACACACACATCTCATCTGGGAATAGCCCCGCCGCGGTGGTCTAGTGGCTAAAGTACTCGGCTGCTGACCCGCAAGTCGCCGGTTAGAATCCCAGCTGTGGCGGCTGCTTTTCCGATGCAGGCGGAGATGCTGTACACCTGTGTGCTCAGATTTGGGTGCACGTTAAAGAACCCCAAGAGCTTAAAATTTTGGGAGCTCTCCACTACGGCGTCTGTCATAATCATATAGTGGCTTTGGGACCTTAAACCACACATATCAATCAATCAATCAAGTGAGAATGCGGTTTGAACGCTGCTCCACAGAAACACGCACCACGCTGACTTTTAACCGAAAGAGCGGTACTGTAGCCGACCATCACTTAGTTATTACTGCAGCTGGGCACCTTTTTATTTTAATACTAGGACCACCACGTAGCACGCAGCGATTTATCGACGTACCCCAGTCCATATTCCAATCGTCACCTGTAACGAGAAAAATTGATAACCAAGCTTCAACTACAGCTGTTTTCCTCAATTAATTTGTAGTTGTGCACATCATGGAGTTTCCTAAAGGTTCACTCGAGAGAAATTAAACGGCAGTGTCTATGGCAGCTGATTCGCAAGGCGCTTCAGCGAGAATGAGAATGATGGAGAGTACACGTATTTGTATAATCTTCGTAGTTCTGGCGCCATGTGTGTTCGTGTGGCTTGGGGTTGTTTTCTCACGAAACAAAAATCAGGAAATGTTCAGCGCTTGTGCTTCGCCTCTTTAGACGATTAGGCGTACCTTTTCAAATAAAGTCACAAAATTCTAAAGGGTTCGTTTATTCTTTCGAAAGCAAACCGAAACATGGTGACAAATGAAGTCAAAAGTACAATTTGCAACCCGCAAGTACGAAGACTAGGGAGATCTGTGTACTACCCATCATACCTTTGGTCGCTGATCGATCTCAGTGCCAGAGTACCATCTAGTGAATTTTAGGAAACTCTATGGTTGATGCAGGAAAAACACAAGGGTGCAAAATAGCAGTCATAGTGTGCCCCTACACTGTTGTTATCCAACAATTATTGGTACAGGAAGCATGGAACCACGAATGCCCTTGAAAATTTGCAGTAAGGAGTAGCATAACAGTAATGAGTTAAGATACGTGAAAATACAACAGTTTGTAAGAGTCTCGGATATTATACTTTGCTAGGTGGCTGCGCATTCTCCTGAAACGCTGTATTACGGCTCTACATTATTTCTTTTTCGCTGATAATTACATGACATTTCAACAACGATGTCATCTTTTTGAATACAAACATGAATCAAGTACCGATAGAATAGTTTTGATTGGTAAGACAAGCATTCTGAACACCCCTATAGGTCACCAACATTTATTATGAAATTATTATTTTTGTAAGCTAAGAATAGGGCTTAGCGGTTAATTTCCAGCAATAAAAATACCACAAATACATAAATTGAGCAGGAACACATGTAGCAGTTACATGCTACCGATAAACACACAAACCCTTATATATATATATATATATATATATACATATATATATATATATATATATATCATCAGCCTGACTTCGTCCGCTGCAAGACAAAGGCCTCTCCCATGTTCCGCCAGTTAACCCGGTCCTGTGCTTGCTGCTGCCAATTTATACCCGCAAAGTTTTTAATCTCATTTGCCCACCTAACCTTCTGTCTCCCCCTAACCCGCTTTCCTTCTCAGGAAATCCAGTTAGTTACCCTTAAGTACCAGCTGTTATCCTGTCTACGCGCTACATGCCCGGCCCATGTCCATTTCCTCTTCTTTATTTCAACTATGATATCCTTAACCCCCGTTTGTCCCCTACTCCACTCTGCTCTCTTCTTGTCTCTTAAGGTTACACCTACCATTTTTCTTTCCATTGCTCGCTGCGTCGTCCTCAATTTAGGCTGAACCTCGTCGGCCTCAATTTAAGGGATATATATATATATATATGCAGGCATGGTGGTTGAGGGGCCGTAGCCTTGCATATAGTCAAGTAGAACCTCCGTGAGCGCTCACAACGTGGTTTATTTCGAGGTTTCGGCCTAGAGTCTGGCCTTCATCAGGGTCCTGATGAAGGCCAGACTCTAGGCCGAAACACCGAAATAAACCACGTTGTGACCGCTCACGGAGGATCTACTTGACTATATATATAGATATATGTATATATATATATATATATATATATATATATTGCAACGAACGAGGTTACGTAAGAACACAGGTTATTATTCGAGAAGCGTTAGCCGCAACAAGCTGGTACAGCCAGGAAGCCGGCAAGTACGAGCCACACAAGGACGTCAACGTCTTTCTTCACGCTGGCACAGAGCTGGCGCCACTGTGCTCCGGTACAATTACACCCCGCACAGAAAGGAGGCTACCCGGCGACTTAGGTAAATGACACGACAAGGGGGTCATAACACGGTTTAAGGGGTGATACGTGTACTGCTTCACGTCCACGGCAGCGTCGGTCCGAAGGTGGATCAATGAGCTCAACTTCATAGTTGACAGGAGATGTTTTTCGCACCACACGGTCGGGGCTATTCTATTTCGACGAAAGCTTCGGGAAAGACCGGGAGGTGTAGACAGGACCCAGAGCCAAACCAGCATTCCTGGGTTATAGTGGACACTGGACGCAGAGGCATCGTGGTTAGTTTTCTGGCGCCAATGGTCTTGTGCGGTAAATGAGCGAGCAAGTTGACGACACTCTTCGGCATAAGCAACTCCTTTGGAAACAGGCGTTGCTTCGGAAATATCAGGCCTGTAAGGGAGAATGGTGTCCAAGGAGCATGATGGCTCACACCCGTACAGGAGGAAGAAAGGAGAAAAGCCAGTGGTTGTTTGTGGCGCAGAGTTGTCATGACCAAATGTACTGGCGAACGTGCCGATACATGCCGCGCCAGTAATATCTTAGACGAAGGCGAGAATAAATCTTGAATACTCCAGCCTGGCCACACTGGGGGTCATCGTGAAAGACAGCTCAGATGTCCGAGCGCAAATTACGAGGGATGACAAGGAGCCACCTACGGCTCTTCACGGACAGCAAACCACCTACAACAAGCCACCTACACTCTAAGCCGAAATTCGGCAAATTTGGACTAACTGCAGTCGTTAAACCAATGGACGAACGGTTCGTCCAACAGGGACTAAATGTGTGACAATGCGTGTCTTGCGCAAACGCTCGGCAATGAAGGGACCAACGGGGAGGGCAACTGCGCCGCGATCGCCTCCTGTCGATGCTGCACTGCAATGCTCGGCGTGGTCGGCGGTCATGAAAACAAGTTATATAGGCTATACGCCCCTGTGAAAGCGAAGTAATACGAAACAAACAGAAGATGTCATTGGAGGCAAGTAGTACAACACGCAGTCAGTGCACACAGCAAGCGCCCTCGCGTTTCCACCATGCCGGCACGGGCGGGCCGAAACCAAGTGAAAATCGCCGAACACGGGCAATGCGGATAACTCGCTCCAATGTGCTGAATAAGTTCGAACTACGGTGAACACTGACAATGCTAATAAAGGTAAGCTGTTCATCAGCGGTCGTGTACCCACACAGTGACCACAAGTTCAAAGCGATATATAGGAAAAGTAGGCTTCGTACGTCATCGGTATCAAGCGGGCTGCCGGTGTGAGTGCATTGCCGGCACAAGCGAAGGAAACGTCGCGTACAAGTTCACAAAAATAGTAGCTCAGACAAACTTATGTCTTTTTATCCATGCGACAATCTTTATCAAAAATCCAACGTGTAGGCGATCGCGGATACGACTAATCGTGCGGCCAGCGGTACACAGGTTGTGCCTTACCAGCACGATGAAAGAACCGTGCCTGCGAACGGTCTCGTCGCTGTAAATATGCAGATATCTACATCACTCCGTAAGACACAGCGAACATAGGGCACTTACCTATTGTTCATTTGTGACTATAAAATAACGACGACAAAAATTTCACGCGAGCCGCATGTTGCGATCGCCGGCGGTCGTTTAGCCGTACTCGTCGTAAGCCTAGCGACGCCGTCGGCAAGCCGACACGGTATGGCATCGGCGGGGCGCCTGCGGCTGCTTCGCCGGCTTTGCCGCACAAGCGCCGCTGCTATGTTTGTGTTTGCGGACTCGTGCGCCAGCACTGAAAACGCTGGTTCGGCCGACATGATCGAATACCAGCTGATAATTCGTATTCTCGGGCTGGAGGCATGTTGAAGATTAGATGGATCCATACTAAAAGATCGATGCGCATCGGTGCTACGAATAAGCTCATGTAAATTTTCGCGTTACTGTGTCAATATTGATTGTTTTCTTAAGCCGAGTAAAAGTCGCCCACTGGCACTAGATGGGAGGTCAAAATACTGTGCTATATATACCCGAGAGTCTGTTCTCTGTATACAGTACAGCGCGGGCAGTCAGTGTTTACGGTGTTTTACTTTTAAATAATAGTGCGTATGTATGTGTGTGTGTGTGTGTGTGTGTGTGTGTGTTGCATGAATAACATACTATGATCTTCAGTGCTGATTAAATTGGAATAAACATAAAATATACTGCACAAACGCAGTGTCGCCATTTTTTTGCCATTGGTCCAGATGGTTCAACTGTTAGTCCCACTGGAGCATTCTACTGGGGCCAACATTTAAACCAAGTGGAGTAAGTGCTTGGGGTAACAGTTGAGCCCCAGCAGTTACTCCCGCAGTTAGTCCAAAATTGGTTCAAAATCTGTGGCAGCTCATTTAGACCCTTAAAGGACCAATGGCATACCCCACTTTAGTCTTTTTCGGCTTAGAGTGTACAACAAGCCTTCACGGACAGCAAAGTGTCTTGCTTGACGAGATAGGGAGCGAGAAGTCCTTTCTGACGAACTGTGAGAGAAGACGTCAAGCAAATAAATTGATCCAGAGATGCTTGTGATGCTCAACAATGACGAATCGCAGATGGCAGTTGATAAGCAGGCAAGGTCAGGAGGCAGTGGAGAACGGGATAGTGCAACGGCATCTGATTGTCTGCGTCCTGAGCGATAAATTACACGGATGTCGTAGTCCTGCAGGCGTAAAGCCCAAAGAGTGAGGCGGCCAGTAGGATCTTTCTTGGACGCTAGCCAGAATAAGGCATGGTGATCTGTGAAAACATTAAACTGGCGTTCGTAAAGGTAAGTGCGAAATTTTCCTTTAGCTGAAATGATAGCCAAGCACTCCTTTTTTGTGACGAAATAGTGGACTCTGCCTTCGTTAGGGTACGGCTGGCCTAGACGACAACGTACTCGTCACGGCCATCCTTGCGTTGAGCGAGAATGGCACCGAAGCCGACACCGATTGCATCCGTGTCCGGGGATTGAAGTGGCGGAGAACTGGTGGAGACGTGAGTAGCCGGTGCAGCGCCGTGCATGCGTCATCGCAGTTGGAATTCCAGCCAGAGAGGTCCGCGCTACGAGAGAGAAGCGGAGTCAGGGGGGCAATTATAGAGGCGAAATTGCGATTGAAACACCGAAAATAGGAACACTAGCCTACGAAACTACGGAGATCCTTTGGGTAGTAGGCTTCGGGTGCTCGGCAACGGCACACAGTTTGGCAGGGTCTAGCAATATTCCGTCTTTTGAAACGACGCGACCGAGAATTGCGAGTTTGCGTGCGCCAAAGTGACATTTCCTGAAGTTTATTTTCAATCCGGCTGCCGTAAGGCATTGAAGAACTTGTTCAAGACGGGAAAGATGAGTTTCAAAATTCGCCGAGAACACAACTATACCAACTAAATAGCAAAGACACTTGTGCCATTTTAGTCCCCTGAGGACACTGTCCATCATCCTTTCAAAAGTCACAGGCGCATTGCAAAGACAGAAGGGCATTACACTAAATTCATATAAGCTGTCAGGGGTCACAATTTTGGACGGTCTCGTTCGACCATTGGCCCTTGCCAATATCCAGAGCGCAGATACAGTGAAGAGAAAAACTCCGCACCTTGAAGGCAATCCAACGCGTCATCAAAGCGTGGCAGGGGATAAACACCCTTGCGTGTGATCTTGTTTATTCGACGATAATCCATGCAAAACCTGGTGGAGCCATCCTTTTTTCGCACGAGGACCACTGGCCCTAGGATTGTGTGAGTGTTGAATAACACCATGTTGTAGCATCCTGTCAACGTGTTGAGTGATGACGTCACGCTCAGCCTACAAGATGTGGTAGGGGTGCTGACGAAGTGGATTATGATGACCGGTGTCAATATGGTGAGCGACAACTGACGTGCGTCCCAAGCGAGGCTGTCCGTGGTCGAATCAGGCGCGGAAACGGTCAAGTAAGTAAATGAGCTGATTGCGCTGGTCTTATGTAAGGCCGGTGTCTACGCTGCGCAACAGAACATCTTCGTCAGGTAGTGAGGGCGCGGGGGCAGCTGGGACAGCGTCCACGCATATCGGCGTCGTATAAGAAGGGGAATCGAAAGGAAAGGTGTCATCATAACTGTCAAGACTCCCATTACATTCGGCATGCAATGAGGTAGCCCCGCCGCGGTGGTCTAGTGGCTAAGGTACTCGGCTGCTGACCCGAGGGTCACGGGCTCAAATCCCGGCTGCGGCGGCTGCATTTCCGATGGAAGCGGAAGTGTTGAAGGCCCGTGTGTTCAGATTTGGGTGCAACTCCCGTGCACCGGTTCAGTCAGTGGCTGATAGGCCTCGCTCCATGGTTCACTCCTTCCACGGAACCTCGCAGGTGCCGATTACCTCTCCAAATGACCAACGCCAGTCCGCAACCGGCACCCCAAGTCCCCCCGCCGCCACAGCCTTCACAGGTAACTATCTTTCAACCGCTGGTTCCCGATCACTTTAGTGGCGGGGCCCATGAGGTTGTTGACGATTGGCTTGAGCACTATGAGCGTGTCGCCAAGAATAATCTATGGCCGGAACAAGAAAAACTCTCACCCGCCTATTTCTACCTTGACGGCGGTGCGAAAATTTTGTAAAAGAACAGAGAAGCCAGTCTGTTAACTTGGGGCGACTTCCGACAACAGCTTGTCGACACGTTCGCCAATGTCGATTGACGCGACCGTGCGCAGCAGCTGTTGGAGCTACGAGTTCAAAAACCCAATGAAAGCGCTGCTATGTTTGCCGAAGATATGACTCGCCTTTTTCGTCGAGCTGACCTGAACATTAGTAAGGATAGGAAGTTGAACTACCTCATTTGCGGCGTTGAGAAGCAACTTTTCGCCGGACTACTGCACCACCCTCCTAGTACCGTAGTTGACTTAATCAAGGAGGCTACGGCTATCGAGCGGGCCCTCCATCAACGATGCAGGCAGTATCATCGAATGTCAAGCAGCGCCCCAATCAATGCTGCCGCCATACCTGAGGATCAAAGCTCCCTGCGAGACCTCATTAGGGAGATAGTTTGCGAAGAACTGCAAAAGCTCCTGACTCCAGTTGCTCAAACCCCCATTGCGTCCGTTGCTGAACTGGTACGCGACGAAATCCGCCACGCATTTTCTCATTTTCTACCGCTGATCCTGGTGATGAGCACCGTCCCATGAGCTACGCCGACGCTCTGCGACGTTCACCATTTGGTTCATCGCCGTCATATCACTCAGTACCGACGGCCCCTTGGTCACCGCCGCAAGAGCCGATCCTGAGCCGACCGCCAAGTCAACCTACGTAGCACTAGCCGTCCACAGCAGCACCATTAATATCGTCGCTAAAAGGGAGGCTCACACGTCCACCGCTCCGAAGAACAGATGCATGGCGCACAATCGATCGACGTCCACTATGCTTTAACTTCGGAGGTTCAGGTCATATTGCCTGTCATTGCTGGCACCACAGTGATTCATTCCGCCCTTTTCGAACATGGTCTGACGATCGACGTGCGAACGAAGAATACATACCACGGCCGGAGGACGCCTCTTTCCATGGAGCCTGTTCTCACTTTTACGAATACCGTACTTCTGACGAGGAGGCAATACCTACCCGCCAGCCAGGTTTGGGACGTCAATCCCACTCTCCTTCTCCCGCTCGTTCACCTTCGTCACACCGACGTTTCTCCGCGGACCTTAACGCGAGAAGGTCACCCAGCCCGCACCGGTGAAACTGAGGATGGTGACCTCCGAGGGTAAGGTTGCAGGCCATGAAGATGACGATGAAAGCCCCCATTACACGAAACTGTAAATTCGACAAGACGTGCGAGTGACGACATTGTGACCGCCGACCTTAGTGTTTTTCTTGATAGCCAGAAAGTAACAGTCTTAGTCGACACCAGTGGCGACTTTTCTATTATCAGTCAGGACCTCACAATCCGCCTCAAGAAAGTGAAGACGCCGTGGCCACGCCCTGAAATAAGGACGGCAGGCGGTCAGTTATTGATGCCACCTGGAAGATACACAGCGAGAATTGACATAGGAGGTTCTTCTTTCGTTGCGTCGTTCGTCGTTCTCGCCGCATGCTGCAAAGATCTAATTATTGGAATGGACGTCTTACAAGAGTACGGTGCCGTAATCAATATCCCAGACAGTTTGGTTACATTCCGCAACAGTTTGGGCACACCTGAGTATACACAAGCGCGACCAAACCAATTGTGTCTAACTGATGATTATGTGGTTCTTCCTCCTCGGTCATGCACGCTTGTTTCTGTGGCAGCCGCTGTTCAGTGTGACGGCGAAGGAGTAGCAGACCGATTAGGCTTGCTCCTCCTCACACACGGCATTTCCGTCGCCAGAGGTATCGTCAGTGTCACCGCCGGATGCACGGACTTGCTTCTGACAAATTTTGGTGATGAGCGCCGGCACCTTCCAAAAGGCATGGCCGTCGCTTACTTCGACGATATCACAGACGCAGAAGGCTGCTTGGCAGTAGTCGACGAGGTGCCAAAATTTGATTCAACACCAGTTCTCGGCGTTAGCAGTACTTTGCCTAAGAACGAGCGAAAGAGGCTTCTTGAGCTACTGGCCGAATTCAAAGACTGCTTTTCGACAACATCAATAGTTGGCCGCACACCTCCAACCAGGCATCGGATAATTAGCAAGGACATGGCGAGACCAATTCACCAAAACCCCTATCGCGTGGCTCCAAAGGAACGCGAAGCGATACAAGAGCAAGTCGACAAAACGCTAGAAGATGACGTCATTCAGCCCTCAAAAAGCCCCTGGTCGACACCTGTAGTCCTCGTTAAAAAAAGACGGCAGCCTGCGCTTTTGTGTAGATTACCAAAACTCAATCAGGTGACAAAGAGAGATGTGTATCCACTTCTTCGTATAGATGACTCTCTCGACAGACTTCGACGTGCTCATTACTTTTCATCGATGGACTTAAGGAGTGGGTATTGGCAAATCAAGGTAGACCCAAGAGACCGCGAGAAGACTGCTTTTGTGACACCATGTGGCTTATTTGAATATAAAGTCTTGCCCTTTAGTTTATGCTAAGCGCCTGCGTCCTTTCAAAGACTCAAGGATACCGTACTTTCTGCGTTAAAGTGGAAAACCTGCTTGGTCTACCTTGATGATGTCGTAGTTTTCGTCGCAACATTTGACCAGCACCTTAAAAGACTTGAGACAGTTCTACGAGCCATACGGTCCGCGGGCTTGACGTTGAAGCCTGAAAAGTGCCACTTTTGCTATTAAGAGCTGCAATTTCTTGGCGACGTTGTCAGTCACGCAGGCGTTCGTCCTGATCCTGAAAAGATCGCAGCTGTTGCACAGTTCCCGGTGCCGACTGATAAGAAGGCTGTCCGACGATTCCTCGGACTATGTGCGTATTATGGCTATTCATCTCGGACTTCGCACGCATCGCATTACCGTTAATTCGACTCACGGGAGAAGACGTTGCTTTCCAATGGAGCAACGAAGAGGAAGCTGCTTTTAAAAACCTGCGCCAGCGACTACAGACGCCTTCAGTGCTTGCCCACTTTGATGAGAAAGCCCCAACGATGCTACACACTGATGCCAGCAATGTTGGTTTGGGACCTGTGCTTGTGCAGCTGCAAGAGGGCACAGAAAGAGTAATCACCTATGCAAGCCGAACACTAACACGCGCCGAGACTAATTACTCCACGACTGAGAAGGAATGCCTCGCCGTGGTATGGGCGGTCACAAAGTTTGCCCGTATTTATACGGCCGCCCTTTCAAAGTCTTCAGTGACCACCATTCACTGTGTTGAATGACAAATCTTGAAGATCCTACCGGGAGATTAGCGCGTTTGAGTCTCAGGCTGCAGGAGTACGACATGACTGTTGCACGCAAGTCAGAAACCGCCACATGGACGCCGACTGTCTATCCCGCTCACCCATTGAATCGGCAACTCTATCCGATGAAGAGGAAACGGCATTTCTCGGTGTGCTTGACTCGACCGCTATTGCACAGCAACAACGTGGCGGTCCTGACTTACTCGCCCTAGTTAATTACCTGGAGGAAATATCTCAGAAGGCACCAACTGTTTTTGTAATAGCGCTGTCATTATTTTGCTTACGGGTGGAGGACTATACAAAAAAAAACTTCTCTTCGACAGGATCTGCGTATTTGCCCGTCATCCCAGCAGCCCTTCGCTCCGAAGTACTCGAAGCATGCCACAATGAGGTGACTTCAGGCAACTTAGGTTACACGAGAACGTTGGCCAGTGTACGGCAGCGCTACTTCTGGTCAAGACTGACCAAAGCCGTCAAACACCATGTTCGTATTCGCCTCCACTGCCAGCGACGGAAGTCACCACCGACTAAACCAGGTGGCCTCCTGCAGCCCATCCAGGTCCCAAGAACACCAATTGACCAGATTGGCAAGGATATTTTGGGCCCACGTCCTACTTATACTGCTGGGAACCGCTGGGTTATTGTCGCGACTGATTACCTTACCCGTTATGCTGAAACAAAGGCTATCCAGAGAGGTACAGCAGCGGAGGTGCACAATTTTTCATCGAAAATGTTGTCCTGCGGCATGGTGCACCAAGCGTCGTAATCACAGACAGAGAAACTGCATTTACGGCAGCTCTTTTGGATCAAGTCCTCATGCTGAGTGGAACAACCCTTCGTAAGACCACCGCCTACCACCCGCAAAGGAACGGGCTTACAGAGCGTCTCAACAAAACAATTGAAGACATGCTTTCAATGTACGTAGACGTCGAACACGAAAATTGGGACAAAATCTCGCCATATAATACGTTTGCATACAACACGGCCAAGCAAGAAACAACCCGGATGACCCCGTTCAGCCAAATTCTTGAAAGTGAAGTACAAACCATGTTAGATGCGATGCTAGCGCACGAATGCGACGACATCAAACCGGACGCCGAGATGTTTACAGAATGAGCGGGAGAAGCAAGGCAACTAGCACGCCTGCGATTTCAGCAACAACAAGAGTATGACGCGAGCCGCTATTATTCTCGCCGCAGAACAGTCGTTTACCAGACTGGCGACAGAGTATGGGTTTGGATGCCCATACGGAAGCGAGGAATTTCGGAAAAGCTCCTAAGGAGATACTTCGGGCCATACCTAGTACTGTGACGACTGAGTGATGTTACTTACGAGGTCGTCCCCGACAGTTCGTGTGGTACGAGGCTTCGCCAGCACCGTCCTGAACTAGTTCACGTTGTGTGCATGAAGCCTTATGAAAGGTAGTGACTGCGCAAGACACTTCTTAAAAACAAACAAAAAATTGCACAACTGGTTTAGCATCGGGGTGATGCTCATTGAGAGGGGGGCAAATGACGCGTGTGTACTGGTGGACCAAAAGGACTATAAGAGGATTGGGCGGACACCAGGTAGTGGAGCTCTGGCTGGTAGAAGAAAAAGATGGTGATCTTGCTGTTCGGCTGCTGAGAGTCGCTGTGTCAACGTCCATCTGACTTTGGTTCCTGCTTTACCGCGACAATATGTTTGTATGTTTAAAAAATTCTGTCTTCTACAATATACATTGCACTTGTTTTATGTTTACTGTACCACCCTGTTACGGCCATACCAGCCAACAGTATTTGCGAGCGCACATATATATATATATATATATATATATATATATATATATATATATATATATAAATTGTTAAGGCGTTTATTAGCCGGCAACGAGCGAGAATATACAATGGAGACAGTCACAGCCAAGCACGGGCTCTCAGCGCGAGCGGCGTCCTTGTTGGGTAGCCCCACTAGAAGGTACTCAAGAGTTCGACCCATTACAGAGTTCGGAGGCTTCGCTACAATTACCCCGGGGTCGAAGAGGGAGCCGCCTGGCGACCTAACAGCTTGTTACTATGAGCGGGTCATAATAAGCCTTCAGGCGCTCCACCTTGACGATGTCTTGCCCACGGCGGCGCATGTCCGAAGATTGTTCAATGGGTTCGATCAGATAGTTAACGGGTGAGGTGCGCTCAATGACACGGTAGGGGCCTTCGTATTTGGGACGTAGTTTGGAAGAGAGGCCAGCTGCAGAGGTCGAGATCGAGAGCCATACAAGCGCACCAGGAAGGAACGTAGGCTCAGAAGTGGTGGAGCCATCACGAATACTCTTCTGCCGCTCTTGCTCTTGCGTCGTAAAAGTCTTGGCAAGCTCGCGACACTCTTCAGCAAGCCTGGCTGTCACGGAAATAGGTGTACACTCACATGGATCCGGCGTGTACGGGAGTATCGTGTCCATGGTGTGCGACGGGTGCCTTCCATACAGCATGTAGAAAGGTGAAAAACAAGTCGTGCTCTGAGGGGTGGTGTTGTAGGCGTAGGTGACGAAGGGCAGTATATTATCCCAATTAGTGTGGTTGGCAGCGACGTACATAGAAAGCATGTCGCCGAGGGTGCGGTTAAAGCGTTCGGTGAGGCCATTCGTCTGTGGGTGGTAAGCAGTAGTTTTGCGGTGGACAGAATGGCACTCCATCAGAATGTCTTCGACGACTTCCGACAAGAAGACACGGCCTCGATCGCTGAGAAGCTCTTGGGGTGGTCCGTGGCGCAGTATAAATCGATGCAGCAGGAAGGACGCAACATCGCGCGCAGTAGCCGCAGGGAGAGCGGCGGTTTCGGCGTATTGCGTTAAATGGTCAACGGCAACGATGGCCCAGCGGTTATCAGCCGACGTCAGAGGAAGTGGTCCATACAAGTCGATACCTACGCGCCCAAAGGGACGGTCAGGGCAAGGTAACGGTTGCAGACCGGCGTGCGACATGTGGGCTGACGGTTTACGGCGTTGGCAAGTGAGGCAAGAGCGAACAAACTGCTGCACAGAGCGGTACATCCCGCACCAGAAGTAGCGTTGTCGAATGCGATGGTAGGTTTTGAATACCCCAGAGTGCGCGCATTGCGGACCAGAATGGAAGGATTCACATATCTCTGACCGCAGACTGCGGGGTATCACGAGTAACCACTGCCGGCTGTCGGCGTCGTAATTGCGTCGGTGTAGAAGGCCGTCACGGATGGCGGAATGGCGAGCTTGACGACGCAAGGCACGCGTGGATGGCGTTGCGGATGGATCAGAGAGCATGTCGATGAGCGGGCCGATCCAATTATCCTTTCGCTGTTCGGTAGCGATGATGTCAACATCAATGGCAGATACAGCAGCCGAGAATACTGAGGAGAGCACATCACCTTCAGACAGAGGGGAGCGCGAGAGGGCGTCGGCGTCAGCATGCTGGCGTCCGTTGCGGTACAGCACGCGGATGTCGTAGTCTCGTAAGCGAAGAGCCCAACGGGCGAGATGGCCTGAGGTATCCTTCAATGATGAAAGCCAGCATAGTGCATGATGGTCGGTGACGACATCGAATGGGCGGCCATACAAATAAGGTCGAAACTTTGTAAGAGCCCAGACGATCGCCAGGCACTCTTTCTCCGTGACGGTGTAGTTTTTCTCGGCTCTCGTGAGCGTACGGCTTGCATATGCTACGACATATTTAGGGAATCCGGGTTTTCGCTGCGCCAGGACAGCGCCGAGGCCTACACCGCTGGCGTCCGTGTGCACCTCCGTTGGGGCTGTAGGATCGTAGTGGCGTAGAATGGGAGGCGACGTCAACAAATGTCGGAGCTTCGCGAACGCGTCGTCGCACTCGGATGACCACGAATTGAGGGGCCCGTTACTTCCAAGGAGCTTCGTCAGTGGTGATATGATCGTGGCGAAATTTCGTATGAAGCGTCGGAAGTATGAGCACAGGCCCACGAAACTACGCAGTTCTTTGACAGATGGAGGTTTGGGGAATTCGGCCACGGCCTGAAGCTTGGCCGGATCAGGAAGAATGCCGTCTTTGGACACGACGTACCCCAGTATGGTGAGTTGCCATGCTCCAAACGGAACTTTTTCAGATTTAGTTGCAAGCCGGCATTGCTCACACGTGCGAAAACTTCTTTCAGACGTTGGAGATGCGTGGAGAAATCCGGAGCAAAGACAATGACATCGTCGAGGTAACACAAGCACGTGTACCATTTTAAGTTGCGCAGAACGGTGTCCATCATGCGCTCAAAGGTCGCAGGTGCATTACATAGACCAAACGGCATGACGTTGAACTCGTACAAGCCGTCTGGCGTGACGAAGGCGGTCTTTGGTCGAGCGTCGTCAGCCATGGGTACTTGCCATGTACCCCGAGCGCAGATTGAGAGAAGAAAAAAAATCGGCTCCATGAAGGCTGTCAATCGCGTCATCGATGTGTGGCAGTGGATAAACATCCTTGCGAGTGATCTTATTGAGCTGAGCCGTCTGTAGTCCACACAGAACCGCACAGAACCGTCTTTCTTCGCAACAAGAACAACAGGAGACGCCCATGGACTGTCCGAGGGCCGAATAACGTTGCGTCGGAGCATATCGTGAACCTGATCATTAATTACTCGACGTTCAGCAGGCGACACGCGATATGGACGTTGCCGTAAAGGTGGATGGGCACCAGTGTCAATGCGATGCGTAACAACGGACGTGCGACCGAGAGAACTTCGCCCGACATCAAAAGAAGAACGATATTCTTGCAACAGGTCCAGAAGTTGGGAACGCTGTACGGCCGTAAGGTTGTCAGCGATGGAGGGGCCAAATACATCAGCAGATGACGAATCAGAAGTGGAAACAGCATTGACGGTACACGACCTGGGACCGCGCGTGTCATCGGGGACGTCCAGGACTTGTGCATCGTCGACTGGTTCCACTCTGCCGAGACATTCCCCTCTAAGCAAGGTAACAGCGTACGGGGACGGGTTGGTTACAAAAATAGCAGTGTTGCCCTGATTGACCTGCACGGTCGCGAAAGATACTAGCAACCCTTTCCTGCTGCAAGCGCGGTCAGATGGCGAAACAAGTCCAATGGGGTCGGAGAGACCAGCGCAGTAGACAGACACAGCCGTCGTCGAGTTTGGAGGCACTGTTGTATCGTCTTGCGTTAGAATCTTGCTCAGTGTCGGGGGACTGTCTTCTGGCGTCAAATGCGAGAAGGGTGAGAGCTCAATTTCGGCAGCGGCACAATGGATGACGGCGTCATAGCGAGAAAGAATGTCCCATCCCAGGATGACGTCATGAGAGCATGCCTGAATGATGATGAACTGGGCGACATACAGAACGTCCTGGATGACAACGCGAGCTGTGCACCCTGCTGTAGGATGAATGCGGTGCAAACTTGCAGTACGGAGGGATAACCCAGAAAGTGGCGTCGTCACTTTTCGAAGTAAGCGGCAGAGTTTTTCGTCCTTAACTGATACGGCAGCTCCAGTGTCAATGAGCCGATGCACAAACACCGTCCACAAGCACGTCAATGACATTCGAGGGGCTTCTCTGAGGGCTTTCACATTGTGATAGCGTCGCAGTCCTTGCCTCGGGGACTGCGACGACTAGTTTTCTCGCTCATGAGCAGCCGCACTTGGCCGCATGGGGGACAGGGAACGACGTCGTAGAGACGGCGATCTTCGATATGGACCTGGGCGAGACCGAGGTGACATAGACGGCGGTTCTTCGTGATAAGGATGGCTGAGTTGGCCAGCAACAGGTGAAGAAATCGGAGCTGGCTGTACGCGATGGCAATAATGGGCTACGTGACCGGCGTAACCACAGGCAAAACAGATGGGCCGGTTGTCGGGTGTGCGCCATCTGTTCACCGGGGTAGGTCTCACCCATGTCGTAAGGGCCGATGGACGGAACGGTGGCTGCATGGTGGACTGAAGTTGAGGCTGAGGGGTTACGTCAACATACGTAGCGGGCATACCCGCTGCAAAGGACGGAGGTCGTACAGCAGCTTCAGTGTAGGTCAGAGGGGCGGGTGCTTGAACGACTTGGGGTGGCCTGGCAACAACTTGCGCGTAACTAAGGGACATAGGAGCCGGAGGCTGTTGGGGTGGTAAGCAGGCATTACCTCCGCTATTTCCTGTTCAATCTCTAGGCGGATGGGAGGGAGAAGGGTAGTATCTGATTGTTGAACAGCAGGTTGGTGGGCAAAGGGCAGGAGCGAGAACTGACGCGCGATTTCCTCACGGATAAAGGACCTCAGGTCTGCCATCAACGCCATTTGGTCACAACTGGCCTCCAAGCCAGCAAGCGTGGCAGCTCGTGGTGGGGAGCGTCGGGTCATCGAATGCTGCCGGCGGAGCTCCTCGTAGCTCTGGCACAGTGTGATGACCTCAGCCACCGTGCTGGGGTTTTTGGCGAGCTGCATCGTGAAGGCATCATCGCCAATGCCTTTCATGATGTTTCGGATCTTGTCAGACTCGGACATGGTGTGATTGGATTTGTTACATAGGTCCAGGACATCTTCAATATAGCTGGTGAATGACTCACCAGCCTCCTGAGCATGTTCACGCAAGCGCTGCTCGGCTTGCAGCTTGCGAACAACAGGGCGGCTGAAGACGTTGACGATTGCGGTGTTGAAATCGGACCAGGTGGCAAAATCGGACGCGTGGTTGTTGTACCACAAACTGGCGACACCGGCAAGGTAAAACACCAAGTTGGTCAACTTTCCGTCCTCGTCCCAGCACCTCCACCAAATTGTTAAGGCGTTTATTAGCCGGCAACGAGCGAGAATATACAATGGAGACAGTCACAGCCAAGCACGGGCTCTCAGCGCGAGCGGCGTCCTTGTTGGGTAGCCCCACTAGAAGGTACTCAAGAGTTCGACCCATTACAGAGTTCGGAGGCTTCGCTACAATATATATATATATATATATATATATATATATATATATATATATATATATATATGAGATATAACAGACAGTAGTGCCAAGGAATGTACAGGGGAAGTTATTAAAACCAATGGAATGTAAATAAGAAGAGAGAAAAGTGGATGAAAAATTACCAACTGTAATATATATATGGGAAACATGTGTATTCCTAAGGGTTTGTTTTCCCGTCTTTTGGCAAAATATAAATGAGATCTAAAGTGGGTGAAGAAATAACTTGCCGCGTGAGGTCACCCACTTTTCTTTCTTCTTAATTACATTAGATTGGTTCTAGTAACTTCCTCTAGACATTTCTTGGCATTATTGTCCATTAGATCTCTTTATATATATATATATATATTGATATATTTACTTATATATATATATATGGAAAGGAAGCGTATACTTGAGAACTCGTTTTTCCGTGTTTTTGGCACAATTTAATCATACCTCACAGACAATAATGCAAAGGAATTTTTAGGGGTCTCTGCCCTAGGTTAGCTGTCTTTTCACCCACTTTTCTTTCTTCACATTTACATTACAATATAGTCTAATAACTTTCCTATGCTTTTTTGCATTATTGTTTGTTGTACCTCATTATACTGCGCAAAAAAGCACGGAAAAACAAGCCCTTAAGCATACACTTTCTCTTATTGATTCAAGAGGGTCTCATACTGGCACACACTTAGTGTCTTAGGATGTACACGAGGGACTGTTGGTCGGCTGCCAGCTCGTAATAGGTTCATGTGCTACGTGACGCCAAACAGGCAAATAAAGATTGTACCACACTCACCGCCAAGGCTACAGGTGGCGCTGACTGACACTTCCAAGTTTAAGTTCATATATATACTCAATAGAGTGGCTGCGGGATAGCTGCCATAATAGCTAAGTGGCAGAACATCGAACGTGTTAGCCGAAGGTCACAGGTTCCGTTCCTGCCCACAGCAAGTTATCTCTGCACCCACATTTCTTTATTCACGTTTACATTATAATTTCCCCTATGGTGTGTGCAGCCGAGGCCCGAGCAGCGCTCTGTGCTCGGAACAGTGCGCAATCGCTCAACAGCTCCTGTGTGATGCAGTATATATATATATATATATATATATATATATATATATATAGATAAGGAAAGGAAGTGTATACATAAGGACTCGTTTTTCCGTGTTTTAACACAATAATAATGAGATCTAACAGACAGTAATGCCAAGGAATGTACAAGGGAAGTTATTAGAACCAATGCAATGTAGATAAGAAGAAAGAAAGTGGATGGAAAAATAACCTGCCGTGAGCAGGAAACGAACCTACGACCTTCGAATAACGCGTTCGATGCTCTAACCACTGAGCTACCATAGCGGCCTTCCCTCCATCCACTTTTTTGGGTTTATATGTGAATTTAGAAGTAGGAGTGACAGTCAGCGTCATCTATAAGCCAAGCGACGAGCGTGAAAACACTCTTATGTGCATGTTTGGCGTCACGTAGCACGTGAACTTATTATAAGCGGGCAGCTGATTAATAGTCCCTCGTATACAACCTAATGACACCAAGTCTGCCAGTACGAGACCCTCGTTTAATGAAATAAGGAAAAGAAGTGTATACCTAAGGGCTCGTTTTTCCGTGTTTTAACACAATATTAATGAGATCTAACAGATAGTAATGCCAAGGAATATACAGGTGAAGTTATCAGAACCAATGGAATGTAAATAAGAAGAAGGAAAAGTGGATGAAAAAATAACAAGCCGTGAGCTGGTTATTTTGAATAATGGTTATTTTAAATAATGGATATTTTAAATAATCGTTAAATAAAAGCAGCTGGTCGTTGTCTCTTGCTCTCACTCACTACAATGGAGCAGTACGACAACTGAACCTCACCGCAGAAGCCACCTGGGCTTCAGCGTCTGCGACTTTACGGACCCACCACTCCGCCACTCTAGAAATGTTTCTTAAGCCATGGCACGCTGATGAATGCTGCCGCAGGGAGCCCAGTGGGGGATGGCGTACAGGCCTCCTGGGTACCTGCTGACCCGCCGTCGCCACGAGCACCATGCGGAGACGGCGTTCAGGTCTCGTCTTTGGCTCGACGGTGTTTTACCGAGACTTTCAATTATCGCATTCACCACATTTCTATGATTCGGGACATCGCCGCACTCATTGCTGCAAAAACAGAACATCCCTCAGCCACCGATAATAGTTGCCCGGGTGGGTACTCCAAAGATGCTGCAAGGATCGTGAGTAAGGTCGCATGGTTGTCTGAGCAACTGCCACTTTCGAACTACGAAGTTTCAGCCGCCATGAGTATCAGAGCTTCCGTATCTCCGCGCCCATCGCTCCTGTCTCCTCGGGCCCCTCGCACACTCTACTTACAGACGTAATGTGGGCAACACCTTTGCTTGCCCGGGAAATAGATCGCTTCCCCGTGCGCACTACCGGGCCCGTGTACTTGACACTACCATTTACAGTGTCATCAGAGCTAATAGAGTTCCGAAGGGTCCAAGATGATGGGACGCTGTGGGTCGACACATTGAATCCTTTCGGCGCCCGCGAGGGTTCAAATGGCTGGTGTTCGTCGGCCACATTCCCGATGCTGCGAAGGATTAGGACAATTATGGAGATGCCCAACAGCAGTCCTGGTTTGAATGATGTACGAGGTTGACGAATGTTTCCACTTGCTTTTTCACAAATTCTATTCCTGGGCGCCGACCAACTCCTTATTTCGCATTAGAGCTTCGAGGCTCACAACCTCGATCACGCAGCTCAGGTTTCCATCATTGTTTCTTCCCTCGGTCATCCAGATCGTGATGGGCCTCACTTCGACGCTGCAGCTGTGCCCTATGACTCCTCGGCAGAAAACACCATCGCCTTCCTTGCGGTAAAACTGACCTCAAATGTTGTGCACCATTACAGCTTTCTGAGAGAGCGTCAGTGCGTGATGCGACCGGTATATCGCCAGAGACTGAGAGCATATCCCACCAACGTCAGTCGGAGAAGTTGCTCTCACGTTCATCATCACTTGAACACGTGAACGCCGTGACTGCTGCCGTAAGGGGCAATCCACTTCTCTCTCAACTGGACCAAACAATGCCAACAAAATACTCCTCCGACTTCCCCGGAGCCACTTCCCCGGATTCCACGTGCCCCTCAGCCATTGGGCGAGTGTACGGACCTCAAACGGAGGCCGTCGACGTGCCCCGAGCAGACATGGCTGGCATCGACCTTCCCGGAAGCCTTGCGTTCCAGGTCGATAGGAACATAGACGTTGCTACATGGGATCACTATCAAGCGGCATAGCTTGTCCGACCTTGTGCTCATTCTTCGCTGCGCAAGCGTTTGCCTGTCCAGAACACCGACGTGAATGAAGGCCGGTGCTTCAAACTGTGCCAGCTGAATTGCCTGCTAAGCATGCTGCGGCTGCAATGAGATACCCAAGGTCGCTCACCAGAATGTTCATCCGCTCCGCAAGGCGACTCGTGGCGTCCAGGTGAGAGACCCTACAGACACAGCCAACAGCAAGTGCCAGGCACGGTTTCGGTTAAGTTGGCAGCTCAAGGCTCAGGGCCTGTGGGCAGACAATAGCCAATGCTAAACCACAAATGTCTCCCATCAGAGCCATCGTCGAGAGGCTTTCAAAGCAAAGCACAATGGTGTGCACCAGAGCCATCATCACCTTACTAGAAACGCCAGACGCACCGTGGCCATGACCAACCTCTGCGAGGAAGCTAACGCCACCCAGCAGAGGCATTAGTTCTAACTAAGGTTGTTGATGTCTTTCGAAGAGAGGACGTGTTGCAGCGAAGGGCCAGCTTTGGCAGGGCTTCATGCACGCAGTATGGCCAAGTGCAATAATTATTGAAGCAGTGCCCAGGCATGGTTGCATACACGGCTAGAGGAGGAAGAAAAAGAAGTCAGAATAAGAACAGCCCGCCCAGCGTACGAACATTGTCTCTTGCTCTCATTCCTTACAACCGTTACCTGTATATGCTCCACATGGTCCAAGCCTTGTTCCTTCTATTCTGTCCACTAGTGATAATGAATTGTCTAAACGTGGGCATCGAAATTACGGCAGTGTCACACAAAGTGATGACCTTCGAAACGAAAAAGGTGTGCGGTATAGCATTGAAAGGTCACTTCAATACTTCAATTTGATGAAGAACTATAATTTTGAATGAATTGCCATGATTTCAAAGATATCGTACCGAGTGGCCTCAGGCTTGTGTGGGGCAGCATGGACGTATATGCTTCAAAATCGCCTTTTCAGACTATATTGTTCTTTTCCGACAGAGTTTTGCAATATTTTCTGAAGAGTGTAAAGCTGGTTCAAAAAATCTCAAAATAAATGCCACCTCTTACCCAATATGTAGTGCAGGCTCCAAGAGAGCTGCAACACAGCCATAAACTGTTTAATTATCATTGCTCAGCCTTCTGCTTCACACATTTTGGAAAATGGTGCATGGAAGCGTGAACTTACAATGAATTAGATAAGGGGCATTACACTTTACCGCATTTATATCCTTCGAATGACCAGCCTAAATAATAGGCCCATTGTTGGGGAATTTTATCTCCTGTTCTGTGTTTTAAACTGCAAATAAATTATTCATCGCGAATGAGAAGAAATTTGTGTGAACTGGAATGCAAGAAAAATTATTTCGGGACCGTCCTTGTTCAGGCACTATGTGTGCCACATGCACGAGTAGTTACAACTGCATGTATTTCTACGCTTTCTAGGATAGATAAAGGTATGCGCTGCAAACAATTGCGTTAATACTAAGATGTAAAAAAGCGGCCACGTTTATTGTACTCCTATTTATATATGCCATGTGCGCTTGCCCATTGTGCATTGTTGAATGAAAGAGTGACGTAAATGAAATATAGGGCTATCGTCAACACAAAGTAATGCGGCTGCTTTGAACCATTATTATCAGACCATATCGAGATTTCACGCTGTGTGATTCATATAGTGAGAAATCATGTGCGTAATCCCGACAGTTCTGTGTAATTTACCAATTGATTTTTTATAAGTGTCTGTAGACCCTACATATGTTAGTGCTTGATCGCATTGGTTCGATGGACTCTACTGCATTTACCACAATGGAATCAATAAAACTCAGACTGGCCTGTGCCAGTGAAGCCTTCGCCTATAGCTGCTTTCTCTATAACCGGTAGCATGCTTTAAATCACGACCAATTAAGCTGGTGTTATATTTGGAATCTTGCTATGCACCCACTACGTGGTCTTAAATGAATATGCGTAAAAACATGTATGATTTTGTAAAGGGTGCATGGTTTCAAACCACGCAGCCGTTACGATAATCACACGCCTGATGTCAATGCACGCTTGGAGCACATGAGACGTTCCCCACCACCGACTAGCCGCCAAAGACGGGGAGCACCACTCAACCCCTTTTCTAGGTTCCCTCTTGGCTTTAGGTCTAAACCACTTTCTACACACAGGGATGCGTGCTGGGCCCGGGAAGTAATAAACACAATGGCCTTTTCCTACTTACTGACGCATTTCATTTAATAATAGCAATTACAAATGGCGTACTCACATGCAGCTCGCATGAAATTCTGCTGCACCATGTTATAACACATGAGAAGAACACTAACGACGTGCGAGACAGGATAAATAGGCAAATTAACTGGAACAGTTCAGGAGTACCAGCATATGTAGAAAATACAGGACGACAAAAATGGTGAAGATATTATTCATTGAAGCCACGCATTGACTCAACGCGCCGCATTGTTGTTGTTGTTCTCCTATTGTTAGTGGCGCATACGCATTGTGGGGGATCGGCCAAGAATCGAGTGGTTTTAAAAATTACTGTTCAGATTTGGAATCATGGAGGTTTAAAAGAAAGATTACCGATAGCCTAGGAAAGTGTAGTGCTTAATGTAATGCATACAAATATTTGCATAAACAAATTTATTCTTAGAATAGAGCAATAACCTGATTTTATACATATATAGTTATGTGGACATGTTAGAATAATGAAACTGGTTAATTAGCCAACCTATTAGCTTCATCAATATAGTCCCAGACGGCCGCGCATACTGTCGCATTAGAGAAACCAGAATTGGAAGCTCCGAAAGACAAAATGACAGCAGAGATAAGTTCATACTAATACCACGCAAAGGTAATTCTAATAGGGTTTTTCGTAAAGTGTTAAACCGCCGGCAGGTCAAAAAGAAATGGTCAATTGTTTCTAGTTCATCACAGAATGTGCACAATGGCGAAGGTGCCTGAGCAGACGTGTGTTTATAAAAATTTAGATTTGGTACCCGGCAACGCAGCCTTGTGATAGCTACTTCTTGTTTTTGAGTGCGGCAAAAGTCTCTTCGCCCGGGATATAATAAATGGCGATATTCTGTAGAGTTTGTTAGCGCTGAACCTTTAAAGACTTGGATAAGCGTACGTCTGCGGAGTCGAGCAGCAGTCACATAAGCGGATGATGGACAGAGCGGTAGAATTGGTTCGCTGATTGACGACCTAGCTAAGGAATCGGCCATTTCATTTAGAAACAAATCTTTATGTTCAGGCACCCAAATTAATTGTACTTTTCTCAAATGCGCAGGTACTAGTGCACGGAACGCCTTTGTTACGTGATTATCAGCACCAACAGAAAGTGCCGCACAGAGAGATAGGAAATCTGTTATTATGACAACTGATGTAATTGCTGTATCTAACTTGCGGAAGGTGAGCACTACTGCCAGAAACTCAGCCACAAAAACGAGTATGAAATCGGGTAGTCGAAGGGAATAAATCCAATTTAAAATCGGGCTGAAAATAGCAACCCCCTGACTTTTCGTCGTATTTCGATGCGTCTGTAGCAATAATAACGTTCGTTTTAATACAGCGCAGGTGATCTAGCAGTAAACCATCCAAAATAATATGGGAAAGTAATTTGTCATTATTAGAAAAAATGTCGTTCAATTGAATTTCCACCGGAGCTGAGTTATCACAACTCGGCATGAGGTCGCATATACGTACGTTTAGAGGCTCCAGTAAATTATGCACAAATATAATTTGTGGCGTGTGAAATCGCGGCCATCTAGAAGCAAAAAATGATTCCGGGGTGGAAATAAAGGCTGTCTCCGAATGGCGTAATGGTGATTCATAAATTCTTAAGAATGTCTGAACCGTCAGAAGGCGAATTCAACAAGAAAGCGGAGGGATCCTCGATTCGAGATACAACACATTGTTGGCAACTGTTTTGGGAAGGCCAAGGCATAAGCGCGAAGCTTCTTTTTCCAGAAGAATTAGAGGCCGCAACTTCTATGCTGGAACTCCAGAGAAAAGTACACAACCAAATTCCAAAATGGGACAAACGTACACGTGATATATCATTATTAATGTGTCTCTTCTCATAACTGTGCGGTAGTTGCTTAGCCTACGTAATATGCAAATGACCCGCACACCTTTTCCGGCAAAATATTCAATATGAGGTCGCCAGTTCAGCGATGTGCGATAAATTACTCTAAGGTATTTAACAGATTCCCCCTGTGGTATATCCTCATGACGGTAAGACAGAGAGATGTTCACAGGGTATTGCAGTGAAAAAACAAGGAGGGCACATTTACTCGAATTGAGTAAAAAGCCGTTGCCATCAAGCCAGCTCTCCAATATATTAGGGTAAGTCTGCAGCCGTTCATATAAGGTCTGAATGTTATCTGTCATTGCAAAAAATGCGATATCGTCTGCGTAAACATAAGTTGTTATATCCTGTTTACGTCGAATGGTGCTCATTAGTAAATAAATAGCACCAGGGAAAGCACCGAGCCTTGCGGTACTCCCCTCGTTTGGGTATGAGTAGATGATGAAAACCAATCTTTAATACAATGAAATTTCCTGCCTGCAAAAAAATAGTGAACTCACGCTACTATGTATGATGGAAAATCAAGGTATTCTAATCGATCTATCAAAATACAGTGCTCCACGGTATCATATGCTTTAGCGATGTCTAAGGTAACAAAAGCTGCATATTTTTTATGTAGCCGAGCTAATTGAAGCCGAATTTCTAAGTCAACGTGGGCATTTCAAATTGAGTCGCATTGCTTCCCGTAGAACTCGTCTAAGGGAGATCAAGTTCGTCTCACGAAAAGTCCATGTTGTCGGAGCTTCGGAGTTGGCTGTTCGAGTCGGGGCTCAGGGCGTCTTCCATCAAGTCGTTGTCCAGCTGTTCAAGGTCTTCATCGCCTTGTCATCATCGACTTTCTGGTCTTTTTTGTATTTTTTATCTCCGTCCCCTCTTATATAACGTCTCAATAACTCGCCTCTTCGTCTTCCAATTCTAATAGTACTTCCTCATCATATCGTCTCTGCCTCTGTCATCGTCTCATCGACTCTCATCGCTATTTCTTCACACCGTGATATCTTCCTATTCCATTACGTCGTTATACCATGTTCATTTCATCACACCATCTCCTCTCCCGATCACGGTTCTGCGTTTTTTTTTCGTGAGACCCCCTCCTCTCCTCCATGGCATCTAACTAATTTGCCACTGTCTACGCGACATATTTCTTTGTCAGAAGGTGTGTGTCAGCTTCGACGAGTGCCCCAGACGCCAACGCCATAGGTGAACCCTCTCTCAAGCAAAGTAAAGCAGACAAAACGTATAAGCTTCATGTCTGTAGAGGCAAATGAAGGACCTGTTCTATGACACGTGAATGATATGCGACCAGGAGTCCCAACGCTCAGACAAAGCGTGCCGTCTATACTGACTGACGCGCGTAGTTTGCAGTGCTGCGTCAAAAAGCTCCTGGCCGACCCCATTTCACCAGTTCCCAGTGGCTGAAAACATGCTGTCCATATTGAGGTTTGACGCCTCCAACCCTGTGTGTCCCGTGCATTTCTCCGCAGTCGCCATCTCTTCGTCTTTGAATGCGGCAGGTGACCATCCAGGGAGAACGCAGTAATGAGCCTGGGAGCCGAGGAGGCTGACGGAATGTCAGGCCTGGCCCGGTACAGGCACTGCAGCAAGCTTGCATGATTATAACCACACAAAAGGCGCTCCGCTGCTCCCATGCCATTATACTAAAGGGCGCGCACGCTGTATCGCCACCGTAGAGTCCCCAGACATGAAGCCGCCACACGGTCGTGGTGTTTGCGCGGTAAGCCCACGAAACCGTCAACCGAATTCTTCCAGGAACTCCACTCCGAAATGCGCATTCATTACCCCGGAAATTTTCTTTTTGCTGAGGCGTTGGTTGAATAAGTAGACATAAACATCTTGAAAGACCCGGAGTCCAGTCCACAATTGCAGGGACGTCGCACGCACAACATTACTGCTATATTACAAGATGCATTGTGAATCCTATATAGAAGACATGTGTGTTTGTATAGCATGAATCGTTTTCACTGTATTTCCAAGCAGACGCGTGGTTATGTATTATAACGCCTGCTTGCCTCGCAAAAAGCCCGGGATGCCCCCTTTAAGACACACCCGCAAATAAATATGATTTATTTATTAGCATATTTCTCAATGATTTGGTAACGCACAAGATTTTTTCTCAAAACTAATGATGATGACTCCGTCAGTGAGGCCGGCGCCAGCATTTTTGCAAACCATGCTTTTTAACGTTGTAGCGTTGTTACAACACAAAAGTTAAATATGCATGTACGCGAACAATAATTAACAATCGGAAACCTCGCATGCTGTTAACAAAAATGACGTCTTGCTTTCCGTCAGCTGGAGACAGCCATCGTACGCAGAAAGATCTACCACCACCGCGAGGTAAGAGGGATCATTGCAGGCTCACTCAAATGCAATGCTGCTTGTATGTTGACATATTTGCTGTCAGGTTAAAAGTTTGCAACCATATTCATCGCTGCAATTATGAAATCATCATATACTATGGCAAATCAGCGGCCAATCGCACGCAAAGATCAATAATATTCCTCAGAGCATCTCTTCAGCAGTGAGCATGAGGTGGGAGACAGTAAAAGACAATGGGTCTCCACTTTAGACTTCGGGTGAAGCACAAAATACACAGAAACAAGGCTATTGTTTCAAATAGAATGTTATTTGCCTCTTAAATTGCTTTTCGTCTTTCTCATCTATGGCCATTTATCAAAGAGACCTGGTACTGGCGATTTCACTAACATATATATATCACCAAAACAACTATAATTGGGATTGAAGTTTACAATATGATATTTGTGTTTCACTGTAACGTATGAACACATGTTAACTGCGAAAGTTTCCTCAAAGAAAAGAAATGTTTAAAACAAGTCATGCCTATATAGCCCGTGAGCGCCATCATCAGGGTGTTACTCTTTTCTGAACAAAAGCATGGATGGGAGCATAGGGAGAGGCATGGTAAAGGGAACAGTTGCTTTCCTATGTCACCTTATGAAGGTGAGTGTGGAATCGCCCCTTTCATTGATATAGTCGGGGGCGGGCTACTATGACAAACCTTCGCCACAGCCACCAAAAGGGAACCCCTTCGCACGCTTATGCTCACAACGACCATTACTGGCGCTACACAGGAATATCGCAAAACAAGCTTTTGGACAGGATAGCGTTCGATGTTTATCACTGTTCTGGCTATTTGGTAAGTTAGAATTGGTTGGGCATAAGGAATAGTTTGTAGCGCAAATAAGACATACATGAATTGAGACATATCTCTATTGTTAAATGTCCTTTCTTGCGTTCGTCGTATTCCCACTACTGAAAGATATCGTTACTGTGGTAAGTCACAGACCTGTAACTAATGTTTCACCCTCTACCTGATGTTGCACTAGAGAAAATTATTCGTTTCGCTGAACCACCATATATGTATTTGAAGCTGAAAACAACAAAATTCAGGATTCGTATGTATTGGGACTTCAACGTGGAGGGCCCCGTAGGGTGCATCTGCACAAGCCGGCGTTTGGTGTGTGGCGACACAACGGACTGGAGCTAAAAGGAGTTTCCACTCCCTCTCATGCTTAACCGTGCGTGGCATTGCCATCTACAGGAAAAAGCGGATCTTGTGAGTTGAGCCGACGCCGCGTGATTGGACCTTTAAGGCCACACGGCCGCACCCCTGGGCTGACTCCCCCAGGGGAAATTGGCAGTCACCTTTTCTTCGTCTTTATCTTTTACTTTTTATCTTTTTATCCTTTCCGTCTATTTCCAATCTTTCCTGGTGGTAAGGATTAACCTTGTGTGGTTGCCCAGCCTTAACTATTCATTATTACGCTGTAGAACCACTTTACAGCTAGCGTTAGCAGGAAGTTGGGCGCGGTGGTGGGCGGCTGACACCTTTGTCAAACTTAAACCACCCGTTATGTTAGGTGCATCATATTTCAAAGCTGATCGTAACCCAAATAGGTTGCGCACCGAAGAATTCATTGAATTCTTTGTAAACACCAACAAACTCTTTCCAAAATATCAGCTAATAAATAGTGAACAGTCATGAAAAATTCAGAACTATCTTTATTTTCGGTAGCAAGGAACCTAGCAGAGAAACCAGATTCTGGCTATCAGGCTTGTAAGATGGCTAGTGGCAATCATGTCTTCAACTGCGAAACAGGAAGCAATTGAACCCCCTCCCCCCAAATCTGAAATTTATTGAAAACAACCATGTCAATTAAGTTCACACAAGTCTATGAATACCGTTCGAGGTGTTGTCTCTGATGACCTCCTGAGCCTAACTGAAGCTGAACTGCTCGACAGATTGAAAGCGCCAAACGTTGTAAGTGTCCAGAGAATGAAAGTCAGAAGATACAATTCAAAACTACTAACCAAACACATGATATTTACATTTCAGTCTAGTGAACTTCCAGATCACATTAAAACAGCCTACATTAAACTCCGAGTACGGCCATGCGTACCAAACCTGCCAAAGTGCTTCAAATGTCAACGGGATAGTCATGGCTACCTTGCTTGCCGAGGGCAGTTCACAGGTGCCTAATGTGCATCAAATGAACACCTCTTCAAAAACTGCAATTTTCCATGTCACTGCTAACTGCGGGGGTCACCACCCAGCATACCCCGATCTTGTGCAGCGCGGAAGAAAGAAAAATGTATATACATTGAAAGTCTTGTAAACACCTCCTTCAAGGAGGCTAGGAGGAGGTGCTCACCATTCTACTGCAAAATCCATGCTGATGTGGCACGCCTAGGGGCAGCATGGCACGAGCCTCCGCCACGTGAAGTGGTGCAACGAGGGGAGGCCCTACAACGGCCCTCCGCAGATACCTCGCGGCCGTTTCACCAGCGTCACATATACGAAATTTGGTATTACGAGACGCGATTGAATGACGAACACAAATGGCCAGCGCAAACATGATAACCGTGATATTAATGTCATCTAGAGCATAACCTACATGCCTGCCACTGCTGGTGCTGCTAATGCCATCGTTATGCGACTATAAACAAAATACTTCCTAGTGTTCTCAACACCTGAGTGCACATCACATTTATAGTTGTGTTTATTGTGTGCCTGAATCTTGCACCTCGTGTCGTTGTACTGATATTAAAGTGACAATCCAACCTTTGTCCTTCGTGCTTCGCGTTCCATCGATCGCCCTATACGTGGAATCTGTCTTTTTTTCTATTTGTATTCCAGGATATGCAGAAAGCTTTTGATAGTACGTGGAGTTTCGGAATATTGTGAGACCTCTCGCATGTAGGTATACGTGGTGCTATGTTCATTATCATGCAATGCTATCTGTCTGATCATAGATTCCGCGTTTGAGTGCGCAATCTTTTGTCCCAAACATTTGTGCAGGAAATCTGAGTACCACAGGGTGGGGTACTGAGTTGCACGCTGTTTATTGAAAAGTTGAGCTCGCCGCATATGTACTTTCCTCATAGCATATTGCACTTCACATTTGCTGACGACTTCCATATGGCTTTACATTCGTGTTCCCTTGGCATCTGTGAGCGACAGGTTCATTTTCATCTCAACAAGGAGTGTATATTTGTTGAAGAAAATAGGTTAAAATGCACCAACTAAAGGATTGGCCCCGCATTTGCATGTTACACTGCAAATGTCGTCGAAAGACGATAGTTTTGCGTCTGGATAGAGTGAACTAAATGTTTATTTGATGTCCTTCGCAAGAAAATTGGTGAATGGTATTCTGCAGGCGCTGCATTAGAGTGCCTCGAGGGTGCAGCAGAGGGGAACAAGCGCCCCAAGTCACGTCACACGTGAGACATGAGTGCTATTTGACAGTTATCCTAGAAAACTGTTATCTTGGAAAACTAAGCGCGCGGCGTGCGTGCCTGTGTCGGAGGTGATATGGTGTGTAACGCAAGGCATCTGGTAGGTGCCACCACCATGTAGCCTTAGCAAACCGTTGGAAACACTTGCCTTTTCGTGCAAACGTTGCATAGTTAGCGCAGCGTGATAAACGCTTTTGTCCTGAGAATTACTTATGTATGCATTTTTGTAAAAGACACACATGCAGAATATTGACATGTTGTTATGGTGTCTAAGATATTGGTGCCTCCCATTGCTTTTTAGCGGCAATCGCACACGTATGAACGCTGAATCTTGAGGAATGTTGGTGGACACTGTGGATGCGGTTGGCCGTTTGGGATATCATCGGGTGCCTTTCAGGGTACCATTAGGAGTATACAAACAGACAAGTAGACAGATCGACAGACCAAAATTTTGGCGTCAAAGGTCCCCAAGAAAGACTGTCGTCTTAAACGCACAAATGTCCTTCTTGCACGAAAAAGAAGTTTGAACTCTGATCCCTGGATTGTCATAAAAAGTGAATGTCTAACCGTAAGCACAAAACATAAGTTTTTAGGTATAATTTAGGATGCGAAACTGACCATCGTAACGCACATCAAACACCTTGAAAATAAATGCTTGAAAAAAATTATTGTCTTGAAGGTACTGTCACGCACATGATGGAGCAGCGATAGAAAGTGCCTCATTACTCTGTAAAAAGCCTTGTACCTTCATGGCTTCACTATGGGGCTATAGCAAATCATTTAGCTACGCTGAGTGATCTGAAGGTGTCTCTTCATAATTTAGGCAGCCGCCTTTACACTGGCACCTTTAAAACAAGCATTGTTGAGTGCTATTATGCAGAATCATACGATTGGTCACTGCATATGCACTGAACAAATTTGTCTTTCACGTACTTCATAGAAGTCAATCCAATTATTAAGCTACCCACATATTCCGCCATCAAGGACCTGTCCAGTGCTCAAAACTTTCGCAACCGACCCACAGTGGCACGCCCTTTCTCCCGGAGCATTAACGAGGTGGCTGAAAAAACAAACGTTCCGCTGCCTAAACACCTAATTGCTCCTGCGATGCAACTCCCACCATGGCAGACGTAGCTTATAGACTGTGACACATCTTTCGTAGAAGTAACGAAACATGCACTATTGCACATACATGTACATATTTTTGTAAGTTGCGGCACAAACACACTTGTCCAAAATTCTTCACTGACGCCTCTAAATATCACACTACCGTGTTTTATGCTGTACGCTAGTCATTGTTTTCGGATTTCGGCACTCTGTATCCCAACACAGCCACATCTCCACTGAGTCTCATGTGATGCTTTCGGGATTCAAACGCATTAAGGAATTAAAACTGCAAGAGGAAGTAAAAGAGCTGAAACCCCTGGAAAAACATAAAACATTTTACCTTGCCTTACTTTACTCACGCCTCTGTACATTATACACACTGAAACAGCATGTCGTGGTGTCTGGGTACCAGAGCACCATGACAAATGGGGAAATGGATCGTTGAGGCAGCTTGCTGCATCAGTTCACAAAAACATTGCTGGTGCTTCCGTAGCTGTTCCTGCACTCGACAGAAAACTTCTGGTAAAACGGAAACTGAAAGTGTATTGGCCGCTTTTATGTCGCACACAAACACATAATAAACTACCTGTCATCAAGCCGAGCCTTGAAAACTGGCTAGCAGTATCCAAGTAACGTACCAGGCTGCAAATAGGACACACAGATAGTCCACATGCACATAATCTGTCCGGTGGTGATCCACCCACGTGCGACATATGTGGTGAATCCCTCATCATTTATGATGAATGCCACACTCTCCAACTATGACGAATAAATGCGTAGTTTCAGATCACGCAGTTTTGAATTTATTTACTACGCCTGGCAACAACGAGATATTTCGTATATTTCTGTAAGACGAACGCGGCCGTATATAGCATTGGAAGTATTAGAGATAGGCAGGTGGCCCCAAGACGAGAAACACTCGTGAGTATCACACTCCGCAGTCATGTGTGCCAACTACAGGGAAGGGTATAGCAGGTAGACTTAAGCACATATTTCATTGTCTACAAGCACTTCGCCTCACTTACCAAACAATAATGTTAGACGCTTGCCCACCGCGTTCTAAAAAAATTCTGCGTAGGGTTGCAGAAAAACAACTACGAATACAAAAGTCACGAGGAGGAAGGCAAGTAAAGAATGGAAAGAATGAACGTTTATTTTTGAAACAGTGTAGCGGTGTAGGTTCCACATTCACCTTAGGTGGAGGTCTTTTCAATCCAGTAACTCTCTAGCCTTCGCTGCCTCCTTGACCCTGGCGACCAGATGTCGTTGTTGGTCCAGGTCCTCCAAGGCGAGCTTGGCCTCCCACGTTTAGAGAAGGTGTTCATTTTCTTTACCAGCGTCACGGGTGTCCAGCGGAGGTGATAGATCTGTATTTGTATTGCATGGCCACTCGGGGATCAGGTGGATCTACGTGTCACGTACGGCGCAAATCAGGCAAACATATTGATGTAATGTAGGGTACACGGTGCATTAGTATGCCGAGTGTGTATGTGTTGCTCTGCAGTCTTCTCAGTATATAACTGTCCTCTTTGTTGGGCTTTGAGTGTGGTGGCAGATACTTTCTGCGTGCCAGCCTATGGTGTTAAAGTGTTGAAGAGTAAGTCTTAGGTACAGACTCAGCCTCCGAGACCACATTCCTGGCGTCCCAAAAATGGCAAGAGGTAGCCCGGTAGGCGTGATCATGGGCTGCAGCATGAGCCGCCTTGTTTCCCTATAGCCCTTAGTGCCCAGGAATCCATGTAACACAAGTGAATGGCACCGGAGTGCTTCGGCGCTTCATTATCTGAATTGCTTGGGTAGCCACACGAACTTTGCTATAGTTTCGCATGGCTGCTTGAGAGTCTGTGAATACCACAGCTGTATCCAAGCATGTTGTGGAAGCTAGGGCAATTGCCACCTCCTCTGCAGGGCTTCTGGTGCGTACTGTGACAAATGCGAGCTCTACACCCCGAGTATCAACGATGCTGAAAGCATAGGCGTCTCTACCAGGATACATGGCTGCATCTGTATATCTGGCGTCCACATCTTGGCGGTGATATAGTCGTAGAGCATTCCCTCGTGCCTGCCTTCTTTCCTTGTGATGTGTGGGGTGCATATGGCAGGAAATTTACGCAATACAGACAGATTCACGAATGTTTGGCGGAATCCGTTTTTTTCGGTCCACGTCTGTGTCACCTATAAAGGTTGTTGAGCCGTTGTAGCACTGATCTTCTAGTGGGTGAGAGTGTTAGTCGTTATAGCTTGGTAGCCTTGTGGGCTTCGGCTAGTTCCTGCCAGGTATTGTGCATGACCATTTTCAGTATTTTCCCAGTGGAAGCCTTGAATGGGAGCCCTAAAGCGATTTTGGTGGCCTTACGAATAATGATGTTCAGCTTCTCTACCTCTGCGTTCTTCAGAGCGAGGTAGGGAGTGCCATAGTTATTCGACTGCTGAGGAGAACTTGCGCAGCGTGCAGTGTGTCTTGACCTTCAAGGCCGCTCCTACGATTTGTGATTCACTTGACGAGATGCGTGAGTTGAGATAGTGTGCGTGTAGCCGAGGGAGTGTGGCTGTACCTGACCCGTCTTTGTGAATGCGGAGCCCCAGTACTCATTATGTTTCCAATTTCTTGATGGGCTTTACGTAAAGGGTGACACTGGAATCAGGTTCAATGTAGGCGGCAGGCTGCCCTCTCCTTCTACACTTCAGGATGAGGTGTTCCGACTTTTCGGGAGCACATTTGAGACCACAATTTTTCAAGTATCTCTCGATGATATCTACTGCTTCTTGTAAGCACATTGCTTGCATTCAGGTATTTGATGCCCTTAAGCATAACGTAATGTCGTCCGCATAAACGTCATGTCGCAGGTCTTGTATAGCATCGAGGAGGCGGGGTAACCTGAATATTGCAACGTTGAAGAGCAACCGCAAAATGACCATAGTCATCTTTGAATGTTTCCAGGTAGCCGGTATCTCAACCCTTTCCCAGCAAGCATTGAGATACTCGAGTAGGGCGTTGGTGGCCAGCTGCGGAAAGATGCAGAGATGCTTATTCATATTCCGATCCTTCCCTGCGCTCGTGTTTTTAGTGAGTGTAGCTAATGCTGCACCTAGTTTTGCCAGCGTAAATGGTTCAACAAGTTCGGGGTTTGGTTTTCCGTTGTATGCTTTGTTGTGTGCCGCCGTGATTATAGGTGCGTCTCCAGACAGCTTCTAGAGCCTTCGAAGGAGGTCCTCCTCTTATCCGGCGTAGTTGTGCATCAGCCAAGAAATATTTTGTCGCTGCTCTGTACTTGTAGGGCTGTTGTCTAGAAGAGCGCGTAGAATGTGCCACGTCTTCTTTGTGCTCAAAGTTCCTTCTAGTGCGTCACAAAATGCAGACCACTTTTGTTTTCCTAACTTTTCTGCATATTCCAGCGCTTGTTCAGTGGGCAGGGCGATTCTCTTCTTTAGTTTCTTATTTAGCTTCTGCCTCTTCCACCTCTTGAGAAGAGATCTTGGTTCCCAGAGATGAAGAAAGTGCGTGTCAATGGCTTGTGCGTCCTCATACAGCTGTATTCTTTTGGTGTGTTGGTCCGCAATGTCGAGGACCTTCCTCACCCAATCGTCTACGTCATCGACGGTGACCTCCACATTTAGAGCAACTAAGTATGAACCCCATTCTGGTTTTTAGGCCGTGCCGATCCTCCTGGGCTTGCGAGCGTAAGCTACGGGTAATTGAATGGCGTGGTGGTCGCTTCCCAGGGTTTCTAAGAGACAGCTCCACTCCACTGAACGCACATGTAACGTGAACGTGAGATCGGGGTTTGTGTCTCTGGCGACACTATTCCCTACTGTTGTGTGGAGTGGATGGTTCCACAAAGGCAGTCTGTGCTGCTGAGCTGTGTCGTGTACTCGGGAACATTTCTATGTTGTGGTATGGTAGCCCCAAGCCGTGTGAGGGGTGTTAATGTCTCCCATTAAAACAATTTGATGGCCATCAGCTCGTTCCTTCAGTTCTCGAACCAGAAGGTCAAATTCTGGCAGTTGGTATTTTGGGGGGCTGTACGCGCTCGCAAAAATTAGTCTCTTTTGCGATTTCTTTTCCGGTATTACTTCTATCATGATGGGCTCGATAAGTGTGTTGACTGGTTCTGATTCGTGTACCGTGACACTCTTTCTTGTAAAGATTGCTGTACGCTTTGTTTGTACGTGGGCGTTGCATCCTTGTAGCCGCACATTATGCGTATTTGTTTCTTGGAGTGCTATGATGTGAGGTGGGTCTTGCTTGACAAATTGTTGCAAAATAGCAAAACGTGGACGGTAGGAACAACAGTTCCTCTGCTAGATGCGGGGAGTTGAGAGCGTGTCTGTTGGCTTCTTGATAGAGAACGCCATCTTCAATTTGTTCAGGTCCCCGCTGGCGCTCGCGAGTAGGTGAATCTGAACGGGAAGCGCTTCGGCCTTTTCCTCGTGCCCGCTTTTTGTCAGAATGAACGTCACTTAGTGAAATATCGAGGTGCTCTTTGGTGGCGAAGGTCTTCTTTACGTATGCTATGAAGTTGTTCAGCTGCACTGCGAGTACGACCACTATGGCGTCAAACGTGGTAATCGTGTTGTTTATACTTATGGCGAAATTCACTACGCTGTCTGCACAATATTGATTCATTTCAGTTATTTAATAATACTTTCGGCCCTTGTTTAGGGCTATTACAGGAGTGGAAGATACAACGTTAACATTCTGCCACGTACAGAAAAAATATGCTATAGTCAGGTATATCACATTTTTGACAATATAAGACATCTTTAAACCTTCAGAGCACTAGCAGTGCCATACAACATATATATGAGACACTAGGGAAGAGTTACAGTTACAAAAGGGTGGAAACAGTTGTTCAGCAAAGCCTTATAATGAAAAAAAGCGCACACAAGAGACACTAGGTTTGACGAATGGGGTCATGCTTTCAGTTAGACAATATTTCTATTTAATCTGTCTAATGTAGGCGAGGTTACAATATTCTCTACGGTAGTGTGGATGCTTCTCATTAAAGTTTCTTGCAAGGTCTAGAATCGGGCATCGACCCTAGATTTCACATTTGTTGAGAGAAGGAGGGCACCTGGTTGTTTATCATGCTTTCTGATGGTAGTGCATTTCAGGCGAAGCTTGTCTATCAAGTCCTTTTGCTCCTCACGTTTATAGGAAGCTTGTTCATACTGTCTTGCTGTTTCTGGTGACAATGTATCAGCTTGTAAATAGGGCCTTGTTGACTTTGTAGCTGACTAGCTTGATGCTGTAATGCCCTTTCTTGATTGTTCACCCTGCCTTGGAGCTATCCTAAGGCTTCATTGTCAAGGTACGAAGACACGCACTTGCTTGTTGCTCCGGAGCTACTTGTACCACTTGATGCGGTAGCATAGGTCACTTTTTTGGGCAAGCGTGAGCGTGATCAGGATGGGGATCATGAGCTTCGTCGGAGTATGGGTCGTGATCGACCTTGTGCAGGAGTGATGCTAGCGCTGCTGCTCGAATTGTTTGATTGATTTCCTAGGTCCGAGAAGTCTTCATTCTCAGGACTATTGCGGCAGTCTAGTGCTCTTAGCTAGTCGATTCGTTGCTGTTGGATGTTGAATAGTGGCCTATTGGGTTTAAGAATGTTCCTGCAATCCTTGCTTGCTGTTTCATGCCCCTCTTCGCATATCTTACAGACGTGTTCGCACGCATGGTCTGATGGTTGGTTTGCCTTGCCACATTTAGAGCACAAATCTTGAAGTGGTCGGGGGCAGACATCCTGACGGCGTCCCGTCTTGCCTCAGGTCTTCGAACATCGCAACTATTTTTGATACAGTCTGATCGAAACATAGACTGTAGAAACGGACGTAATAAGGAACATAGGACTCTTCAAAAAAGATCAGTGCAGCTGACGATTGCCAAGCATATGGGCGTGGAGAATCGTGTAACGCGCTGGTGCACGAAGGCCGGCCTTGAGTTCGGTTTCCGTCGTGCCGGGCAGAAGTCCACTTATGACACCACGAGAGACGTCGTCCGGCGTTCTCGTGTTCACTTTTATGGTGAAGAAAGTGCCGCCAATTGTATGCTAGTGATACCTTAACTTTTTCGCGTCTCCCCATTCCGCCGTGCTTGCTATAATCAGTTTTTCTTCGCGTTGCACTTGCACGCACACTTTCTCGCCAAAATATTGCTGTGACGGACCGCTGGCTCTTCCGATGGCTTGCATGATGGCGATATTGTTCCACTTCGCTATCCCGAGGACTGCTTTCAAGTGGTACATGACCTCGTAGTCGTCATACGGTAGGGGTGGCATCATAAGCTTGCGACGGTGCGATCGGTGTTGCTGTGTTGTCGTTTCTTACTTGCGAAGTTTCTCTTCTGGCGTCGTGTTTCCCCCACGTCATTCTTCCCTATTCTTGCTTTCGTGATTCAAATGCTTGCTCGTTCATTTGTTCTGCCACTGCTCTCATCTTACGACCTAGAAGTCTCTGCGTTCCACAATTCAGTCACGTTCAAATGCATGGCTTTCATATTGTCGTCCAGCTGATCGCTGTGCGTTTTGGTTGTTTTTTCTTCTTCTTGGCTCATTTTGCAAACTGTACGCCACGTGAGCTGCCGCCGGTGCAAAGCTCTCAGAGCACTCGAGTGTCGCAAACATGCGCTGCGCATTAACGGAACGTCTCCCGATGGGCTTGCGTTCTGTGTTAGGCTTGGCTGAGTTGGTGTGGACTCGCGAAAATAGAGAAATCAGGGACTCACTTGGCGGTGGCTAGTGTCCGCTGATCGCTGACATCTTGCCTGTTACACGGATGCCAAACTGAGGGTGATCATGAGCCGTGATAATACTTGAAAGGCCAGGAAAGCAGGAACCCATGTGAAGCAACTATGCAATTCACAATCCCCTAGGAGCGCTAATCTCACAAGGAGAATTGTAAAGAAATAGGGCTACAGAGTACAAAATGTAGTATAGTTGTTTGAAAAAGCATTTTAATCTTCGAAGGAGAACGCGCTACGTATCTTGTGGCACATATTTTGCTTTTTGCTGTGGGAATATTCGAGGTCGGTACCATAAAAATCAGTTTACTTAATGATATTTGTGGCTTAACGTTCCCGAACAACCATATGAATAAAAGACGCCGTAGTGGGGCGATATGATAATTTATACCACCTAGGGTCCTTTAAGGGCCCCGAAACTTGAGCGCATGGGCCTACAGCATAATCAACTCCATCGAAAACGCAGCCGTTGCAGCCGGGATTGGATACCCTGACCTACGGGTGAGCAGCCGAGTTTTTAAACCATTAGACCTCCCCGGCCGGGTGAATTCAGTAGCTGAAATTTGTGTCAAGGCTAAAGTGTAACATATATATCACAGCTCATATACGAATTAGCGGGTAATTGAGGGTACTGCTCTAACTGGCGTATGTAACCTGAAACGATCATCATCATCATCAGCCTTACTATGTCCACTGCAGGACAAAGGCCTCTCCCATGTTCCGCCAGTTAACACGGTCCTGTGCTTGCTGCTACCAATTCATATCCGCAAACTTCTTAATCTCATCTGCCCACCTAACCGTCTGTCTTCCCCTAACCGCTTTCCTTTCCTGGGAATCCAGTTAGTTACCCTTAATGACCAGCGGTTATTCTGTCTACGCGCTACATGCCCGGCCCATGTCCATTTCCTCTTCTTTATTTCAACTATAATATTCTTAACCCCCGCTTTTCCCCCTATCCACTCTGCTCTCTTCTTGCCTCTTAAGGTGACACCTACCATTTTTCTTTCAATTGCTCGCTGCGTCACGTCAGTTTAGGCTGAACCCTCTTTGTAAGTCTCCGGGTTTCTGCTCCGTAGCTAAGTACCGGTAAGATACCGCTGTTATATACCTTCCTCTTGAGGGATAGTGGCAATCTACCTGTCATAATTTGAGAGTGCTTGCCGAATGTGCTCTAGCCCATTCTTATTCTTCTAGCTACTTATATCTCGTGGTTCGCCTCAGTGGTTATTACCTGCCCTAAGTAGACATAGTCTTTTACAACTTGAAGTGCACTATTACCTATCTCGAAGCGCTGCTCTTTTCCGAGGGGTTTGTATATTACTTCCGTTTTCTGCAGATTAATTTTAGGACCCACCTTTCTGCTCTCCTTGTCTAACTCCGTAATCATGAGTTGCATTTCGTCCCCTGAGTTACTCAGCCATGCAACGTCATCGGCGAAGTGCAGGTTACTAAGGTACTCTCCATTAACTCTTGTCCCTAACTGTTCCCATTCTAGGCTTCTGAAAACCTCCTGTAAGCACGCGGTAAATAGCATTGGGGAGATTGTATCCCCCTGCCTTACACCCTTCTTGATTAGTATTCTGTGGCTTTTTTTATGAAGCGCTATGGTAGCAGTTGATCCTCTGTGAAGTTCTTCCAGAATGTTTATACATACTTCATCTACGCCATGATTCCCAGTTTCTGCATGATAGCTGATATTTCTATTGAATCAGACGCCTTCTCCTAATCTATTAAGGCTATGTATAGTGGTTGGTTATATTCTGAGCATTTATCTATTACCTGATTGATAGTATGAATGTGGCAATATTTTAGTAGCCTGTTCAAAATCCTGCTTGTTCCTTTGGTTCATTGAATTCTAGTGTTTTCTTTACTCTGTTAGCATTTACCTTTGTAAATAGCTTGTATACTACAGAGAGCAAGCTGATCAGCCTGTAATTCTTCAAGTCCTTGTCATCTCCTTCCTTATGTATTAAGATGATGTGAGCGTTCTTCCAAGGCTTTGGTACTCTTGCCCTACACCTCGTAAACAGGGTGGCTAGTATTTCTCACACAATCTGTCCTCCATCTTTCAGCAGATCTGATGTGACTTGATCCTCACGAGCAGCTTCGCCTCTTTGCATGCTCTTCAAAGCTTTTCTGACTTCTTCTATCATTACTGGTGGGGTGTCATCTGGGTCACTGCTAGTTCTTATATTATTAAGGTCAGGGTTTTCTCGGCTACTGTACAGATTTCTGTAAAAATCCTCCGCTATTGTAACTATCCTATCCATATTCGTAGTTATTTTGCCTTCTTGGTCCTTTAGTGCATACATCCGACTTTGCCTAGCCCAACTTTAATCTTCACTGCTTTGACGCTTCCTCCGTTTTTCAGAGAGTGTTCAATTCTCTCCATGTGTACCTTCTTACATCGTGTACCTTACGCCTATTAATCAACTTCGAAAGCTCTGCCAGTTCTATTTTGTCTGTAGTACTTGTGGCTTTTTTTATTTGACGCTTCTTAATTAGATTCTTCGTTTCCTGGGAAAGCTTTTCAGTGTCCCGTCTAACTACCCTGCCTCCAACTCCACTGCACACTCTTTAATGATACTCGTCAGATTACCATTCATTATATCTACGCTAAGGTTGGTTTCCTCACTAAGAGCCGAGTACCTGTTCTGAAGCGAGACTCTGAATTCCTGTACTTTCCCTCTCAGTCCTAGCTCACTGATTGGCTTCTTGCGTACGAGTTTTTCTCGTTCCTTCTTCAAGTCTAGGCGAATTTGAGACCGTACCATTCTATGGTCACTGATTCGTACCTTGCCAACCACTTCGACATCCTGCACGATGCCTGGTTCTGCACTCATTAAAGAGTCTATTTCGTTCTTTTTTTCTCCATTAGGGCTCCTCCATGTCCACGTGCGGTTTCCTCGTTTTTGGTAGAAGGTATTCAAAATCCATAATTATTTGCGGTCTGCGAATTCTATTAGTAGCTCTGCTCTGGGGTTCCTCGTACAGATACCATATTCTCCTACTGCCTGGCCTCCAGCCTGCTTCTTCCCTACCTTTGAATTAAAGTCTCCCATCAGTATAGTGTACTGCGTTTTTACCGTAATCATTGCCAATTCCACGTCTTCATAGAAGCTTTCAACTTAAGCATCATCATAGCTGGATGAAAGCGCGTAAACCCGAACTACCTTCATCTTGTATCTCTTATTCAGTTTAATTACGATACCTACCAATCTTTCATTAATGCTATAGTTTTCCTCTATGTTGCCAGCTATGTTTCTGTGAATTAGGAACCCCACTCCCAGTTCTCTTGTGTCAGCGAAGCCCCGATAGCAAAGGACGTGCCCATTATGTAGAATCGTATATGTCTCAACTGTCCTCCTAACCTGACAGAGGCCTATTATATCCTATTTACCAACCTTCTGATCCTCAAATAGTACAGCTAGACTTCCCTCACTAGATAAGGTTCTAGCGTTAAACGTTGTGAAGTTCAGGTTCCAATGGCGGCCTGTCCGGATCCAGAGATTCTTGGCACCCTCTGCTGCGTTGCAGATATGACTGCCACCGTGGTCAGTTGCTTCGCAGCGGCTGGGGAATGAGTGCCGTGAGTTATTTGAGGTATTTCTGTGGGAGGTAGTGGCCAGATACTGCACCAGGGTGGGCAATCCTTCTATGGTGAGGGAGTGCATTACGGGCGGTGGTTGCCGGTGAGGCTGCACCCCAGGCCTCTTGATTCAGCTTCATCACCTCGCGGATTATTTTTTTATCCGGTTGGGAACTGCGTGGCACCGGGATTTGAACCCCGGACCTTTTGCATTCGAGGCGGATGCTCTAACCACTACGCCATCGCCGCACCACACCTGGAAAAATAATTGTGTCCATTTACATAGGAAAGTACTGTGGAAAGCTGAGTAAAAAGTGAAATAAAATTTTGTATGTTTTAAAAACACCAACGTATTGCTCTCTCGACTATTAGGTCTTGCTTAGAATAAAGTGGAGAGAAAGGCCTTCCGTAACAGTTTTGTGATTTTAGGCTCACTTCAAAGGAACTTTAGCGATAAACAATGACACCTTCTGTACCGTTTGAACCTCCAGACTACATGTTTGTATTGTACCCTCACCTGTACATTTGTTTTCGATTCAGCATCCTTCGAGCCACATGCTTATGAATGTCTCTTTTACCAACAATAAAGAGCACATAATATCTAATGCTGTGATACTAAAAAAATGGTCATCCTGGATGTCTTTGTCCAAGATTAGAATGTCATATGACGCATTTGTTCAAGAATAGGGCGTAACTTTGCAAGTTTTAAATTTCTACACAATGTGCAAGGATCTCTGGCCTAAACAGCATTCCTTGCTGATTGAGCATATGCTATTTCTTTTGCTCCGACTACTTGAAGTTTCAGCCCCGCCGTGGTGGTCTAGTGGCTAAGGTACTCGGCTGCTGACCCGCAGGGCGCGGGTTCGAATCCCGGCTGTGGCGGCTGCATTTCCGATGGAGGCGGAAATGTTGTAGGCCTGTGTGCTCAGATTTGGGTGCACGTTAAAGAACCCCAGGTGGTCTAAATTTCCGGAGCCCTCCACTACGGCGTCTCTCATAATCATATAGTGGTTTTGGGACGTTAAACCCCACATATCTATCTACTTGAAGTTTCGGAAATGAACGTGTATACGTCACCGCGGAAACATCTAAATGTACCCATCCATCCGTTCGTCCACCCATTCAAGCACCTATCTATCTATCTATCTATCTATCTATCTGTCTATCTATCTATCTATCTATCTATCTATCTATCTATCTATCTATCTATCTATCTATCTATCTAGCTAGTTTGCCGCTTACCTTTGGGTGCTCTCTTGATCAACCCCTGAACTTGGCGTGAATCAAATCAGCATGAGATGGTAAGGTGATTCAACGTATAACACGCGCTGTTCAAGACATGACTAATGTCACAATCCCGTAGCGTACGTCGTCAAACACTTCCGGCCAAACAGTGGCACATACCTACGGGTGGGTATGTGCCGCTGGCGGATATATGAGCCGCAGGTGACTTAGGTCCGGTGCACACCGGCAACTAGCCGCGGTCGCGGGGCCATTTGCGACTGGCGACCAAATTGTGAGCGACGTTCACACCGGCAAGGCTGCATGCGAGCGACCGGAAATCGCAAACCCGAAGAGTCATGTACAGATCTCGTTATCAACAAGAGCTTTGGTGATCGGCAGCGATCATCTTATCAGACGAATGTAGCCCGCTGAGCACTACGTGTTTGTTTCCGACGGCTATGCTCGCGTAGCGTCTCCCGGTAGCATCATGGACTTCGGGTCGAGTGACGAAGAAGAGTTAATTCGAGCGCGAAAACTTGACACGATCACTCACACACGCACACACCCATGCATCAAATACCTAGCGCTCACTTTCAACAGATTTATTCATACCTCGAAGGCTTGAATATATACATAACACATTGTGCGCACACACACCAAAAGAAGGCTAACAGCATACATTATCAAAACGTACAGTTAATCAATGTCATAGCCTTAGAGCGATAAACTGAAGTTCGCTTGGTAACAAGTAAATTGAAGGGGCGCTTACACAGTGATCTTTATTTTTTTCAATAAAAAAGGCTTCTAACACTTCACGCGCAGTTTTACTTGCTCTTTACTTAAAAAAAATAAAGATCATTGTGTAAGCGCCCCTTCAATTTCGTTGTTACCAAGCGAACTTCAGTTTATCGCTCTAAGGCTATGACATTGATTAACTGTACGTTTTGAGAATGTATGCTGTTGGCCTTCTTTTGGTGTGTGTGCGCACAATGTGTCTTGTATATATTCAAGCCTTCGAGCTATGAATAAATCAGTTGGAAGTGAGCGCTGCGTGTTTGATGCATGAGTGTGTGCGTGTGTGAGTGATCGTGTCAAGTTTTCGTGCTCGAATGAACTTTTCGAAATGCTCTACCAACTAGCCCAACAACAAGTTCTCTTTGACGAAGAAGAGGTTGTTGCGGTGCTGATGTGCTCAGCCAAAGTTTTTGCGCTGGCAGCACGAAAACCCCCCAAACAAAAAGTTGGTTCCGAATTTGCATGTTACACCACCAATGTTGTCGAAAAACGATAGTCTTGCGCCTGTAGAAAGTGAAAAAAACTGATGTTTATTTGATGTTCTGTGCAAGAAAATCCACGAGTGGTATTCTGGAGGCGCTGCGTTGGACTGCCTCGAGCGTTTAGCGAAAGCGAACGAGCGCATCGAGGCACACTAAACTCAAGTGCCATCTGGCACTTATCTCCGAAAACGAAGGCGTGCTGCCTGCGGAGAAAGATGCGCGCCAGTCTATGAGGTGATAAAGTGTAGAACGCAAAGCGAAGGGCAGGTGCCACCGCCGTGACGTCGTAGCAAAGTGTTGGAAACATCTTTTTAAGCATCGCGTTGCACTGTCAGCGTCACGCGATAAACGCTAGATTCTTTAGAGGTACTTGTGTGTGCCTTTTCTAGTATAAAGGCAGACATACAAAACTTCGAAGTGTTGCTACGGCAACTCGGTTATGCGCAATAATTGCTTTTTAATTGATAATCGCGCAACTATGAACCCAAAACCTTGAGCAATATTGGTGGGCGCTGCAAATGGGGTTGGCCGTTTGGTGGCCTCTGTGGTATCGTTAGAGAGGACTAACAGACAAATCTACAGACAGACAAACGCACTGACAGAACAAAAATTTTCCGTCGGAAGTCCCCAAGAAAGACTATTGTCTTCAAAAGGCAGTGGTTGGTGCGACCGTCCCTTCGCTCGAGAGAGGTGGCTGGCCACGCAGGCCATATGCTTCCCAACTTGCGCTCGCACGACGCGGAGTATTTCCGAGAGTATGTCTTTGGTTGTTTTACGTGCTTAAAAGATAGTGCATAATCCATTATCTCGTTCCTTTTTTTGGTGGTTAGCTTCACGCGCATGCCGCCACGAACGTTCGATCGATACTTTGCTCGAACTGCTGCACCCCCCTCTCCCCCAATATCCATGCAGGACAAACTACCGGCCTTCAATTTCGGCGCACGACCGCCTACACATGAACATTACGTAAGAGCGTGCGGTTCGAAGATTAATATGCTGTGGCTTGCGGCTGCGCTTCGCTTGTAAGGAAGTTTTGCTTGGGCGGATAGAACGAGTTGCATTTTTGACGTATGCGGGCTCAATGATACAGTCGTTACTGCTGTCGGCAGTTAGCGCGTAGGTGACGGGTTTGAATACGTCCGCATCGATCGCCTTTAGGGGGAGGTGAAATCCATTTAAGTTGCCGCGTTTGTTGCGCACGTACGTTTAGAATCTCAAGTGGCAAATTTTCAAAACCATCTGTTGTGCCTTATTGCGTAATCAGTACGAGGTTTCCGCTTGTGAAATGCCAGAAAATACGATTCTGCGCTACACAATGGCATTACATTGCGGACGTGTCAGTTCCCGTTTTGTGTTTCCTCATGCACAGATACTATATAGAGCGCACTCATCAATGATAATACAAAATAGATCAAACACATTCCTAAAGTTAGCGTGTACAATTATGCACAAATTGTTAGGACAAATTGATGTGCTGTTCGGGGCACTCAAAAAGTATTCATGCCAAAAATATTTCTCAGAATCGGGGAGGGAGACGGTTCAACCAACCACCCTTTATGTATCTGCATGCACGAATGTGTGTGTGTGTTTGCACATGTACAGATGCGAAATTTCTCACAATTACGGGCAGCGTTTAACCCCTGCACCTTGCTACTATAATGCGTATGTTCTGTTAAATTGACATTGACTCAATACACTGTGAACAGTAACGCAGTGGCAAAACTTATTGTGGACGGTAGCGCACTGTGTGAAAGCAATTTAAACAATAGGCTTGAGTGATGTATGTTTTGTGAAATAGGTTCACCTTGAATTTGCAGCTTTTCAGGAATCCATGCTAAGCAAATTGCTACAGGTACGTTTAGGTTGCCCTTCTTCAACCTGAGTGATATGAGCACGTGCGCTCATCCATGAAAAGGTTGCTGCATGCTTATGATTCGCCAAAATGCGTATGCACAAAAATTTTCACTGCATATACGACAGCTTGCAGAGTGCACAAGCAGTGCAGTGAGGTGCTAAATGTTAACTGTCCAGTCACCTGAAAAAGTTAGGTCAGGTGCTCAACTAACAAAGAAAGCTCTATCTGAAAGGATTGCCGTCATAACGACCGTAGAGTCGACCTAATGCATGTTAATTTCAGTGTATTGACTTATTTCAGTGCTGCATTTCATGTTCTTGCTAGGTTTTTGGCAACAGGTGAAACCCAGAGGGACGTGGCCTTCAACCGTCTAGCGGGAAGATAGACCGTTTCCTCGATAGTGTCGGAGGTCGGTGAGGCTCTTTGGCCTTACTTCAGCCACTGTACCTCGAACACCCTTGAACAACAGATGAGTGGATGAGGATATGGTAGGCTAGCTTTTCCAGCATTTTTGAAGCAACGATATTAACACATTGGTGGCTTGTGCTGCTTTGTGTGATGTAATTAAAGTGTAGCTAGAACATTACCCAAATAGCGTACACTTCAGGACACTGCCTTTTAGGCATTGCACAATATAATCGAGCAGGCGAGGACATAAAATCGCTATTTGATAGATTTGTGCATGCATTGGTGAGACAAGCTATTGTGTGTTCAGAGCGAAGGTGGTTGACACACAACTCGATAGCAGCAGCTTTACTGGCAAAGTTGATACAACGTAACCTAAAGGTAACTCAGTCATTAATAAAGTGTGTAACGTTGCAACATTTTCCACAAAAATGCTCATGGCTGATGTGTGAGAGTTCGGTTTCAACTGCGAAATGATATGAAAAAGTGAATGTGCTTGCATGCAAGAAGTGCAATGCAAGCCATATCAGCCTATGTTAACCCAGATATATTGTCGCAAAACACTGAAAACACACCCATACTTGAAGGAGAAAACGTATGTTGAACTAAACTGGGAATGATGTGCTTATGTTAAGCTCATCTTAATCCTTACCCTCTCAACACAGAGGAGCACATGAGAATAATCATACTCAAAATGCATTGCACCAGAGGAATTATGTTCATTAGTACTCAATAACTTGCATGTAATTGAAATGAACATTCTATTTCAATGGGAAATGCAGGTTGCCTTTTGGAGAGAGAGAGAGAGATAAAGATGCAAGGAAAGGCAGGGAAGTTAACCAGACGCACATCCGGTTTGCTATCCTGCACTGGGGAAGGAATAAAGGGGAGAAAAGAGGTTGCAGAAAGATGAGAAGGTACACACAATCAAGAGCACACTCGGGGAGCACACACAGTCTACAGGCGGTCGCTCAGGTTTGTTGACTTGAGGTAAAGTAGCAGTGCTTTTGTTGCTTTCTGCGCAACTGAGGCAGATGCCCAAGGTCCTAGTATCTTCTGCACACAAAATGGTCCGGGGTCAAGTCGATTCAAAACCATCCGGAGCTGGCATCGTTGTGTGTCGTAGCAAGCGCAACTGCACAGGACGTGTTCGATGGTCTCTTCAGCTACGCAGTAGTCGCATGTAAGAGTGTCTGCCATACCAATGGGAAAGGAGTACACCTTTGTAAATGCAACACCCAACCAAAGGCGGCATAACAGTGTCGCATCGGAGCGGGAAAGTTGTGATGGTAGCTTTAGCTTGAGCGAAGGATTCAGTTCATAAAATGGACACCTTTGGAAGCTGGTAGACGACCAGAACTTGCGTGTGAGATCTCAAGCCAGCAGGTAAAGTTGTCTTGCTGCATCATTCCTTGATAGAGGAATCGGGACTACACGGGTTTCTTCATGGGCTGAGTGGGCTGCATCATCGGCTAATTGATTTCCGGTAATACCGATATGTCCAGGCAGCCATTGATATATAATATCATGCCCTCGTTCAAGAGCTTCATGATGGCAATGTCTTATTTCTTGTACCAGTTGGTTGCCTTTTAGAGTTTATTGTAAAACCTGTAGGCAGCCTGTTCGATATAGCATCAGTGTCATAACCTCTGTAATACTGACTTAAGGGTCCGTTCAGGAGAGACACATGTTTAGCTACAAATGCTTTTTGTCTACAAAAAGCTTGGAGTATTTGAAGCAACCAGATGTACATTTCGTAGCATTCGTTACGTGTGGAGGCGACCATTTGTTGGGTTTTTTTGGCAGATTTCAGAGGAAATTCATGAGAGGTGGAACATCCCTCACTGCCTGGGTGCTATGAATGGCAAGCACGTGACCATAGAGTGCCCTGCGAACTCCGGATAAGCGGACTTCAAATATAAGGGCTCATTTACCAAGTCGCTGCTTGCTGTGTGTGATGCCCAATACAGGTGATTCTGGGTTCTTGTATTGGAGTGTGTATACTAGTAAGGTAGCCTCAGCATTATGAGCCTAGGTGTCCACAATTTCATTTATGCACAAAGTAACAAGTGATATTCAAGTTGAGTGATGTATATGATTTTACTTTGCCATGTGTGCATGTGTGTACACAGAACTTTAGAAGGCTAAACAGTAGATCATCCTCGAGAGTGGCGGATTGCTGTGCAACTGGGTAACTCATTAGAGATGAATGCTGCGCAAAACAATATAGGTGTCTAGTTATTTTGTGCACTACTGATGTAACAATGAGTATTGTATGTGGCGCAGTTACAGTGTGCAGACAGGTACAGTCCAACAACATTTTTCATAGAAAGACGATCGGTTTCAAGACATGTGCTGAGTATTGGGGGCTAGTCTTTGCTGATATACCTGGAGTGAAGTCTTATAGCAACAGTACTTTCACACCCAGATTCATATACGTGGAAGTCAGGCACTCTGGAAGCGAAAGTGACAGTGGCATTTTCTCCGACTGCAATCTTCAAAGACATATTCTGCAAGGAGCATTTGGCTTGCCACCAATGAGCATGGGCAACGACGGTCTCCTCCCTTACTTCTTCGTCGGTGACGAGGTTTTCCCGCTGAAGGAGTACGTGATGTGACCATACGCATGCCAGAGTAGGTTAAGAATGTATGAAAGAAAGGCTTAGTTCTTTTCAGTTTATGTGAAAGAGCTGTGCAGAAGGTATGCTACAGTGAACCCGTTTGTGATTTTGGACATCACATAGTTGGCTCAAGACATCCTTACGTGTTTTTGTTTAATATTTTGTAAGCAACAGCATAAGCTTGCAGGACTTAAGCGATTGTATTGTAGCTGTCACGTGCCATCTTAATTTTACTAAGGAATAGTTGCACCATGACGCGTCTGTAGAAATGTAGACTATGTTTGAATTTCAGGGGAAAATGTTGGCGAATCTCTCTCGTAATTGGACACGTGTTTAGCGTTGTAAGAAAAAAGTAGCTTGCACTGGTACAATCACACCACATTGCCCCCCAGCAATATGTGGTCCCATATATGCCTCAAACATGGGTGAAAGAAGAGCCTCGCTGCTTACATTTGAAAAAGAAGAGAGAGGTACAAATTCCATCGTTATATGACTAGACAAGTGACCTGTGGTATTTGTCAAAGCAATACGCAATAGGAAAATGTTTGAGTAGGCAATCGTACTTTAGAAGCACGCAAAACTGGTCCAGTTGGTGCAATGCAAGGACAGCCAGAAGAACTCGATGGATTGATTAATTTATGGGGTTTAACGCCCCAAACCACTATATGTTTATCATAGACGCCGTAGTGGAGGGCTCCGGAAATTTCGGTCACCTGGAGTTCTTTAACGTGCACCCAAATCTCAGTGCACGGGCCTACAAAATTTCCGCCACCATCGGAAATGCAGCCGCCACAGCCGGGGTTTATCCGGCGACCTGCGGGTCAGCAGCTGAGTACCTTAGCCACTAGGCCACCGTGGTGGTGCTAGACACCAAAACTCAAAACGAGGAAGAAAACAAGGGCGTACTCTTAAGTGAACACTGGCGACTAGTGTGCTTAATTGTGCTTCCTTGTGTGAGCATTGTTTTGAATTTGGGATTTTTTTCTTGCATGGATATAGGTAATTACAGTTACACTGTTTATCGGGGCCTTTGAGAGTCTCTTAAAGGAACATCTGTGATGACAAGCTAGCAACTTTGCTGGATCTTTGTCACAGTACACGGCTCACTGCATGTTTAATTTGTAATCACAATTTGTTACAATGCTCAGTGTCGTCCTTTTCAGCACTGCACGAAGATGACGACAAGTCCTACGAGCACCGCGTCTTCAATTACAGGGTGCCCAGGGCACACCGCACGATTGAGAATACCTTTGGCGTTCTGGCACAAAGGTAGAGGGTGCTGCGCCGATTCATTAGGCCGAAATAAGTCAACATAAATGCATACATTGGAGCATGCTTAGTGCTACAAAACTTTCTTCTTGGGAAGTCCGCAGCATCTTCCACTGCCCATTGCCCGCCAGGTGCCACTGACAGCGAGGATTGAGAAGGACATCTTTCACCTGTAAGCCCGAAGGACGAGGAAGCCGTTGGGAGGGCGCTCATACCATCAAGGCCTACCGTCTGCAATGCTGCGAGGTATGCTTTAATTCAATTTATGATTGTTGAGGTGCCAAGGCACATATAGTGCGTGACCGACAAAGACTGAAGGATGCAGAAGGAACACAGACGAGAGGCATATATGTGTTTTTCAACAAAAATAGGCATTTACACTGTGCTCGGACAGTAGGTTTTGTGTTAAAGCATACGACGAACACACAATGTAAAAAATGTAGCTCTACTGCGACGTTTTTACAATGCGCTTTGTAAAACTAAACATGTAAAGACATGAACACTACATGGATGTCAAATCATCTGTGTTGCTCAAGAGCTAGTCAATTTTTACTACTTTGAATTATAAGTGTCTGTTGTTGAAAGTTCTTTACTACCACCACGCATCAAGGCAAGGGAATGTGTAGGGGATGCTTGTAGTATTCACAATGACGATATGAAGAAAGAAGTGTAGTGAAAGGATAACTTGATGCCACTGAAATGAACCTCTGACCTTTGAATATAACGTGCCATGTTCTACCAAGGTAGCTATTGTGGCTGTCACCTCCCCGGCCATTTTATGGGAGATTTGTGGGCACATGGTTTGTTCCTAGAAGTGCCGATCTTCACGGTCATTTGGTTTTTTCACATGTATATGATAAATAATATCAACAGCATCCTATATACTTACATCATCTTGTTTGTTCCAATTAGGTCTGTATCTTCTTTAACAGGAATTAGTCCTTGACTCTTTTACTTTCCTATTGTAGCGGAATGTATGTTAAAAAGGAGCAATGAGAAAATATAGAGGTCAACTTTGTTCCAAGTTGGCGGGCGCAGTCATGTGCCCTGCAAGATGAGGTTTTAACAAAATAAAACAATATTCACGCTGAGTACCTTGCTGATGCTGATTGAACGGGTCCATCATTTATGATGGATTTCGAACTGACTGAGTTTCATTTATTTAGGTTTAACTGTACAGGGCGATTGTTCTCTGAAAAGTGTACAATGGCTTTGTCCAAATGGGAGCAGTTGCTGAGTTTTGCTGTAGCTAAACGTGACATATCAATGTTCCTAAATATATTCAGTAAATATGCATTCTCTCACAAGCTGTGATTATGCTGTTGAAGATAGACAGCAGAAGTAGCGCTCAGTAATGCATCGAAAACGAGGAACACTTTGGCAATATAGTGTCATGACTACGACACAAAAATGCAACCATGCGTGAAATTTTCAAGCTCAGCAAGCTCCTTTCACAGTGTGTGTCCCCTATCATGGCTATGCTGACACAAATTTCACATGGCACTTCTGCGTAATGGCATTTTGCTGTAATGGAACTTGACATAATAAAATTTCTAAAGTTAGTCGGTAAATATGCATTCTATCACAAGCAGTGATCATGCCATAGAAGATAGACAGCAGAGGTAGCGCTCATTGATACTTCGAAAATGAGGAACACTTTGGCAATATAGCGTCATGACTACGACACTAAAATGCAACTACGCGTGAGATTTTCAAGCTCAACATGCTCCTTTTACAGTGTGTGTCCGCAGACATGGCTTTGCTGACACAAATTTCACATAGCACTTATGCGTTGGTGATATTCCAAGGAGGTGCGAGATAAATTGGCACACTACTTCATCACAGACCGAACAGTTCTTTTGCAGGACAAAGTGGTGAACAGCACTTGAAGCGTACAAGGTGAAGGTGTGTTGTATAAGCATTTTATTGCTTACAGAACATATATACAAAGCAGCTTCTTGAGCTAAACAAAGAAGATGAAAATCACCAGCGACACAGCAGATACATTACACGGAAAAATATGTGATGTCCGAATATAACTATGAAAACACGAAAATAAACTATTCATGATAAAGTCTTTGAGTTATTGCACAGTTATCACTACAATTATTACAGAAATGAGTTGCCCTAAAGGGGTCGTGACACCCGATTTTTAACCATAATCTGTGTTGTATGGGTTGATTCTTGTATGTTCACAGAAAAGCTGGCAAAACTTGAGCGAATTCGGTCGAGCTGTTAATTTATAATCGAACAATTTCATAAACAAGCTAGTGGCCTGACAGTTGGGCTACACTGACGCACTCCCTAGCCGGGACGTCACAAATTGCTCACTCGGCAAGCTGCTGCATGGTGTGCATTCTGGCAGACGGTCGTGTTCCGTCGTCAACTGTGCTTGCGATCAATTTTTTTCGCATTGTGGAACTCGCCACTACAGCAAATTATCTTGCAGGGGTTAAAACATGGCTACTGCGTCAGCAATGTAGCGCTAGTACTTCCAGCAAGTAATTTCGGACGTCAAAATTGGTCCTGTGAATGTGCAATGCATATACTATTTGCCACTGCTCCTTCGGCTTGTGACGTCTCGCGCGCCATGACAAAACTGCGGTCGCCTGTGGTGAGTTGAGTTTACAGCCGATGTCTTCGACGGCTTATTTTGACTAAAGTAATCCCTTAAGGCCAGTTTTCACATGTGTAATACCACTTTTGACAGAACATTTTTGTTTTTTTTGCTGATAACCGTCAATTGTTGCGTGACCAGTCGCTTTAAGCTGGGACTAGAGAAATGAACACAAGATAAAAAAGGTGGGCGTTATTGGCGTTACAGAAACACTTCGATTGCTTTATTGCTCTGACGCAGTTTTATCTCTGCATCATAAAGCATAAGTTCTACTGCATGCATTGCATCTTGCGCAATTTGCACTGGTAGCTCTCTGAGACGCGCACCCTTGCGCCACAGCTTCATGGCTTGTGCCCTCTCTTGCATTAGTATAAAGCAAGTGTGATCTGTGATTCATGCGTAAGAATGTTTTAAGGTTGCAATGTTACTTCATAAAGCACTGTTTATTAAAAAAACAGTGTGAGAACGACAATGTAGAAACAGAAGAAACAAGACAGAACACTGACTTTCATCTGATGTTTGTGATTTTGAGCCCTATGGAAGAAACAAATAGAGTAACTGAAGCAATTGATATAGCACAATTAAAAGATGAATGTGTTAATAGGGCATCTAACTCTCTGTGAGAAATACATGGGCTTTTCATCTTTGAAACGGACACTCGTGTTTGGGGACAGGGTGATGATGTGGTGATGTTGACGTCGAATATTGCGGTAGTTGCATGGGTTCTGTCTGTCATAGTATAAATGTGCCCACAATAAAAAAACATTGTTTAAAGTCAGTGCTCTATCCTATTTCTTTGTTTCTACCTTGTCATTCTCTCACTAATTTTTTACTATGTCGTAGTACCAACTTGACCAAGCATTACCCTTTTAAAGTGTTGTATTGTGTAGTAAGCGCAGGATTGTAAGAAAAAATCTGCAAGTTTATCCTCTATGTCTTACGGTATATTTCACCTAGCACCATCGCAGCTCCTTTGTCGTCTTGACGAGCGTAACCTGTAGTGAAGTCTACATATTGCTTAAATGTACAGAAAGAGATTCTTTTCAGAAAGTTTTGATTGTGATCTCTCAACAGAAGTACCCACAATAATTTTTCTGTTTACACACCATTTTGATGGTGGCTGCTCTCTTGAGGTAGTTGCTGAAGCATCCCTGCAGAAGAGTGCCGTAATACTATACAACTTATGAAGTGTTCCAATTGCATGAAGCAGAATCTATTGTGAAAACATTAAACACATTCTCCAAATGTGCTAGAAACCGAAAAAAGTAGTTACAAAACATGTTTGTAAGATTTAATAGTTTAGCAGTCTATGCATGCGCTTGATTTGTCATTACTTAAGCGGATTCATAAAGGTTTTACTCATTGTTGCAGGTGTCCACACCAGTCTCCTCATCCATATCACAGGTACGTTCAGGTTCCGCTGCATGGTTTGGCCGAGGCGGTGATCTGCAGTGATAAAACTTCTCTCTATGTATTTGATGATGCCACTAGTGCATAAACTGTTTTAGGCATTCTTTGAGAGTTAAAATGTCAATATAATTGCACTCAACACGAGGTTTAATCATCATAAGAAATCACTTGCGTTAGTTCTTGATTAAGCACTGCTGTATGGAGGGTGTGCATACGCTAGTTTAATGTGGCTATTATGTTATTGGATTGCTATATAGGCTGCGCATATAAATTAGAACAAGAGATATCTCAGTGGCTGTGTGAATGAAATTTATAGTCAATCTTAAATGGATGTGCAAATGATGTGTCTGATGAAACTGTGCATGCTGTAATTATGCTTCTTGAACACATGCTGCACACGACTTTCGCAGCATAATTTTACTGCTACGATTGAGTGAATGCTTCACATTATTCAGCTCATTTGTATTGCAATCAGCGCTGGGCACTCACTCATAACGAAATGACTTGAATGTGCTGCCAGTGTGTGCAGATAATGCATTAGTTTGCCTTATTGCAGCCTGTCGCTGATGAATACTTTGCTTTCTCAGAAATATTTACCGTTTCACAATAACCACATTCACACAGAAGCAATGCCTGTGCCCTCATGTATTCTTGTGTGCTTCTGTTCAGTGTTGAGTGCTGAATGTATATTTAAAAAAATTCAGCGCTTAGGGCGAGCTAACAATTTCAACACCACCCCTTCAAGCATGCTTGTATTTTTAATAATATTGCAAAGTGCAGTCACCTAGCAATAAAAACTAATATTTCGATGTTTAAGTCCATGCGTGTAAAATTTCAAGTGCATGCACATGGTACCGAACACTTTTGCGCAAGCTTACTTCTCGTTAGCCTCGTGTGCTGTGATGTGGCTGCTGCAAGAGAACATGCAATATGTGATTCTGGGAGTGCTATTGTGCACACCTTTTGAGCATTTTTGCTGTGTTGCCATATTATAAGTACTTATGCTGCTTTCTCGTAATTATTATGTGTAATGCTTGCCTAAGAACAGCCCATGACACATGCAAGCTAAGCGATCTCTCCAGACTTCTGATTTTGTATTAGGCCTTCTTTCTTTCGGTGACTGAGAACTTTGAATGACAAAGAAGAACAATCAATTCTCTCCTTCTTATTGTTCTGTCTTCAAACTTCTGTTTTCTGAAGCTGTCCACGTGGCACTTGTACGGTATGCTGTATTTTTTGTTTCATTACCTTTGGTCTATGGCACTCATGTTGCACAGTACCTTGAAAGAATAGTGCACAGAGTTATTCTTCGTAGCTGTAGCCACAATTCGACACCAAAACAGCCCATTATCGCTATGTTCATGATCATAAACATGCCCATTGTAAATTACCTCCCAGGACTTCTATATTTATGTGCAGTGTTTTGAACCGTCCCACCCACCTAGTGTTTTGGACCGTCCACCTACATGTGCACGACATCACAGCTGACGCAATAATTAATTGCGCAATGACTTATGTACTCTGTTTCATAAAGGTAAGCTTGTCTGCCAAGCTATTGTAACAAAGAGGCTGTTTATGCTGTCGGCAACTGAATTTCACTTGTAAAAAGTCGATTTCATGAACCATCACATGAAACTTTATCACCTTCACAGTGAAGCTTTTTAGGCATTACTGCATTGTGCAAAACTCCACAGGGGAGTATATGCCATTGGGATCGGCAAAGCGCCAATGCTTTGAACAGCGGGAGCGTATGTTGTCAAACAAAAGAAAACATGTTAAATAACTTGAAAAGAAGAATGAAACTAACTAGAGCAAGGTGAAAATTTTCGAGAAAAAGAAATGAAACAAATATAGTACATGCATAAAAGTGTAACATAGGGAGAGCGAGAGCAAGGAAAGTATAAGAAGAAAATAAAGAGACCAAAACATGAAAACATACCAACACATAGAAGCAGACATAATGAAATGGACTTTAAAATATAGGAACAAAAAGCAGAAACAAACACGAGGCACAATAGGAAGCCTAGAAATATAACCTCTGGGAAGAAAGAGGAATAAACTAGGGATAAAGTCACCAATAGACAAACACAGGAGAGGAAAGGAACGATTGTGAAGAAAGAAAAATTATATATGTGGGCCAAATTAGACAGAAATAAATTCTCCCATCTGTGCTTTCCTTCAGTGTTCGCCTAGCCACTAGAACAATACCATATCTTTTTTTTTGCAATCGCATGTCGTTTGACATCGACAGCCTATCTGATTGACGAATTCGCAAATTTGAGAGTGCTGATTAACATGGTTTGTATGTCTTAACTACACTCTCGTTTATGAAGCGCACAAAATGCGCTCAAAGCAGAAGCTACTTTGCATTCTTTTTTGAAACAGTACACCTGAAATATATAGGCAGAATTACGCTAACAACCCGCCCCCCCCCCCCCTCCGTCACCGCCCGCTCAATAATATGCATTGCAAAGGCCAAACGTTCTCAAAATCACACATTTCTTGGCCAAACGATGATGTGCAAACACAGCAAGGTGTATGCGCGAGGTGAGTCGGGAACCGCGAGCAGTATTTCGAACGTCTGTGCTTTAATATCAGCTATGCAATATTCTGTCACGTAGATTTTGATGTTAAACTCAGAAAGTCGCGAAAATAAACGTGCACACAACTGCGCTCGCATACATTATGTATCATATTTGATGAAAGCACATGTGCTTTCATCAGATATGATACATCCTCCTTCCAAACAGTTGACGAAATTAATGCCGCTGGCTTGTCTGCTGGAACTGTTGGTCATAATCCAGACGCTCTGGCAGCCGCGTCTGGTCGTCCACTGCATCTCAGTGGTTGAGGCGACAGCTGCTGAGCTTCCGCGGGCGAGGCTGCGGTGGTCGATGACGCCTCACCTTGAACGCGGGAACGGAACACGTATCACTCGAGTATTTCATTTTGTTGCTTCAGGCAGTAATCTTCGAATTTGAGAATTTTGGTGCTGAAATCCTCCTTGTTTTCTTCTCCGCTGAACACAAAATTGTTGAAAACGCCCAAAGCTTCCTCCCCCGCAACGCTGAGAAGCAGAGCCGTTTTCGCTGCTTTCGACCTCAGATTAGCTTGGCATGCCATCGCTTGCAGAAAAAATTCGAACTGCTGACGAAACCGCGTCCAGCTCCTTCCTTCATCAGCTGTTAAACGTAGCGGTTCAGGCGGCCTCAGGTGATCCATGTCGTTGCTTATACGTTGCCCACTTCTGACACCATGTTTCTGGTAAACAGATGTCTAACTTGCAAGACATACGCTTATAAGCAATCATCGGAGCCTTTATTATTGCAACCAACACCTACTCAGCCATAGTACCATATCGGTGTCAATCTCTTTCAGTACTCGGGAAGACATTATTTGTGTGCCTATGACATGATGTACGATTTTTCTGAGGTGGAGCTACTGCCCGATACAACAGCCAGTACTGTCATCGATAGACTGAGTGCAATATTTTCAAGGTACGGGATACCAGCCAAGGTTTCTACTGATAATGGCCCACAGTTTAGCAGCCAAGAGTTCATTATTTTCACAAAGCGTTACGACTTTAAGCATGTGAAATCAAGCCCGCAGTACCCGCAATCGAACGGGCTCGCAGAAAAGGGTGTACAAGTTGTAAAACGCATCCTAAAGAAAACAAAAGCTGCAGGAGAGTGTTTCTGGCTGGGCTTGTTGAATTACAGGGCGAGTCCTGTTGAAGATGGCTGTCTCCGGACGAACACTGGCAAGGAAGGCGGCTGCGCACACCATTGCCGGACTTCGATCCAGTGTCATCCACGCTCGTCAAGAAACACCGGCAGAGAATTCATCATAGGCGCACCCTACCTGGCCTCTGCGACAATGACGTGGTTCGTTTGAATGGGACATCATGGGCAACGAAAGCCAAAGTGATCGGATCAGCCGGCCTACGGTCTTTCTACGTACGCACAGAGAACAACACCGTGCTGAGGCGCAACCATCGGCACCTTCCGGTGATGAAGAAACCATATAGTGTTGATTCATCAGACGACGAAGATTTTGCCAACAACCACATTTCATTTCAAGGTGAGGCGTCATTGACCACCACAGCCTCACCCGCGGAAGCTCAGCAGCCGTCGCCTCAACCACTGAGACGCAGTCGACGACAGACGCGGCCGCCAGAGCGCCTGGGTTATGACCAGCAGTTCCAGCAGACGAGCCAGCGGCGATAATTTCGTCAACTGTTTGGAAGGAGAATGTATCATATCTGATGAAAGCACATGTGCTATCTACATGCATGATTGCCTGGTGCGTACTCCTGGCCCTCACCCTTTCTAACCCTTTCCACCTTCGACTATAACGACCAGTGCAGAATAAACGATGAGATTCACTTGTTTCTCGACAACCCAGCTGTCCAGTCTGTTCATTACACACGCGACTAAAACAGATTACAGTCAATACATCTAATTCAAACTAACCATGTCACCTTGCAGTTGAAACACCAATATTTTTATTGTTCATTCATTGACAACACCAGCCATGCAGCACAGGATGGTTTTTGCTTCTATAGCTATTCAAACACAAAATCTCGGTACTTACTCGACATGCCAAACATGTTTCCGATCTCTGCCCGAGCCCAGTCCTTCTTCGTCCGATCTTTAAAAGAGGGGTGCCGCTTGTCATACAAATATGGGTACATAGTTATCGCGTCGATGAGAAGCTCGGCCAAGAACTCAAAGCTTGCCATGGTGGCATTCGCCTGACGCCAGGAAACATCCGTGGAGGAACGCGCTCGTCGTTCGTACGTCGTGGCACTAAGCCAGGGCAATTAGAAAAAAAACAAATGTACGTGGAGCCCGGATGTAAACAAAGCCTAACGTCACTTCTGGTCTTCGCTGATTGGTTCCAACTGTTTTGCGACTGTAGTCGCACGACCAGAAAATTGGTCACGAAGTGACTATTCAAAGCAGTCACTTTGCGATTATTTGCGACCTTTCGTGACTGCTTGCGACGAGTCGCAAACGGACGCGTGACCAGTCGCTAATGGTCGCGAGACCACTCCTAGTCACTGGTGTGCACCAGCCCTAACACGTAGTATCTACCCAGAAACGCCGACAATACACATGGGCAATTATACGCGCGAGCGTTAATAAATACCTGACATCGGTAGCGTCAATCCGACGAATGCTAAGAGTAATTGTCAGTGTCCCAGCTGTAATCGAACCCAAGCAATCTGCGTAGCAATGAAGCATTTTACCGCAGAGCTACACCAGGTCTTAGAACTAGTTTTCAAATAGGGCCTAATGTTTTTGAATCATAAAAAGTAATTGCAGTCTTTCCTGCTCTACTTTAGAAACGTACATATGTATTCCTTCGACACAGCCATCACTTCGGGTTAACGTCAATTGGGATTAGTTGCCACGCACTGAAGTTGGTTAATGTAGCAGTGGCCAGGGCAAGCATTCTCGTGAGCATCAGCGCTTCATATCAGCTTCTGGTGTTGCTAACAAGCACGTTCCAGTTGGTGTCCTTTGCACAAAGAGAAATAAATAAAAGGAAAAGACAGGGAGGTTAACCTAGACGAGCTAGTTTGCTACCCTGTACGGGGGTGGGGAAAAGTTTCGGAAAGAGAATAGAAATAGAGAGATAAAAATAAATTAAAAAAACCGCATGCGCACACATTCAGGGAGTTTCGATCACAGTCGTTTGGACAGGCTGGGTTAACGCAAGAAGCGCAGGAGCGCCTTCACAGCCTTCTTCTGCGACATAAAGTCCTGTCGGCAGCGCAGAATTCTTTCTTCCGAAAGAGGCTGGTTGTCCAGTTCATCTAGTGCATTGCAGAGGGACTGTCTCTGCAAGCGGTATTGTGGGCATTCACAAAGAATGTGCCAAGTTGTTTCATGACTGCCACAATGGTCGCATGGAGCTGTGTCAGCCATTCCTATGCGGAACGCGTACGCATTAGTAAATGCGAAGCCCAACCATAATCTGCACAGCATAGTAGCGCCTCGTCGACGTAATTCCGGAGGAGTTCGAAGACTTAGAGTTGGGTCCAATGTACCTTACCGTGCATGGATGAAATGTGACTCGTTCCATGGTGACGTGGTGCGCTTGCGAGCAAGCATGCGGAGTTTTCGTGCAGCGTCAGTTCTGGAAAGAGGAATTGATATTTCATCGCTTTCAGTATGGGCAGAACAGGCAGCTTGATCGGCCCGTTCATTGCCAGTTATTCCACAATGACTTAGAAGCCATTGAAAGGCTATTTCATGTCCTTTCTCAATGAATTGGTGAGTCTTTTCTGTAATCTCAAATACCAGCTGTTCGTACAGGCCGTGACGTAAAGGTGATAGAAGGGATTGCAGTGCCACCTTTGAGTCACTGAAAATTGTCCATTTTTGTGGCTGTTCATCGCTGATGAATTGCAATGCGGCACGAAGAGCTGTGAGCTCTGCTCCTTTTAATGTCGTAAGGTGGGGGATCTTGAATTTCCTTGTCCTGTCTTTTATCGGTTTAACAAAAGATGCAGTTGAACTCTTCTGTAAGACAGAGCCATCGGTGTATACACGTATACAGCCTTGATACGTCTCGTATAACAAGAGCACAGTAAGCTGTCTAAGAGCAGGTGACGACATAACTGCTTTTTTCTGGATGCCAGGTATAGTTAGCCTGATGTTAGCTTTAGTCTGGCACCAGGAAGGAGTCGAAGGCCTGGCAGCGGGCGTGAAGCATTTTGGCAAAGAATCGCAATATGTGGTGACCGTTTGGTGAAATGACAAACGGGGTCTCTCTGCTGGTAAAGAGGCTAGGCGGTGGCAGCGTGTCCGAGCAATATGCCTTATATGTGTCCTGAGTGCCTCAACATCGATAAGTGTCGTGATGAGGTGGTCACCGGTGATAGCTATAGTAGCCAATGTCGACGCACTACGAGGCAAGCCGAGGCAAATTCGGAGTGCCTGGGACTGAACACTCTGTAGCGTTCGAAGGCTTGTTTTGCTTGCATTGGTCAATGCCGTAAACTGTACCGCAGGAAACCGAGAAAAACTCTGTACAGCTGTAGCATTGTACTGGGAGACATTCGCCAAGTCTTCCCTGCAAATAACTTTAGTATATTACAGATGTCCATTAACCGTTTCTTCATGTACGAAACGTGATCGCTCCATGAGAGATTCCTGTCAATTATGACGCCCAAAAACTTGTGCGATCAACCGTATGGTACAGTTTGACCATTCATGCTTATAGTGTACTTATCCATAGGCTTTCTAGTAAAAGCTACGAGGGCGCATTTCTCGGAAGAAATTTCCAAGCCTCGATTTCGGAGGTAGCGTAATGTTTCAGTGGCAGCTTTTTTAATTCTCCCTTGTAACGGCAGGCGTGTTACAGCCGATACCCAAACGCAGATTTCATCTGCGTACATTGATAGCCTGACCACGCTTGGCAGATGCTCAGTGAGAGCAAATAACGTAAGATTGAACAGCACAGGGCTGAGTACGCCACCTAAGGAGACGCCACAGTGGCTGTAGTATGAAGAGGTTAGACCGTATTCAGTGCTCACAAAGAAGGATCGCATTGACAAATAACTACGTATACAGCGATACAACTGACCACCTACTCCTATATCTTCGAGAGCGGTGAGAACAGTTTCATGCGTAACGTTGTCATACGCCCCTTTAACGTCTAGGAACAAAGATGCGCAGAGACGCTCACGGCCTTTCTCGTGTTGGACGTGAGTGACCAGGTCGACTACGTTGTCTATCGATGCTCGACCACGCCGAAAACCTGCCATGGCATCTGGGTAGATGTTGTTACACTCCAAAAACCACTCGAGGCGTCCCAGGATCATCCTCTCCATAACTTTGGCTACACAACTAGCCAATGCGATCGGATAATAAGATGAGAGCTCCAACGGTGACTTGCCTGTTTTTAGAAGTGGAACTAGGCGACTTGTCTTCCAGCTTGTCGGGAGCGTTCCATCTTGCCAGGATTTGTTGTACAACTCCAAAAGCAGGATTCTCGCGCGTTCACCCAGATGACACTAGGCCCTATAAGAAATTATATCGGGCCCTGGTGCCGACGTGCGTCCACACAAAGCTAGTGCTGCTCTGAGCCCTCCATTGAAAAAGGCATATCCATGCAGGAATCCAGTGTTTGATGACAGTTAGTCGAGGGCAATAGGCTATTGGGCACTGCGAGTGGCCCAGATACTCTGGCACAGAAGTCTTCTGCCACGTCAATGCTGCGTCTTTGTTCAGAAAGTGCGAGAGCCCTGAATGGTGACCACTGAGTGGGTTTTGTGTAAAGACCTCGTACCGTCTTCCACAATTGGGATGAATGTTTTCGTGGGTCAAGTGACTCGCAAAAAACAGTCCAACTTTGTGGCTCGAGTTTAATTATACGGCGCTGAATCTTCTTTTGTATACGTCGAGCAATCCGTAAGTCTTCTATTGCGTACGTGCGTCGGTATCTTCGTTCAGAACGCCATCGGATTGCTGGAAGTCGTTTTAGCTCGACGTCGAATTCCGTTACTTTGGGAGAGCAGGTGAAAGTACACGTAGTATTGTGTATTGTTCTTTTAATTATCTCATCTATGTCGGGAGATATGTTTGCTTCACATTGCTCTTCCATGCGAGACTGGAATTTCAACCAGTCCACTCTCTGAACACTATCGCGTACCTTAGCATGGGACAATCCTTCAATTTTGACGTAAGTGGGAATGTGGTCACTTTTATGCGTTTCTATGTCTGGAAACCACTCAGTATGCCTGACGAGGCCTCGTGAGACAAAGGCCAGGTCAAGGCAGCTGCTGTAGTTTGAACCACGTAGGAACGTTGGACTGCCATCATTTAGCAAGAAAAGTTGGTTGTCGGAGGCGAAGGACACCAACTTTCTCCCTTTAACATTAGTCTTTGAACTTCGCCAGATTGTATGATGGGCGTTGAAGTCACCAATGATAATGCATGAGTGAGAAGTCGCTGACAAGATACCTTGTAGTCTTGTATGGTCGAAACGACTTGACGGAGAGAGGTAGGCACCCACAACCGTGATGGTAAATCTTCTTTTCACTGTTTTACTTATATATTGATTGTCGTCTTGGGGGGGCACCGGATGATGGGTGTAGGTAAGGTCACGGCGAGTAAACATCAGAACTTTGTTATTGTCCGCAGTTGTAGACGACATGAATGACTCATAACCACAAAGTCTGATTTTTTTTTGTAAATTTGGCTCGCAGATGACAATGATAGGGAACTTATTGGTCTACAAGAACCGATGAAAATCGGCGATGCATAACCTCAGTTCCCGGGCATTCCATTGAATAATCGCAGCCTTTCGGACCTCTTCTCTGAAAGACAGTGGCTGGTGAGCGATTGTTTACTCAAGCGCTGCCAGTACTGGACTCAAAGCGTCTATTAATTGCAATGCACTTCTCGCTGACGGTGTGTGCATGTTGCTTAACAACAAGCTAATGGCGATAATCAAGGGACGCGAAAGAGTGCAAATAGTGGTCATAGAAACATCTTCAACTCTTCAGCATATTGCTGGGCATGCAACAATTCAACATATAATTAGCGTATTTCATGACAAGACGCTCAATATTATCACTAGCAAAACAAGACCTACAGCCAGGAGTTCACCTGAACCACAGCAACGAAAGTGCTCTCTTTCTCTTCGCAGCCGAAAACAAGTATGAGCCACAGCAGCTCATTCATAAATGGTGGCATTACCCCCCTCTCCCAAGAAGCATTGTCTCGATGCTGTACATGAAGGCAAAAAAAAATTGGGACAAAAATTACCATGCGAGCAAAATGAATGGCGAATGGCGGAATAACGTAGTTGGTTATGGTGTCAAGAGTTAGATAATAAATAAGAAAAATAGGAAGGAATGAAAGAAAAAAACTCAACGATAAAAAGACACGAAAGACCTAAGAAAGCCAGTCACTCACTGGTGATTCACAGCGCGAAGAGTATGGTTTGAGCCAAGAAACGTGATTGATTGATTGATTGATTTGTGGGGTTTAACATCCTAAAACCACCATAATATTATGAGAGACGCCGTAGTGGAGGCTCCGGAAATTTCGACCACCTGGGGTTCTTTAACGTGCACCCAAATCTGAGCGCACGGGCCTACGACATTTCCACCTCTATCGGAAATGCAGCCATGAAACGAGAATGACTTCCGTTCCATTTGTGGGGTGAAACGGGAACGTCTCGAAGTGCCTTTTGGGAGAACTTTGTAAGTGACGTCACTGAGACGTCGTAAGACCTCGTAAGGGCCGAAGTAGCGGCGAAGAAGCTTTTCTGAACGGCCATGCTGTCGGATAGGGGTCTACACGCATACTTCATTTCCAGGATTGAAAAGAACTTAACGGTGACAAAGATTGTAGCGGCGCGCGTCTGCGGTTTGGTGATGTTGAATACGGTGACGAGCAACTAGACGGGCCTCTACTGCGCCCTGCGCGAATTTGGCGGCATCCGTGTGGCATATTCGTAAGTTGCCGGGCAGGAGCATGCCGTCGAGCATCATCGTGACCTCGTGAGCGTGGACTAAGCGAAAAGGTTTGAAACCAGTGCTTCCTTGAACAGCATTGTTATACGCAAAAGTTGCGTAAGGAAGTATGGCATCCCAGTTCTTGTGATTGATGTCCACATACATTGACAGGATGTATGCGATTGCCTCATTGAGTCGTTCAGTCAACCTGTTTTGTTGCGGGTGGTAAGCCGTTGTTTTAGGATGTTCCGTTGCACTTAATGGCAAGACTTCTTGCAGCATCTCTGTGATGAAAGCTGTCCCACGATCAGTTACGACGACAGCTGGCGCACCGTGACGTAGGACGATGCTGTTAACGAAAAATTGGGCGACATCTGCTGCGGTGGGTTTTGGAGGTGCCTTTATTTCACAACTCACAATTTTTGCTCATTGCCTAGAGCGTCAATAGAAGCTATTCTTCAACCAGATCAGGGGTGCAACAGCCTAAATAAAGTTTGGAAATATTTATGCAGCGCAAAAATATTACTTTCTGAACACTAAAATGTTTTAGTGGCTAAAGTACTCGGCTGCTGACCCGCAGGTCATGGGATCAAATCTCGGCAGCGGTGGTTGCCTTTCCGATGGAGGAGGAAGTGTTATTTCGGGGCACGTTAAAGAACCCCAGGTGGTCAAAATTTCCGGAGCCATCTAATAAGGCGTCTCTCGTAATCATGGGGTGGTTTCAGTACGTTAAACCCCTTAAATCAATCGTCAACAGCTATGCAGCATGAATTCCGCGAGCTTTTTTTCTGTGGTACCCCACTCATCGCCTTCACTAGTTTCCTCGATGTAAACTTTCACCGTGGTTTTTAACAGATTGTATGGTCATTGACTTTATAAAAACTTCGGCAAAGTAAACCATGCACTGCTTTATCATAAACTAAACGTTGCAAACATTAGCTCGGCTATAGATAACTGGATTCGTGTCTTTTTGACATAACGTGTTGCATTTGTCACCGCTAACGACGCTAACTCCTCATTTCTTCCTGTTGATTTCGGCGTTGATTCTGTGCTTGGGCCACTACTATTTCTAATTTATAATAATGACTTGCCCAATATTGTTTGCACATGACTGCATCGTGTATAGAACATTAACTTATGCTGCAGACATTTAACTAATCCAGAAAGATCTTAATAACACAAATGAGTGGTGTCAATATCAGCAAATGGAATCAAACGTTAAAAATGTAAAAGTATGAAGACATACCGTACTGCAATGACCTCACCGATTTACGCACTTAATAGCACTTCGTAACATCATACAAATACTTGACTGTGTATATTACTAACAAATTATGGAAAACTCATATTGATCACATTGCTACCAAGGCCACTGACACATTATGATACTTTAACCAGAATTTTCCTCAAGCTCTATCATCACTAAAACTACTACTGTACACAACTTTCATTCGTCCAAAACTCGAATATGCATCGTCAGTATGGAACACTGGCTATGAGAACTATATAAAACTACTGAAAAGGACGAAATCGCTCAGTCCGTTTCATTGTCAACCACTACCGAAGAACTGCGCAGTGTTAAAACATGAAAGACATCCTACACCTTCCGCCGCTATCAAACCGTAGAAAAAATCTCGACTCTGTTTTGTCAGTAAAATCCACAATATAGCGCATGTTTACATACGATACTCGTTCAGCCACCACCATACATTTTATCGCTCATAGATCTTCGCGAAGATGTAAACAATCCACTCAGTAACACCATTGCCTTTACATAGTCATTTTCTCCCAAACAAGAAGGGATTAAAACAACCTTCCTGCAACACTCACAAGCATAACAAACACACAGGAAATTCAAAATCGCTCTTGAGAGCTTTATCTCAAATAACTGCTGTTTTTGTTTGACACCATTGATTGCTAAATGCTTCTGCTATGCTTCTAAAATTTTAAAAACTGTTACTTTTGTGCGTTTTGTTTTTTACCATTATCACGGCTTAATTATTTTTCACGTTTTAATTTTTTCCTTTCGGCAGTTTATTGAGTGGATGTATATTCAACGAGCTCTTATTCTATGACACCCGAGGCAAAGAGGTGTTTTGATCGCTGCAATAATAATTACGCCTACTTTTGCCTTTGTTTTGTGCCTCACGATTGTTAAGTGTCACCATGATAATTTCTATTGTATATTATGTACCTATAGTCAAGTAGTTATTTTGCACCAACTTTTTACACTCCCCTCTTCAATGTACATTTGTACCCTGAGAAATTTTGAAACACGACAATAATAGCAAAGAACTTAAGCAATCGTTATTTTAAAATACAGTGACAGCTTCCGTCTATTTAGGGCACCAGAAAACCACGCCCTATAATTTTTTTCAAAGTTTTCAAGTAAACGCGTGCATTGTATGCAGAATGCTGCTTGATCAACCATTCTCTAGGTGGAAGTACAACAAGCCGCCAGTGCTTCACAAATTCCAAGAAACAATTCATCCTCGCCTTTCGGGCTGGCACGTGGCATCAAGAAGCTCAGTGCCATGGGCAAAATAATGTGCTGCGAATGGTCAAGCAATCACCTATGACATAGGGTTAGTCTGCAAGAAGCTTTGCACGCCACTTGCTTGTCGTGATGCCCGCATGCATGCGCGTTCTTGCAATTCAGGTACTGTGGCAAGTAACACAGGGTTCATACCGGCAAGATCCATATAAGCACGGGCCGGAATGGTAACGCGATTCGCCAACAAGCACATAGTTGACAGAGGGAACAGTCGAGGCAATCGAAACTAGACTGTGTATGGAGCAGCATGTATTCAATGACGTATGCCGCGCAAGATTGGGAAAAGTGCTCGGCAAGAGGGCAAGGTAGCTCCGCGAGAGGTACCAATGGAGGGTAGTGAAAGAAAAAACGACAGGAGTGATCATTTTGCTTAGATAAGCGATTGCGTTGAAATTTGTTATTGCAGCACCGTTCGAAAAACATTTTCCCGGCTCCATGGTCGTTGTGCACTCACGCACAACTTCCCAACAAAAGCTGAATTTGCCCTCTGGGTGGTTATATAATGCATCTGGTTTCTGGCTGCAGGCAGTATAGTACATATTGCGTGCAAGCACTATACTGTTAATGAAATATTCCTTGCCGCAAAGCTGTGAGATTCGAGGCCTCAAAATCAAGTGGCACTTGTCTAGACCAGCAATGCTATTGCCACTGATGCATATTGTGAAACGTGGGACTCTAGTGAAGCTTGGCATATTGTACTTTTTTTTTCATTAGGATGCCACAAAAAAACCTAGTTTTATGCATTTGTGCGCAGAAGCAGCGTTACGCGTTGAGGTGTAGCGGGCGTTTATATTAATAAAACCACATGAAGCTAACAGACAATCTCATGAGAAATTCAGGAAAATTATGACTAGAAATTTCATAAAGTGTTTCTCACTCGCCGCGAGGGAAATTCCAAATGTACATAAATATATTGTCTGGCTTACTAAACAAGAAAAAACAAAAAAAGTAACTCAGACCTCCTTTGGTTGACTTCTAAGCTAACCATGCCAGTAGCAACACAATCACCACCACTACCACGTTATTTGCTACGAAGTAATTTACATAAATGTTGATGCCACTTCTATTTACTCGCATTGATGTCACGAAGCTTTTAACCGTCGCTGTACATTTTATCTAATGCATATAGCAAGTTACGCAAACTTTGTCTAGCGTTCTAACCCCCCCCACACAGAACTGCCACTAGCTACAATGGGCCAAAGCTCCGCATAATTTTGTCCTCGCTGAACCCAAAGCAGACTGCAGCAGTCGTTCTTGTTTTACGTGAACCGTTAATACGGGGCTAGGCAAAATGGTGCGACCTGTGCCACTTGTATGCACCACACAGCTGGCATTGCCGATTCAATGCACATGTTTGACATGTACGCGCATAAAATTAGCCTTGGTGACAAGCAGGCACTTTCTCTCTTTTTTTTCTGTGCTGAATCGCATGTATGTATGAAAACTGTTGTATGTGAATAGATGTAGTTATTTTTTGGTAAATTATAAATGGGAAAATGTTCAGACGTTGTATATATATGGACATTGTTGACATAGATGCGTGTGAATATACTATCTCTCTCTCTCTCTCTCTTTATAGATATATGTATATATGTATATATTATATTATTGAGAACTAACGGACAGTAATACCAATCAATGTATAGGGGAAGTTATTAGAACCAATGGATTGTAAATAAGAAGAAAGAAACGTGGGTGAAAGATAACCAGTCGTGAGCAGGAATCGAACCAATGACCTTCGAATAACGCGTTCGATGCTCTAACCACTGAGCTATCACAGCGGCCTTCCCTCCATCCACTTTTTGGGGTTTATATGTGATATTAGAAGTAGGAGTGTCAGTCAGCGCCATCTATAAGCCAAGCGACGAGTGTGAAACATTTTTTTATGTGCATGTGTGGCGTCACGAAGCACGTGAACTTATTACGAGCGCGCAGCTGATCAATGGTCACTCGTATACAACCTAATGACACCAAGTCTGCCAGTACGAGACCCTCGTTAATGAATAAGGGAAGAAGTGTATACCTAAGGGCTCGTTTTTCTGTGTTTTGACACAACATTATTGAGATCTAACAGACAGTAATGCCAAGGAATGTATAGGGGAAGTTATTGGAACCAATGGAATGTAAATAAAAACAAAGAAAAGTGGGTGAAAGAATAACCAGCCGTGAGCAGGAATCGAACCTACAACCTTCGAATAACGCGTTCGATGCTCTAACCACTGAGCTATCACAGCGGCCTTCCCTCCATCCACTTTTTGGGGTTTATATGTGAATTTAGAAGTAGGAGTGTCATCAGCGCCATCTATGGGCCGTAATAAGTTCACGCGCTTCGTGACGCCACACATATGCTTAAAAAGAGTCGCTTGGCTTTCACACTCGACGCCGAGACAAAAGCACTTCCCAAAGGCAGTGCATCTGAGGTAGCTAAGTTCTTCGTAGAAAATATCGTCCTACGTCACGGTGCCCCGGAGGTCCTTATTACCGACAGAGGAACGGCATTTACTGCCGACTTAAATGAAGCGATCTTCGCATACAGCCAGACAAACCACAGCCGGACGACAGCGCACCACCCACAGACGAACGGCCTCACCGAGTGGCTTAACAAGACGATCGCCGTCATGCTGGCAATGTACGTCGATAGCGAGCACAAGACGTGGGACGCCATTCTTCAGTACGTGACCTTCGCATACAACATGGCGGTGCAGGAGACGACGCAGATATCTCCATACAAATTGGCCTACGGAAGGAGCCTGGCAACGACGCTCGATGCCATGTTACCCAATGTCACCGACGAAGAAAACCTCGATGTGAGTGAGTACCTTCAACGCGCCGAAGAAGCCCGACAACTCGCACGTCTCTGTATCAAGAATCAACAGACGACCGACAGCTGCCGTTACAATTTTCGACGACGCTTCGTGGAATACCAGCCCGGTGAACGTGTTTGGGTGTGGACGCCGATACGGCGACGTGGACTAAGTGAAAAGCTTCTGCGACGGTACTTCGGACCGTACAGGGTGATTCGACGTCTCGGCCTACTTGGTTACGAGGTTGTCCCCGACGGCATCACGAACTCTCAACGACGCCGATCGCGACCTGAAGTCGTCCATGTCGCGCGCCTCAAGCCGTTTCATTTGCGTTGACAAATTGAAACAGTGTTTTTTGTATTATTATTGTATCGTAATTTATTCATTGTACTTTCTTGTATCATTGTTGAAGCTTCATCTTTAGTTAAAGCATCGAGACGATGCCTTTTTCAGAGGGGGGCATTGCCACGTTCCATTTCTTAAGTTATTTTGTCGCCCCGAAACACTACACAATTCTCAGCGCAAACCGCGCCTGCAGTTTTCTTGAAGCTTCAGGACTTTAGTAGATCATTTTAATAAGATCACACGCTCTCAGCGAACTGTACAGAGCAGGTCACGGGATCAAATCCCGGCTGTGGCGGCTGCATTTCCGATAGAGGCGGAAATGTTGTAGGCCCGTGTACTCAGATTTGGGTGCACGTTAAAGAACCCCAGGTGGTCTAGATTTCCGGAGCCCTCCACTACGGCGTCCCTCATAATCATATGGTGGTTTTGGGACGTTAAACTTCACAAACAACAACAACAACAACTGTACAGATTGTTCTGGAACCTACGCTACCGCCAGCGATAACGCTAGAACATTCAATGGCAAGAGTATAAATGCCGACGCACTTCGCCGCTTGTGAGTAGTTGATCGATTGCCGACGCTCCGTTCACTGCTATCTGTGCAAAACTGTTACTGTAATCGAACTTCCCGTGTACCGGGAACAGGTTCGCCCAAATAAACAGTTAAATCCATAACATGAAGTCTCCTGTCTTCGGTCACGTCATGACCCCGTGACACTATTCATAATTTGGCACCACGGAAAATCTGCTGTCATTTAGAGATGACATTATTTCAACCCACTCATCAATCTAGTTTACACACACCTACTCCAAGTCAACTACTAACTTTCTTGATGTTACTGTTCAAATTATTGAAAAATGCATTTCTACGAATCTATACAAAAAGCAATGAATCCGATCAATGTCTTCATTTTAAGAGTAGCCATCCGCATCACTTAAAAACACCCATCCCATACTCACAAGCACACCAATACCACCGAATTTTTTCGGACGTTTCAGATATCGAAGGTGATACCAAGGCTCTTAAAATGGCCCTTGTGGCAAAAAAGTACCCAGACAGAATTATTGATAATGCTATCAGCCGGGCACGTAGTTTAAATAGGAATAAAATTTTGTCGGGCACGACACCACGCATTCAAAAAACCAAAATAACCTTGTCGTCACATACTGGTCGACACTACCGCACTTCAACTAAATTCTTTCAATTTACTTTAACATTATACAGCTTAGTGCGCGTCTATCCTCAATTTTAACGGAGCCAGTACGAGTGGTTTACGGCGGCAGAAAGAACATAAAAAGCCACAAATTTGTCACAAAGGTGAAGCAATGAAAGCGATAGCAACAATTGGAAAGGTCCCGCGCAGAATGGAAAGCAGATCTAAACGGGCCCCGCGTTTGTCGCGTACAAATTACGCACAAAACGTACTCACAGGTACAGATGCACGCGAATAAGCGTCTCATTTCTTACTTTGGTGAGTCTGAAAAGCGCGCGCTTTTCGCGAACGGAGACTGCAATAATTGCAGTGATATTTGTGCGTCCGGTAACTACAGCAGAGTCTATCCATGTAAAGCCCGAGGCCTCCCATTTTCGCATGCTTGTCACCACGAGATCAGTATGCGCAAGGGAGCATCGCTTCCTTTCTCTAAGTAGGGCATGTACGTGTAGGAGATTAGAGCGGGCACTGCTGCGCGATGGGGTGACGTACTCTCATTGCACCATATTTCTAGTAATGCCGAAAACACAGCAGCGGTAAGTGGAAGAGATAAATAGCTTGCCGTTTGAACGGTGAAGAAGGCTATCCGGGGCGGCTCAGTGGTTCACGCCTCTCTTTCATGACGCAGAAGTCCCACGTACAATTCCGCGCGCTGCAGTGCTTTTTTATAAATTTTCTTTCTTTCTTGCGTTTTCATATATATAGATACGTATACATATATGATGCATGACATTGACGCCAAAGTCTATGCCGAAACCGGCGACGAAAACCAGCCGAGAGTGTCCATATAATTGCTATCTCAGTAAAAGACATTCTAGTTAGAGTTAAGACGACCGAAACTAAAAGCAGTGAATCGGGTTGTAAGCCGTACGGGAAACCGTGCTGCCCAGTCTGCGAACTCATGACCACAACAGGTGTTGCCAAGGCACCGTCCTCAGGCTTCACTTTGAAAATTAAGAACTTGCTGAATTGTGACAGCCAGAACGTAGTATACATGCTGCATTGAGATGTCTGTGGCCCGAAGTATATCGGTCAGACTGGTACGGCGTTTAGACTACGTTTCAATAACCACAAAGCCCACGCACGCACACTGCTGAATCTCTCTTTTTCAAAACATCTGAATTTGACAGTACACGCATTCGATAAAATACAAGTCACCCTCTTCCAGCCACGCTTCCGCGGGACTCGTGAACGGGAACAGAGAGAGCCATACTTCATCCTCAAATTTCGAAAACTAACACATGGCATCAATGAAATCATCAATCCCCTATTCTTCCTTAAGGCCTGCAGAGGTGAGATGGGACACGAGTTGAGTGTGGCTTAATCAATTTATTATTCCTCGACAGGCTTAAAAAAGCGACCAATAGTTATCCAGCAGAATGGACCAACTGAACATTTTTTCAAGTGCTGTTCGCAAATGTATATTTGTTTTATGACTGTTTCAGGTAATTTATTTTTCTTTTACTTTAACTATGTTTATAGTATAATAATATTTTTATTAGTAGTAGTAGTCGTTTCTTATTTCGGAATTACTCTTTTGTCGGTTTGAATTTGCCTGAGTTTCCAGAGTTGTTCACACTTCTCTCGCACATTATCAACGGATATTATGTCTTGCTAATATTTGGTCTAGTTTCACATTTCACATTTCTTTCTATTTTCGGCCATTACGTTTACTTATGCTTACCCTATTGTTTGTATGTGGGAGAACCCGGCCAGTGTCAGCCGGTTTCAATCACAAGTGCTTCGGTGAGTGGTAAAAAAGGGTTGGATGCATGCACGCCATCAAATTGACAACATGTGCCTTCTGGATCAAAATCAGACGATAGTTATACCACGAGAGCGGAACGACGACACAGAGACAAGGACACGAAGGATGCGAGCGCTCGTCTCCTTCGTGTCTAACTTGTCTCTGTGTCACCGTTCTAATTTGGCGCATAACTATCGTCATGTCATACCAACTAGCCCACCTCTCAGTTTTGTAAAATTTAGCTTGTACTTTTCAAACGCCCTTGTGTGTTTTCACAATATTTGCGCCGAAACCTACCTCCACCCTCCGTCCCCCATACACACATATGAAACGTGTAAGTGAAACACCTGTTTCCCCTTTTTCCAAAATGACCACAGAAGGGGCCAGATCGGGGGCTCTCTCAGTGGGAATCGCCCCTTTCTCCTCAAGAGTATTCATCTGCCACCCAAGCAGTGATGCCAATTTAGCGGATTCCCCGCTAAGTCTGGCGGATTTTACTTCATTTTGACGGCAAAAAAATCAGTCTAGCGGCTAGTGGATTTTCTGACGGGCCAGTCTTGTACATAGCGGGTTTCTGGCGGATACCTCACGCAGTGGACCGATTCAAAATCGCCCTGCAAGAAACCATTTCCGTGTTCTCTAAAAATGCGGAAATTGTTTAACTTCAGAGGCTCCTGTTCACTTGCTCCGCCTATCTCAGACAAACAAATCCGTGAGGTTTCAAAGCGGCGATCGCTTTTTAAGAAATAAATAACGGACGAGCTGCGATGCACCAATGTGTGGACTCTGCGCGCCCTCTGGTGTGAAGTTCACTCCTGTAAGGACGCCTGCAGCGAAAACCCAGTCGTTGAGCTGCCCGGATTTGCCATGTCAATGCTCGTGCTGCCGCATTCAAATGCCGAAGTAGACATTTAGCAGCTTAACATAGTAAAATCCAAGCTGGGGAACAAGCTGAAGCCAGAAACAACAAATGCGGGTTGAAGCGACACCAGAAAAGTTGTTTTGATTACGAGCTCCCCGCTGAAGTTGCTAGTGCAAACGGGACATCTCCAACGTATGCGCAATCAAGTCACCTGTCTAGTCCCTCAACAAGTACCAGCGGTCCTGTGGAGAGGGTGTCAGACGACAACAGCGGCGACAAAGACCTCGATGTGTTTTTCGTTGACCTGTGAGTTTTTTTTCATCAGTGCGAACATTAATAAGCTTTAGCCTCATCTGTGATGAGGTTCACCAATGACGACCACCGCAGCACTGAAGCCTCAAGTGTTCTAGTTAGACTCCTTGAAAGACTATTTTACATGTTATTTCAGCTCTCGTAGTTTTGAGGAGCTTTTAGAAATGATAAAGGTATGTATCATACGAAATTGCAGGGTTTTTTTAATAAAACAGGCCCTAGTGGGAAATTTAGCGGATATTTTTTAGAATCTAGCGGAATCTGGCGGATTTCTCATTGTTTTTTAGCGGATGTCTGACGCTCAGCGATGGCAACACTGCACCCAAGCTCACCAACGACGTCCCTCCACGACTTTCAACAGTGTGTCGCGTAAGCCGCTCTATCCCCCTCTTTTTTCTTTCTCTCAATTCTTTCCTCCTTACTCAACTTTTTTCTCTTTTTTTGTCACTCTTTTAAGTTTTTAGTTGGTTCATTTGGTTCCCGCTGTCTCTATTATTTACGGTTTGCCCAAACACACGAAACTTGCCCCACTATAAACGAGACCTATCTCAACCTTCTGTTTTTCGCTAGCTCCTGCCAATGAGACGAGAACTTTTTGACGCAGCATACGTCACCATTGTAAAACATTACTAATGCGTTGCTCTCTCCAGATTCTTTCTTGCTCCACCATGTCGACGTTGTATGTTCGCATAGCGTCGCACTTACTGCACAAACCTTGACGAAGACTGGTCCACCGGTCGTAACCAATAGAAAAAAAACTAAGACAACCGCCAATTTGTCCCTACTGAAACGTTCCGTATGAAATCACGGAAAATATATGGACTCCGTAACATTTCCTTATGCTACATATGGAAATATACGGAAGTTGTATGGCAGTTACGGAAGTTGTATGGCAGTTACGGAAGGCTTCTTATGGAGTATATGGAAGGATAAGGAAATTGTATGGCGTATACGGAAAGCTTTTTATGGAGTATACGGAAAGATAAGGAAAATGTATGGCATATATAGAAGGCTTTTTATGGAGTATATGGAAGGATAAGGAAGTTTTATGGCGAGGATGGAGTGAGTTTTATGGAAAATAAGGAAAGATAAGGAAACTTATGGAGCATACGGAGAGTTCATTATAGAAGATATTGAAGGATAAGGAAAGTGTATGGAGTGTACAGAAGCTTTCATAAGGAAAATGCAGAAAGTAAGGTTTTACGGAAATATACAGATTTTGTAAGGTGCTTACGAAAATGTGCAATAGTGTATGAAAGGCTTGTGGATTGTTGCAAAAATGTGGAAACTCCACAGTTGTTGTAACATTTTCAGCAGGAAATCCGAGCTCTATAAAGTTATAAATGAATGCACAGTGACATATATAGTACAAAAGAATAACGCAAGCTAGTCTGTGTTGTCAGTCACCGCTGTTCGCCCTTTTCGAGAATGAATACAACTACTGCAGATGACCACGTGCTAAAGTCTGTCACACGGAAAATGTAATTCACAAGGAATGACAATAACTGTCATTTTACTTGCATGCTGTCACACGAAAACAAATCAAGCAAAAAAGCATAACCAAGGGCTCGTTTTTCGGTAGAAACAATAATAATGAGAACTAAATTGAATGTGAATGAACTTGTCAATAATAATGAAACTGTTCTCATTAACATTGGCAAAGAGAAATGTCATTTTAAAATATCGACCATGAGCTTAGCTCTCCTGAGCACCGACAAAAGAAATGAAAATCTATGAAAACTAATTGCATGTAGCCTAAAAATAATTTTTATTGATAGTATGTGCTCCTACAATATAAATACAGCTATACATACACAACTTGCCACAGCTTCATGACAGAAACGAGGTAGGGGCAGAGGGAGTGGTCAGAAAAATAATTAAGTATGAGAGCACAACTGATATGTACGGACACATAATGGTGCTTATCATTGATGCACGGATGGTCGTGTATAGAGCTGGGTCGTTTTGAGATTTTCAAAAGCATTGTTTCAGACCACCATGCAGATTACGCTTGAATTGTAGTGCTACATAAGACACAACTTATGGGCCAGATTTAATGAATATGAAGATTATAGGTTAAATAAATGCTTTAAAATATATCATATCAAGGCTTCATGGACGCATACAAGCTATGTAAAGCGCAATAAAGTGAGGACGCATGAGCTTCTCTCGATGCTTCAGTTCTACATAATTGCTTCAACTGTGCTGCAAAGAAATTTAACCAATGTATGTGTGTGCAACATTGTCCATTTTAAACTATCTATATGTATAAATAAAATTCCTACTGCGAGTTAAGCTACGTAGCACTCCGTAACTCTTCCTTTTATTAAGGGGAATTTTTCAAACAATCAACATTATTCATTTTCTGTCTCATGACTTCGTTCCCGCAATTCTTGGTTTGGCTCGATCACAATTGTGCAGCCCTTATTTTGGAGGAAAAAAAATCAACCAAAATATATTTTGAAACTGCTTCTCAGTGATATTGCCTTCCCTCAACTGCCATAGCTTGAGATGAGTCATATAGCAAGTCTCACGCATACCTAGGGCCTACCCTTGAGAACCTGGTCCGGCTGTGAAATACTCAGTTTTTTCTCAAATAATTTTTTTGGTTTGAGTTTTCTCACTTCTCGAGTCCCTTCACAATCAAGCAGACCCAATGTTCCCCTTAGTCCTTAATTTTGTTTTATTATGAAATAAATAAAAATATAATAATGAAAATAAAAATACTAATCACTGTTGCAGAAAAAACACAGTCCCACATACGTACTTGAACGCAATATTGCTTTTATTTTGTTTTAGAACCTAAGGCATTAGAAAAAATAGCAGTACAAGGAAAACAATGAAAAAAAAATTTGGACTTGGCGGGACTCGAACCTGCGCCACGTAGTTGTGCTCGCGTACGTGAATTGAGTGCGTTAACTTGCTGAGCTATTCGCGCTGAAAGGTGTACGACAGTTTAAGTTATGTATATAAATTTGCTTTTTTCATGCTATGTGTTGGCATATTTATGTACGATATGCGATCGTATCTATTGTTGTGTGCATATGTTTTGATTTGTATATATGTCACATGCTTTTCGCATGTCTTTCAACTATAGATTGCTGCCCCGCTGCGGATAAAATCAAGTATTAGATGCGGAGCATCTAATACTCGAGACTTGTAGTGCGGCGCCGTCCGCAAGCTTCCTCCTCCTTCTTCCACCATCTGTGCATCCCTTCTTCCTCTACACACCGCGCGCGCTTCACTCCTCCACCATCTGTGCACCCTTCTTCCTCTACACACCGCGTGCGCTTCTCCTCTTCACGAACATTCGCTAGCTGTATAATGTAGCGCGCATGCGCCGTCACGCTTCGAGAACATCGGCAGCTGACGCGCGCGCATGCGCCGTCGCGCTTCGAGAACATCGGCAGCTGACGCGCGCGCATGCGCCGTTGCGCTTCTCCCCCTTCTCGAACATTCGACAGCTGACGCGCGCATGCACCGTCACCCACCATCTGTGCCGCGCGCGCTTCTCCCCTTCGAGAACATTCTACAATTCTCCTGATTCTCCAGTGGACGCGCATGCGCCGGCGCGCTTCGAGAACATTCAACAGCTGACAGTGCATGCGCCGTCGCGCTGTATATATACTCAAGGTCGGCGCTCGCTCGCTCAGTTGCCGCTCGTCGGCTGGTTTGTACGGCGCGTCGACGTCCAAGGTCGCGGTGAAATAAATTCCAACGAATCCACAAACACAATGATCAACGTCCCTTCGACCAGCGCCGCCCTTTCGCATACGTGTGTACGTGTTCACTCATTTAACACCCCCTCCTACAACCACGTTAACCAATTTAGCCATCGACCCAAGTAAGTCGCAATTTAACACCCCATTTCACAACCACGTTAACCAATTTAGCAATCGACCCAAGTAAGTCGTACTTTAACACCCCGTTAACCAATAATATGCTCCGCATCCTCCTCAGTGTTCCCTCGAGGGAAGCTGCGGGCAATTTTTTTTACTCCCACACAGAAGCTTGAGCAGTTGAAGGTTGTTTCCCGGGGCTCTCTTGCGATCGAGTCGGCACCACAGAGAATTAGAGTGATACGCCATTAATCCCTGCATCTAGCTGTATTCCACTTAGTAGCTCTATCGCTTGATGACAAATCGAGCGCGGGGCGCGACGCTATTGCGCACGACCATGCCTCGCGGAGCGGCGACATCAGCTGATTGCGCCGGCCGGCTTGCTTCGATTTGCTTCAGAGCAAAGAAATGTCATACCTTGAAAGATTGCGTACTGCACTATGTCAAAATGTTACTGCTTTGTAGCCATCCTATGATTCATTGAGAATTGATAACTCTGATATCACTACTGTAGAGCTTTGCGTCGGCGACACGCATCGAACGTGAAACCGCCCTACGTCTGTCGTAGAAGCAGTAGGAGGCTGTCGTCTGCGAGAACAAAAACAAAACAAAGACCTGCGAAAATATTCATAAGTTGTAACTTGTTTTTTGAATAACCGTTTATCACTTTTAAAGTTATTTTGCCAGATAACATAATTTTTTTTCAGTTTAGAGCAGCGACAGGTGTTTTTTTATTTTCCTCACACAGATATCCAAGCCAAATCCATTCACAGCTAAAGCCACATGTTGTTTTCCTTGTTTCCGGGGGCATACCGTTTGGGTGCGTCTCTCATGTGTTCGCGCTGCTACACACGAGAGCACGAAATGTTAAATTTACGCAAGGAAGCGCCCTTCCTCGTTCGTGTGATGTGCTAAGATTGCGTCCTATTCCCGCGGTTGTTCAAGCGCGGATCAGGTGCGAGTCGTCCAAGGAATCAGCGGGTTGGGCGGGCGCTCGAAGGACTCCGAGGTGACGGCTAACGCCTGTGGTTGCTTCCCTCAGGACAGTGTGAAAAAAACTAAAGGTAAGGGGGACACTTTTTTATGTAGACCAAGTATGGCACTCAGTGCAAGTGTGTGTTGCTGCACTCGAACGAGGCGTCGTGAAACGGCAACCTTATGCGCCTTTGCGAGTGCGGTTGCCGATTCGCTTTGACAACGCTAACGCCAGCAGAGCCATGGCGCATCGACGCGGCCTTACTGGAGCTAATTCAAGACAACTGCGGCAACATGCATGTGTATGGTGATCGATTTTTTCATATGTGCAATGTAGTGAGGAAGACACACACGGCGCTTGCTACGTTGTTATTTAAACGAAGCCTGCAGTGCCATTTGATGCAAAGCAGCATTTTGTTTACGTTCGCGGGCGATACAATTTGTAACTTGGCTCGGTTCACCTAGCCAACCGCCTAAGTGGGTTGATTAGCATACGTTCACGGTAGAGCGTTATTATGGCCCTAAACAGTGGCGTGTGCCTGTTAAAAGATATAATGTGTGTGCCTAGTGTAGAGAGAGAGAGGTGTTCGTGCAATCTGCATGTGTACCTGCAAGATGCTTTTGCTTGTAACTAATAATGTACCGGCCAGCACCTACATTGTACGCCTGACTTTGAAGAAAACTTGCATGCACAATGTGAGATTTTGTAATCTGCCAGAGTTGCTTTTTATAAAATAATAAAATGCCAGCATGTTCAAAATATGTTTCCCTGCTGTGTGGCAGGGGTGCGGTTATCACGCTGTTGTGTAGTTGCTGATGCAAGCATTTATAGTTTTGATGCGGTATTATTTCTCATCTAACTCATCAGATGTTTGGCCGTTTCAGCACAAATAAGGCAAAGAGAGAAGGAAGACGGGTAATGACAGGACCAGTGCCGACTTTTGTTTGCAGGAGAATACCCATGTTGTTGTATTAATTGTGACAGCCTTTCTGTGTTGCTTTTTTGCCCAATTTATGCAACAACACAGTTGTCAGCAATATGAGAGAGAACACTGAATTTAGCTTTTAAAGATCAAGGTGACTAAATGCCTAGTAATTCACAGCACAAAGTAACAACAAAAGACATCAGTATGATCAATGAGGACGAGTACAGTCTTGCATCTAAAAAATATATTGTGCAAAATGTTGCCTAAGTAAGAAACCTCTCTATGTTTGCAAATAGTGTGACATCACTTCGAGCACCGTGCCAGTCATTCTCTCCCTCTGTGCAAGGGCGGGTTGGCAAGGAAGTTGTATGTGACGTTCCTGATAGACCACTGAGATGTATGCGATTCTAAACCTGTAGCCTAATATATACGTAATCTTTTGCGCAGTTACATCGTTGCACCTGACACCTACAACTTATTTGCATATTTATTTGCTCCCTTAGGACCTAACACACAAACTTGTTGTTTGCATTGTCACTTCATGAATATCGAGCGGTAAAGGTACTGAGTATATGTGAAACAAGAATCTCTGCTTATTACATGAAGACATATGAGGCCTTCGATAAAACGAGTTATACCTATATTGGGCTTGCGTACACGTCGGGGCGATTCATACATGCAGCTTCAGCAAATGGTATCTTCCAGCCCAGTGACCATGCAATTTTTTTCTGCGCGCAGTGCAAAAACCCAGATGTACCCACTCGCAGATGGTCGCGTCAAGTGCCGAATCGTCGAATTAATCAAAATGTCGAATCAAGTTTTATCATCGACCAGTCCCTGCCTTGAGTGCTAACCTCTTCGCAAACAAGACACATTGTTATTGACACTGCACACACCACACAAAATATTCTCAGTTGAACCGATATTCTCAATACCTTTGAATGCACACTGCATGCCGCAATCAACAGTGCACATTTTTGAAGACTATGCCGCTGTTCCTCACACAGACCACCACGTGTGTTCACTTATTCAAGATAAACAGACAGCGTGGCAAATATTTTACCACATAGTTTACCACACAGCTAGATGTTTGCTGACACATACTACAGCTAATGTCGACATTGTAACGTGAAGTGTAAGCTTTGAAAAATTAAAACTTGCCCCAAACACCGCACTACTGTACCGGGCTGAGCCACCAGCGGGAGTGTTTTTCCAGCCACACCTTTTACATGTGCCAGTGACATCATGCTGTGACGTACCTCGGTAGGGGCCTATCGCTGCATACTTTATGTGAATGAGGGTCGTGTTAGTGAAAGCAGGCATTGTTGATTTCATAACTTGTTCATTCCCAACTGGACCTTCATTTGCACGAGTTGTCTGACTGATATTCAGGCAAACTTTTGTGCAATAAATTGTACAGTTGGCAGTCTGTGCTTGCTCCATACTGTTGTTACTGGTGTTTCTTGTTCTTACTTTGCACTGCTCATTACTGCTCACCTACAGAAACTAGCCTATCTTGCCGCTGTTTTGGACAAGGTACAGCTGGCAAGTGCGATAGTGTTCATAACTCTAAATTCTGAAGCAAAAATTATCGCTTCATATTTAGTTAGTTGCATCCCTACTGAATAGTTCGGTATGAAATCTTACGGAAAATATATGGACTCCGTAACATTTCCTTATGCTACATACGAAAAACATATGAAGTTTTATGGAAATATACGGAAGTTGTATGGAATTTATGGAAAGCTTCTTATGGAGTATATAGAAGGATAAGGAAATTGTATGGCGTATACGGAACGCTTTTTATGGAGTATACAGAAAGATAAGGAAAATGTATGGCATATATGGAAGGCTTTTTATGGAGTATATATAAGGATAAGGAAGTTTTATGGCGCGGATGGAGTGAGTTTTATGGAAAATATGGAAAGATAAGGAAACTTATGGAGCATACGGAGAGTTCATTATGGAAGATATGGGAGGATAAGGAAAGTGTATGGAGTGTACAGAAGCTTTCATAGGGAAAATGCAGAATGTAAGGTCTTACGGAAATATACAAATTTTGTAAGGTGCTTACGAAAATGTGCAATAGTGTATGAAAGGAATGTGGATTGTTGCAAAAATGTGGAAACTGTACAGTTGTTGTCACATTTTAAGCAGGAAATACGAGCTCTATAAAGTTATAAATGAATGCACAGTGACATATATAGTACAAAAGAATAACGCAAGCTAGTCTGTGTTGTCAGTCACCGCTGTTCGCCCTTTTCGAGAATGAATACAACTACTGCAGATGACCAGGTGCTAAAGTCTGTCACACGGAAAATGTAATTCACAAGGAATGACAATAACTGTCATTTTACTTGCATGCTGTCACACGAAAACAAATCAAGCAAAAAAGCATAACCAAGGGCTCGTTTTTCGGTAGAAACAATAATAATGAGAACTAAATTGAATGTGAATGAACTTGTCAATAATAATGAAACTGTTCTCATTAACATTGGCAAAGAGAAATGTCATTTTAAAATATCGACCATGAGCTTAGCTCTCCTGAGCACCGACAAAAAAAATGAAAATCTATGAAAACTAATTGCATGTAGCCTAAAAATAATTTTTTATTGATAGTATGTGCTCCTACAATATAAATACAGCTATACATACACAACTTGCCACAGCTTCATGACAGAAACGAGGTAGGGGCAGAGGGAGTGGTCAGAAAAATAATTAAGTATGAGAGCACAACTGATATGTACGGACACATAATGGTGCTTATCATTGATGCACGGATGGTCGTGTATAGAGCTGGGTCGTTTTGAGATTTTCAAAAGCATTGTTTCAGACCACCATGCAGATTACGCTTGAATTGTAGTGCTACATAAGACACAACTTATGGGCCAGATTTAATGAATATGAAGATTATAGGTTAAATAAATGCTTTAAAATATATCATATCAAGGCTTCATGGACGCATACAAGCTATGTAAAGCGCAATAAAGTGAGGACGCATGAGCTTCTCTCGATGCTTCAGTTCTACATAAATGCTTCAACTGTGCTGCAAAGAAATTTAACCAATGTATGTGTGTGCAACATTGTCCATTTTAAACTATCTATATGTATAAATAAAATTCCTACTGCGAGTTAAGCTACGTAGCACTCCGTAACTCTTCCTTTTATTAAGGGGAATTTTTCAAACAATCAACATTATTCATTTTCTGTCTCATGACTTCGTTCCCGCAATTCTTGGTTTGGCTCGATCACAATTGTGCAGCCCTTATTTTGGAGGAAAAAAAATCAACCAAAATATATTTTGAAACTGCTTCTCAGTGATATTGCCTTCCCTCAACTGCCATAGCTTGAGATGAGTCATATAGCAAGTCTCACGCATACCTAGGGCCTACCCTTGAGAAACTGGTCCGGCTGTGAAATGCTCAGTTTTTTCTCAAATAAATTTTTTGGTTTGAGTTTTCTCACTTCTCGAGTCCCTTCACAATCAAGCAGACCCAATGTTCCCCTTAGTCCTTAATTTTGTTTTATTATGAAATAAATAAAAATATAATAATGAAAATAAAAATACTAATCACTGTTGCAGAAAAAACACAGTCCCACATACGTACTTGAACGCAATATTGCTTTTATTTTGTTTTAGAACCTAAGGCATTAGAAAAAATAGCAGTACAATGAAAACAATGAAAAAAAATTTGGACTTGGCGGGACTCGAACCTGCGCCACGTAGTTGTGCTCGCGTACGTGAATTGAGTGCGTTAACTTGCTGAGCTATTCGCGCTGAAAGGTGTACGACAGTTTAAGTTATGTATATAAATTTGCTTTTTTCATGCTATGTGTTGGCATATTTATGTACGATATGCGATCGTATCTATTGTTGTGTGCATATGTTTTGATTTGTATATACGTCACATGCTTTTCGCATGTCTTTCAACTATAGATTGCTGCCCCGCTGCGGATAAAATCAAGTATTAGATGCGGAGCATCTAATAATCGAGACTTGTAGTGCGGCGCCGTCCGCAAGCTTCCTCCTCCTTCTTCCACCATCTGTGCATCCCTTCTTCCTCTACACACCGCGCGCGCTTCACTCCTCCACTATCTGTGCACCCTTCCTCCTCTACACACCGCGTGCGCTTCTCCTCTTCACGAACATTCGCTAGCTGTATAATGTAGCACGCATGCGCCGTCACGCTTCGAGAACATCGGCAGCTGACGCGCGCGCATGCGCCGTCGCGCTTCGAGAACATCGGCAGCTGACGCGCGCGCATGCGCCGTTGCGCTTCTCCCCCTTCTCGAACATTCGACAGCTGACGCGCGCATGCACCGTCACCCACCATCTGTGCCGCGCGCGCTTCTCCCCTTCGAGAACATTCTACAATTCTCCTGATTCTCCAGTGGACGCGCATGCGCCGGCGCGCTTCGAGAACATTCAACAGCTGACAGTGCATGCGCCGTCGCGCTGTATATATACTCAAGGTCGGCGCTCGCTCGCTCAGTTGCCGCTCGTCGGCTGGTTTGTACGGCGCGTCGACGTCCAAGGTCGCGGTGAAATAAATTCCAACGAATCCACAAACACAATGATCAACGTCCCTTCGACCAGCGCCGCCCTTTCGCATACGTGTGTACGTGTTCACTCATTTAACACCCTCTCCTACAACCACGTTAACCAATTGAGCCATCGACCCAAGTAAGTCGCAATTTAACACCCCATTTCACAACCACGTTAACCAATTTAGCAATCGACCCAAGTAAGTCGTACTTTAACACCCCGTTAACCAATAATATGCTCCGCATCCTCCTCAGTGTTCCCTCGAGGGAAGCTGCGGGCAATTTTTTTTACTCCCACACACAAGCTTGAGCAGTTGAAGGTTGTTTCCCGGGGCTCTCTTGCGATCGAGTCGGCACCACAGAGAATTAGAGTGATACGCCATTAATCCCTCCATCTAGCTGTATTCCACTTAGTAGCTCTATCGCTTGATGACAAATAGAGCGCGGGGCGCGACGCTATTGCGCACGACCATGCCTCGCGGAGCGGCGACATCAGCTGATTGCGCCGGCCGGCTTGCTTCGATTTGCTTCAGAGCAAAGAAATGTCATACCTTGAAAGATTGCGTACTGCACTATGTCAAAATGTTACTGCTTTGTAGCCATCCTATGATTCATTGAGAATTGATAACTCTGATATCACTACTGTAGAGCTTTGCGTCGGCGACACGCATCGAACGTGAAACCGCCCTACGTCTGTCGTAGAAGCAGTAGGAGGCTGTCGTCTGCGAGAACAAAAACAAAACAAAGACCTGCGAAAATATTCATAAGTTGTAACTTGTTTTTTGAATAACCGTTTATCACTTTTAAAGTTATTTTGCCATTAACATATTTTTTTTCAGTTTAGAGCAGCGACAGGTGTTTTTTTATTTTCCTCACACAGATATCCAAGCCAAATCCATTCACAGCTAAAGCCACATGTTGTTTTCTTTGTTTCCGGGGGCATGCCGTTTGGGTGCGTCTCTCATGTGTTCGCGCTGCTACACACGAGAGCACGAAATGTTAAATTTACGCAAGGAAGCGCCCTTCCTCGTTCGTGTGATGTGCTAAGATTGCGTCCTATTCCCGCGGTTGTTCAAGCGCGGATCAGGTGCGAGTTGTCCAAGAAATCAGCGGGTTGGGCGGGCGCTCGAAGGACTCCGAGGTGACGGCTAACGCCTGTGGTTGCTTCCCTCAGGACAGTGTGAAAAAAACTAAAGGTAAGGGGGACACTTTTTTATGTAGACCAAGTATGGCACTCAGTGCAAGTGTGTGTTGCTGCACTCGAACGAGGCGTCGTGAAACGGCAACCTTATGCGCCTTTGCGAGTGCAGTTGCCGATTCGCTTTGACAACGCTAACGCCAGCAGAGCCATGGCGCATCGACGCGGCCTTACTGGAGCTAATTCGAGACAACTGCGGCAACATGCAAGTGTATGGTGATCGATTTTTTCATATGTGCAATGTAGTGAGGAAGACACACACGGCGCTTGCTACGTTGTTAATTAAACGAAGCCTGCAGTGCCATTTGATGCAAAGCAGCATTTTGTTTACGTTCGCGGGCGATACAATTTGTAACTTGGCTCGGTTCACCTAGCCAACCGCCTAAGTGGGTTGATTAGCATACGTTCACGGTAGAGCGTTATTATGGCCCTAAACAGTGGCGTGTGCTTGTTAAAAGATATAATGTGTGTGCCTAGTGTAGAGAGAGAGAGGTGTTCGTGCAATCTGCATGTGTACCTGCAAGACGCTTTTGCTTGAAACTAATAATGTACCGGCCAGCACCTACATTGTACGCCTGACTTTGAAGAAAACTTGCATGCACAATGTGAGATTTTGTAATCTGCCAGAGTTGCTTTTTATAAAATAATAAAATGCCAGCATGTTCAAAATATGTTTCCCTGCTGTGTGGCAGGGGTGCGGTTATCACGCTGTTGTGTAGTTGCTGATGCAAGCATTTATAGTTTTGATGCGGTATTATTTCTCATCTAACTCATCAGGTGTTTGGCCGTTTCAGCACAAATAAGGCAAAGAGAGAAGGAAGACGGGTAATGACAGGACCAGTGCCGACTTTTGTTTGCAGGAGAATACCCATGTTGTTGTATTAATTGTGACAGCCTTTCTGTGTTGCTTTTTTGCCCAATTTATGCAACAACACAGTTGTCAGCAATATGAGAGAGAACACTGAATTTAGCTTTTAAAGATCAAGGTGACAAAATGCCTAGTAATTCACAGCACAAAGTAACAACAAAAGACATCAGTATGATCAATGAGGACGAGTACAGTCTTGCATCTAAAAAATATATTGTGCAAAATGTTGCCTAAATAAGAAACCTCTCTATGTTTGCAAATAGTGTGACATCACTTCGAGCACCGTGCCAGTCATTCTCTCCCTCTGTGCAAGGGCGGGTTGGCAAGGAAGTTGTATGTGACGTTCCTGATAGACCACTGAGATGTATGCGATTCTAAACCTGTAGCCTAATATATACGTAATCTTTTGCGCAGTTACATCGTTGCACCTGACACCTACAACTTATTTGCATATTTATTTGCTCCCTTAGGACCTAACACACAAACTTGTTTGCATTGTCACTTCATGAATATCGAGCGGTAAAGGTACTGAGTATATGTGAAACAAGAATCTCTGCTTATTACATGAAGACATATGAGGCCTTCGATAAAACGAGTTATACCTATATTGGGCTTGCGTACTCGTCGGGGCGATTCATACATGCAGCTTCAGCAAATGGTATCTTCCAGCCCGGTGACCATGCAATTTTTTTCTGCGCGCAGTGCAAAAACCCAGATGTACCCACTCGCAGATGGTCGCGTCAAGTGCCGAATCGTCGAATTAATCAAAATGTCGAATCAAGTTTTTTCATCGACCGGTCCCTGCCTTGGGTGCTAACCTCTTCGCAAACAAGACACATTGTTATTGACACTGCACACACCACACAAAATATTCTCAGTTGAACCGATATTCTCATTACCTTTGAATGCACACTGCATGCCGCAATCAACAGTGCACAGTTTTGAAGACTATGCCGCTGTTCCTCACACAGACCACCATGTGTGTTCACTTATTCAAGATAAACAGACAGCGTGGCAAATATTTTACCACATAGTTTACCACACAGCTAGATGTTTGCTGACACATACTACAGCTAATGTCGACATTGTAACGTGAAGTGTAAGCTTTGAAAAATTAAAACTTGCCCCAAACACCGCACTACTGTACCGGGCTGAGCCACCAGCGGGAGTGTTTTTCCAGCCACACCTTTTACATGTGCCAGTGACATCATGCTGTGACGTACCTCGGTAGGGGCCTATCGCTGCATACTTTATGTGAATGAGGGTCGTGTTAGTGAAAGCAGGCATTGTTGATTTCATAACTTGTTCATTCCCAACTGGACCTTCATTTGCATGAGTTGTCTGACTGATATTCAGGCAAACTTTTGTGCAATAAATTATACAGTTGGCAGTCTGTGCTTGCTCCATACTGTTGTTACTGGTGTTTCTTGTTCTTACTTTGCACTGCTCATTACTGCTCACCTACAGAAACTAGCCTATCTTGCCGCTGTTTTGGACAAGGTACAGCTGGCAAGTGCGATAGTGTTCATAACTCTAAATTCTGAAGCAAAAATTATCGCTTCATATTCAGTTAGTTGCATCCCTACTGAAAAGTTCCGTATGAAATCTTACGGAAAATATATGGACTCCGTAACATTTCCTTATGCTACATACGAAAAACATATGAAGTTTTATGGAAATATACGGAAGTTGTATGGCATTTATGGAAAGCTTCTTATGGAGTATATAGAAGGATAAGGAAATTGTATGGCGTATACGGAACGCTTTTTATGGAGTATACAGAAAGATAAGGAAAATGTATGGCATATATGGAAGGCTTTTTATGGAGTATATGGAAGGATAAGGAAGTTTTATGGCGCGGATGGAGTGAGTTTTATGGAAAATATGGAAAGATAAGGAAACTTATGGAGCATACGGAGAGTTCATTATGGAAGATATGGGAGGATAAGGAAAGTGTATGGAGTGTACAGAAGCTTTCATAAGGAAAATGCAGAATGTAAGGTCTTACGGAAATATACAAATTTTGTAAGGTGCTTACGAAAATGTGCAATAGTGTATGAAAGGAATGTGGATTGTTGCAAAAATGTGGAAACTGTACAGTTGTTGTCACATTTTAAGCAGGAAATCCGAGCTCTATAAAGTTATAAATGAATGCACAGTGACATATATAGTACAAAAGAATAACGCAGGCTAGTCTGTGTTGTCAGTCACCACTTTTCGCCCTTTTCCAGAATGAATACAACTTCTGCAGATGACCAGGTGCTAAAGTCTGTCACACAGAAAATGTGTCATTCACAAGGAATGACAATAACTGTCATTTTACTTGCATGCTGTCACATGAAAACAAATCAAGCAAAAAAAGCATAACTTCAAGGACTCGTTTTTTGGTAGAAACAATAATAATGAGAACTAAATTCAGTGAGAATGAACTTGTCAATAATAATGAAACTGTTCTCATTAACATTGGCTAAGAGAAATGTCATTTTAAAATATAGACCATGAGCTTAGCTCTCCTGAGCACCGACAAAAGAAATGAAAATCTCTGAAAACTAATTGCATTTAGCCTAATATAATTTTTTTATTGATAGTATATGTGCTCCTACAATATAAATACAGCTATACACAACTTGCCACAGCTTCACGACAGAAACGAGGTAGGGGCAGAGGGAGTGGTCAGAAAAATAATTAAGTATGAGAGCACAACTGATATGTACGGACACATAATGGTGCTTATCATTGATGCACGGATGGTCGTGTATAGAGCTGGGTCGTTTTGAGATTTTCAAAAGCATTGTTTCAGACCACCATGCAGATTACGATTCAATTGTTGTGGTACATAAGACACAACTTATGGGCCAGCTTTAATGAATAAGAAGATTATAGGTTAAACAAATGCTTTAAAATATATCTTATCATGGCTGCATGGACGCATACAAGCTATGTAAAGCGCAATAAAGTGAGGACGCATGAGCTTCTATTGATGCTTCAGTTCTACATAGATGCTTCAACTGTGCTGCAAAGAAATTTAACCAAGGTCTGTGTGTGCAACATTGTCCATTTTAAACTATCAATATGTATATATAAAATTACTACTGCGGGTTAAGCTACGTAGCACTCCATAACTCTTCCTTTTATTAAGGGCAATTTTTCAAACAATCAGCATTATTCATTTTCTGTCTCATGACTTCGTGCCCGCAATTCTTGGTTTGGCTCGATCAAAATTGTGCAGCCCTTATTTTGGAGGAATCAAAAAACATCAACCAAAATATATTTTGGAACTGCTCCTCGGTGATGTTGCCTTCCCTCAACTGCCACAGCTTGAGATGAGTCATATAGCAAGTCTCGCGCATACCTAGGGCCTACCCTTGAAGAAACTGGTAGGCTGTGAAATTCTCAGTTTTTTCTCAAGTAAACTTTTTGGTTTGAGTTTTCTCAGTTCTCGAGACCCTTCACAATCAAGCAGACCCAATGTTCCCCTTAGTCCTTAATTTTGTTATATTATGAAATAAATAAAAAAATTAAGAATGAAAATAAAAATACTAATAATTGTTGCGCAAAAAACACATTCCACCATACTTACTTGAACGCAATATTGCTATTATTTTGTTTTATAACCTAAGGCTTTAGAAAAAATAACAGTACCATAAAAACGTTGAAAAAAAATTACATGTTGCGGGACTCGAACCTGCGCCACTTAGGTGTCTTCATGCACGTGAACCGAGTGCGTTAACTTGCTGAGCTATTTGCGCCAAGGGTGAACTAGTTTTAAGTTATGTATATAAATTTGCTTTTCACACGCTATGTGTTGGCATATTTATGTACAATATGCGATCGTATCTATTGTTGTGTGCATATGTTTTGTGAATGTATATACGTCACATGCTTTTCGCATTTCTTTCAACTATAGATTGCTGCCCCGCCGCGGATGAAAACAAGTATTTTTACACCCACACATAAGCTTGAGCAGTTGAAGGTTGTTTCCCGGGGCTCTCTTGCGATTGAGTCGGCCACCACAGGGAGTTAGAGTGATACGCCATTAATCCCTGCATCTAGCTGTATTCCACTTAGTAGCTCTATCGCTTGATGACAAATCGAGCGCGGGGCGCGACGTTATTGCGCACGACCATGCCTCGCGTAGTGGCGACATCAGCTGATTGCGCCGGCCCGCTTGCTTCGATTTGCTTCAGAGCAAAGAAATGTCATACCTTGAAATATTGCGTACTGCACTATGTCAAAATGTTACTGCTTTGTAGCCATCCTATTATTCATTGAGAATTGATAACTCTGATATCACTACTGTAGAGCTTTGCGTCGGCGACACGCACCGAACGTGAACCGTACTACGTCTGTCGTAGAAGCAGTAGGAGGCTGCCGTCTGCTAGAACAAAAACAAAACAAAAACCTCCGAAAATATACATAACTTGTAACTTGTTTTTCGAATAACCGTTTATCACTTTTAAAGTTATTTTGCCAGATAACATGCTATTTTTTTCAGTTTATAGCAGCGACAGATGTTTTTTTTTCCTCACATAGATATCCAAGCCAAATCCATTCACAGCTAAAGCCACATGTTGTTTGTCTTTGTCTCCGTGGGCATGCTCTCTCCTGTGTTCGCGCTGCTACACACGAGAGCACGAAATCTTAAATTTACGCAAGGAAGCGCCGTTCCTCGTTCGTGTGATGTGCTAAGATTGCGCCCTATTCCCGCGGTTGTTCGAGTGTGGATCAAGGGCGAGTCGTCCAAGGAATCGGCGGGTTGGGCGGGTGCTCGAAGGACTTCGAGGTGACGGCTGACGCCTGTGGTTGCTTCCCTCAGGACAGTGTGAAAGAAACTAAAGGTAAGGGGGACACTTTTTTATGTAGACCAAGTATGCCACTCAGTGCAAGTGTGTGTTGTTACACTCGAACGAGGCGTCATGAAACGGCAACCTTACGCGCCTTTGCGAGTGCGGTTGCCGATTCGCTTTGACAACGCTAACGCTAGCAGAGCCATGGCGCATCAGCGCGGCCTTACTGGAGCTAATTCGAGACAACTGCGGCAACATGCGTGTGTATGGTGATCGATTTTTTCATATGTGCAGTGTAATGAGGAAAACGCACACGGCGCTTGCTACGTTGTTCATTAAACGAAGCCTGCAGTGCCATTTGATGGAAATCAGCATTTTGTTTACGTTCGCGGGCGATACAATTCGTAACTTGGCTCGATTCGCCTAGCCAACCGCCTAAGTGGGTTGATTAGCATACTTTCACGGTAGAGCGTTATTATGCCCCTAAACAGTGGTGTGTGCATGTTAAAAGATATAATGTGTGTGCCTAGTGTAGAGAGAGAGGTGTTCGTGCAATCTGCATATGTACCTGCAAGACGCTTTTGCTTGTAACTAATAATGTACCGGCCAGCACCTACATTGTATGCCTAACTTTCAAGAAAACTGTCATGCACAATGTGAGATTTTGTAATCTGCCAGAGTTGCTTTTTATAAAATATAGCACTGCCAGTATGTTCAAAATATGTTTCGCTGCTGTGTGGCAGGGGCGCGGTTATCACGCTGTTGTGTAGTTGCTGATGCAAGCACTTATAGTTTTGATGCGTTAATATTTCTCATCTAACTCATCATGTGTTTGGCTGTTTCAGCACAAACAAGGCAAAGAGAGAAGGAAGACGGGTAATGACAGGACCAGTGCCGACTTTTGTTTGCAGGAGAATACCCATGTTGGTGTATTTATTGTGACAGCTTTTCTGTGTTGCTTTTTTGCCCAATTTATGCAACAACACAGTTGTCAGCAATATGAGAGAGAACACTGAAATTAGCTTTTAAAGATCATGGTGACTAAATGCTTAGTAATTCACAGCACAAAGTAACAACAAAAGACATCAGTATGATTAATGTGGACGAGTACAGTCTTGCATCTAAAAATATATTGTGCAAAATGTTGCCTAAGTAAGAAACCTCTCTATGTTTGCAAATAGTGTGACGTCACTTCGAGCGCCGTGCCAGCCATTCCCTCCCTCTGTGCAAGGGCTGGTTGGCAAGGAAGTTGTTTGTGACGTTCCTGATAGACCACTGAGATGTATGCGATTCTAAACCTGTAGCCTAATATATACGTAATCTTTTGCGCAGTTACATCGCTGCATCTGACACCTACAACTTATTTGCATATTTACATTGCTCCCTTAGGACCTAACGCACAAACGTGTTGTTTGCGTTGTCACTTCGTGAATATCGAGCGGTAAAGGTACTGAGTATAGGTGAAACAAGAATCTCTGCTTATTACATGAAGACATATGAGGCCTTCGATAAAATGAGTTATACCTTTATTGGGCTTGCGTACTCGTCGGGGCGATTCATACATGCAGCTTCAGCAAATGGTATCTTCCAGCCCGGTGACCATGCAATTTTTTTCTGCACAGAGCGCAAACACCGAGATGTATCCACTCGCAGATGGTCGCGTAAAGTGCATATTTACCTTGACTAAAATGTCGAATCAAGTTTTTTCATCGACCGGTCCCTGCCATGAGTGCTAACGTCTTTGCAAACAAGACACATTGTTATTGACACTGCACACACCACACAGAATATTCTCAGTTGAACCAATATTCTCAATACCTTTCAATGCACACTTCATGCCGCAATCAACAGTGCACATTTTTGAAGACTATGCCACTGTTCCTCGCACAGGCCACCACGTGTGTTCACTTCTTCAAGATAAACAGACAGCGTGGCAAACATTTTACCACACAGCTAGATGTTTGCTGACACATACTACAGCTAATGTCGACATTATAACGTGATGTGTAAGCTTTGAAAAATTAAAACTTGCCCCAAACACCGCACGACTGTACCGGATTGAGCCACCAGCGGGAGTGTTTTTCCAGCCACACCTTTTACATGTGCCAGTGACATGATGCTGTGACGTACCTCGGTAGGGGCCTATCGCTGCATACTTTATGTGAATGAGGGTCCTGTTAGTGAAAGCAGGCATTGTTGATTTCGTAACTTGTTCATTCCCAACTCGACCTTCATTTGCACGAGTTGTCTGACTGATATTCAGGCAAACTTTTGTGCAATAAGTTATACAGTTGGCAGTCTGTGCTTGCTCCATATTGTTGTTACTGGTGTTTCTTGTTGTTACTTTGCACTGCTCATTACTGCTCACCTACAGAAACTAGCCTATCTTGCTGCTGTTTTGCACAAGACGCAGCTGGCAAGTGCGATAGTGTTCATAACTCTAAATTCTCAAGCAAAAATTATCGTTTCATATTCAGTTAGTTGCATTCATATCAGTACATTATAAGAAATCATTGATTAAACATTAATCCGTGTTCCTTCACATAATGCTCACAACTTTTATATCAAATTGAATGGTGTTTATAAAAAACATGGGTTTTAGCTAAACTTCATGCTCTTTTCTTGAACAGCTGACAAAACGCTATTGGATGCTTACTTGCCATGAATTGGACTGTGTTTGAAATACATTCAATTCTTCACTGGACTGCCAGTACACTTCACATTGGGGGAACATTTATTAACCATGGATTGATTAATTAAGAACAGAAAGAAAGAAGCAGCAGGCCGGGATACTTGATATTGGCATCCGTTTTGCTACCAAGTGCATTATCATGCAAACTTCCTATACAGTGGTTATGAGTCTTGCATATGTGTCTGTAAACCAAGAACTTTGGGTAGAACTATATTTATCTTACAAATGGTTGCAGGACTGTGGAGGCTGTAGGGCTGCTTAGGAATGGTGGAATCCCTGGACATGTGTTCAACCCTGCTGCATCAGCTCCTTGGTGTTTTGACGGCATCTTTACAGATGTGTTGGGTGAGTAAAGCAAGCAGGTTTCAACACAAGGAAAAGTATAATATGGCAGCACCTCTTGTGCGTGCCTTACATCCCAAGTATATCAAATATTTATCTTGCACCTTGTGGCCTGTAATTTTTAAAGAGACACTTCTTTTTGCTTTATATTTGAGTCTTGATGCTTCGACAGCAATGTATTTGTGTTTGACAGCTAGTGTTCTTGAACAAATAACTGATCTCAATAATGACAAAACACCCTTCATACTTGGTCCTTAGCATAAGCTAGCACATACCTGTAGCAGATTCAATTGTTCTTTTTTTGCTGGGATGATAATGGGCAAGTCGCAAAGGCAAGTTCAGATTGGAGTGGTCGGTGAAATCTGTTTAGGCTCTGCCATATTGCTTTGCAACCAGAGTTACTTGTGGCCACATATACAATGAAGCCACAAGACATGCATTCTAAATGAGATTACCATATCACATTTCGCTGCATCTCAATGTGTGCCAAACAAATGCAGATATCATTAGCTTGCCACTATAAAGGTATACTAAACCAACACAAGGTTGAAATTTAGTCGTGGTGTTGCAGCTGTGTCGGACTCTACAATGGATGCATAGCTGTGATAATTTGTCTATATGTTGTCGCAATAGTAATATTACACACATTGTATGATACAAAAGAGGTCCTCGCTTATTTCGCTTTTTTTCGCAATGCTTCTTTCTTGTCTCTTCTTGCCATGTGCTCCTCCTTACTGTACAAGAGTAGTGGGCACACAAGCACGTATTTAAAAAAAATGTTGTAAGGTGAGCACTGAGAAGCTGAACACTTCCGAAAGTCTCAAAGAGGTAAAGGTATTGTTTCTAGCTACTTTTTAGGCACCCACAGCTAGTTGTGCTGCTGCAGTTAAAAAATGAGTTAAATGTTAAAAATTAATTGGAGGTGGTTTGGCACCCATAATTGCAGTTACACACAGAACTAGGTTTCAATGCGTAAGCAAAATCTGTTCGCTCTAAATCAATCCTAATGATATCTGAAATTCAGGAAATATTCACAGAAAAGCTCAGGAAAAGGCTAGGTGGTTGCCCCTTGAACGTGAAGGAGATACCCTTCTTCTAAAAGGTCAATAGACAGTCTAGTAGTCTCGATATTACATGCACTATAAAATATTCTGGTGTGGTGCTTTTCATGCATGTTATAATGAGAGGGGTTTTTAATAGAACTGTTGTCACTTTGCCCTGCGTTGCTGAAATTGTTCACATAGTTATAATACATGAATCACTTTATGCCTTTTGATTTTATGCAAATGGTTTGCTTACCCAGTCGGTTTAACTTGATTTAGATAAAAACATAAATGCTCTAAACTTTTTTTATTATACAGCAGGTTTATTTTTAAAATACGCGACCATTGATGTGAACACAGTTGGTGGCGTGCTTGATTAATCCTTCACTATCACCACTCTAACTACACCTGCTACAGTGCATAGCGTGACAAAAGTAATGGTACCTAACATTACTGGCAGCATACACTTTTATGTCTCAAAATGTGTTAAAAAGCCTGGTAAAAATGTGTGTACGTTTTTTTTCGCTCCAACTAAATATTCTGGTCTACTCAAAGTAGCTTCCGCTCTTTTAAGGTCCTCAAACTATTAGGTGTTCAAAAGAAGTATCAATGCCATATGCTTTCTTTGTCAGCCTACTCACCACTTTAATAATGAGTTTTACCCGACAACATTACCCAGTAAAATATAGGGATCTTATAAAAAGTAATGTCAATTCACTTGTCAAAAAACGTTGCCAAGTTATGTTTTTGTTCACTTTCCTTTTCACAATTTTGTTAAAGTTACTTTTGATAACATCCCCTATAGTTTGTTTGGCATCATTTTCTGCTAGTTCTCATTATAATGTGTTCAACAAAGACAACGAACCCTTAAATTTATAGTTCTTTCCTTTACTCATGAATCTGAAACAGTGAATCTCAGTAATCTTAGCGGTGTGTGATTTGTTTTTTTTATCAGTTGTGCATGTGTTCAAGTACATGCATTTAGGTGGGAGGGCGAACCATTGCCACCTCCTGTGACTAGCAGATTTTCTAAGAACTGACAGATGCATAATGCTGCCAAAGAAGTATAGGGATATCGGAAGTAATCGTAACGTAATTGCAATCGTAATGTAATTGCCAGTAGGCAAAAAAAAGGTGTCCCACACTCGCCATAATGGTAACAGGCAGCGCTGACTGACTCTTCCATGTATAATTGCACATATATACCGTACAAAATAGAAGAGGAATAGCCGCCATGGTAGCTCAGTTGATAGAGCATCGGACATGTTATTCGAAGTTCGCAGGCTCGGTCCCTGTACAGGGCAGGTTATCTTTTTTTCCTTCTACTTTTCTTTCTTCACAATTACAACACTTCTATTCTTCTTGAAGACTTTCTGGAGTAAAAAAGTACCTTATAATCTGAAGAGGCAAACAGAATGTGCCAGTGCACGAGTTAGCTCTTGTAGTGGTTACAAGTAAGATATGTTTTGAAGAATAAATCATTCTGCCACTTGCCTAAAGAATGGCTTCAGGACATGGCACTGGATGCACTTTGTTATTTTTGAATCAAGCTATCTTGTATTCTAGTTTTATAAATTACATGGGATACACATGACGGTATCACACAATTTAATGCCACAAAGATTATGCAGCGAACAATGTTATAAATGCGAAATTGCATAAGGATAAGGTGAAAACTGCACCCTCAACGAGAATGTACAGGGAGCACAGGGTGCATGCGTCATTCCTTCTGCCCGTGCTTTTCAAGTGCGAGCTGTTTTCACCTCGTTCTGACCAACTAACTAAATTGAGATGTGTTGTTATAGTGCAAGAGGATCCTCCACGGGAAACTAGGTTTGTCTCAAACTCTGTGTGTGTCTTTCAATCTATATGGTGCCCGGTTCAAGAGTTCATGCAGACCAGATCGTGTAAAACAGGACCGTGTAAATTAGACCATGTAAATAAAATAAAATGGACCATGTAAATAAACAGGATCGTGTAAAATGTTGTTTTCGTGTGCAACTGTAGTTGTGGTTGTGCTGAATGACCTTTCTTTATATACACTACAAAACAAACTTGCTCCTTTAGAGTCCAGTGCATCTTCGAATCGATTGTAAATGTTTGCATATGCGAGGCCTTAAGTTTCATAAGAAATTCCTCAGTGTGCCACGAGGAAATGTGTGTTCAGCGAAAATTTGCATATCATTATATACAACTCTTAAAGCCTCGTCTACAACTTTGTGCAGGTTGACCTTGAGCAGAAAACGAGGAGTGGCAGCAGCCCCCAGAAAAGAGCAAGCACCCTCCAAGCTCCCGAAGCTCTCTTCGACAGGAACATCATCGTCACTGTGTGGCATTGAAAACCATTGCAAGGAGTGCCTTATCAGTACACTGTGCTGCTCTTTCATCGCAGAAGACGAAGTTGACCACTCCAGAGGAACTTCACGCTGTGTATTGTGAGCGCTTCAGTGGTTTTTTTTTGTCCAGCCAGCAGTTAAGAAATCATGTGTCAGATTCAGCCGGGATGGCTAGAGGGAGTCGGGCAGGCATGTTTGGACATTTGTCTAGCCAAGTAGTGCCAATTTTCGCACTGGTCCTGTTGGAGTTACTGCCACAATCACAGAAGCTACGTGACCTCTCTAAATGTACAGATGTGTCGGGGAAGATTAGCTGCATTAGGTTTTTCTATAACTGATAGCTGCCAACATTCTTCATTATATAGGAGTTTTGTTCCTCACTTATGGGTGTAAAGTCCTCCACAGAAAAAAATGCAACACGTCTACTTCCAGAAGGCTCCAAGGCCCTATTTGTAGGTTTTTTCGGCTTGTATCATAAGCACCTCGTTTGGGTGTACATGAACATTTTATAAACATGTACAGCGAAAAATTTGGGTGGCCGGTCGTTTTGTCGTTATCATGTTTTTCGCAGTATTCTTAAGCATGTTGTGCATTACGTTGTCAATCTGGTTCTCGTGCATAGAAGACAATACGAAGTTTTAGGCTACAGTATAAAAAGCCTGGAAGCAAGCTATCAATAATTTTTAGCAGAGTTGCTATTCTCATACATGATACATCACTAAACTTTAGTGGGTATTCATCAATGTAAGCTCGGCTTAGTGTTATTCAAAATGAAGATGTGAGTCGACAGGTGGAAACATCTAGTGGGGTAATCAGGGTGAACAGTGGAAGTGCCTCAGACAGGCTGGCCGATGTTGCGATAGGAGGACCTATTTTTTAGAAGTCACCTTGTCATCCTTGGCGTGTTAGTTTAAATGGGGTCAGTAATGACATCATCTTTTGGTGTAGGCGTGTGTGCCTGTTGGAAATGTTTGTCTGAAAAAAAAACCTATAACGCAGAAGAGTGCAGCCCTTGCTTCTTTTCAAGTTAGGTTGCGCTGATACAAAGTGTTCTGTCGGAGGTTGGGGGTAAGGGAACAAAAAAAGATAAATGATAGAAAAGAAGAAAAAAGAAGAAAGAAAAGGGGGATGCAAAGTAAAAGTAGTGCTACACTGCTCCTACTTTGCATCCCCCTTTTCTTCTTTTTTTTTCCTTGTTTTCTTTTTTACCTTTTTTGTTACATTTGCCTTGTCCCATTTAGTGCATGAATCAATGACACATGGCTTTGCTATAGCAAAGATACCTATGTGGTGTTGGATTGAACAGTGCATTGTACTTCATTCAGTTAATTACTGACTGATCAGGTTTGCAATAAGTGCTTCCTGTCTATCATCACACATGTTCAAATGAAAAGTTTGTGCTTGGCTCTTAGTATGCTGGTATATAGCTTGTGTCTTGGACTACTCAAAATGAATGTTATTTTGCTGCTGTTTATGGTAATGAATTTATCCAACATGAAAATATCTTGCCTTGCGAACTTTGTCGGACCTGCCTTTCTTTTTCTTTCCTATGCAGGCATTGTATGTGAGGGAGGCAGTAACAGAGAAGTAATAGCTTGAGCTTCGGAAGAATAAATGCTGGCAGTGAAGCAATTACACATCAAACATCCCAGCCATTTTGCCAACCGTACTGAATGTGTTTTGAAAAAAAAATATTGTGCTCGGTTACTGTATTGAAAACAGCAAAATGCTAAAATATATCGCCGAGAACAAAATATTAGGCCACGTTGGTGCCTTCTGGACTTCCCAGGATGTCATCTGGGTGTTGTTTGTAAAAAGTAAAAAGTGTTTCAAAAATACTGCCTCTTCTACACCAAATTCGGTCTAGGTATTAGGTAAAGGTGATTGTGCGTAGTGCATGAAGCTCAGTAATATTAGTGCAATTTTTTTGCCACATAAAAAGCAACGAAGCAGTTCTCTTTATATGGCAAGTTATATGATTATACTTTGTCCTAAAGTAGAAAAGAATTTTTGAAGTTTTCTTATGTTGGCTGTTTTCTGCATTTGATATACGACAGCTTCCATTCCGAAGCTCTCCATGGCCCTCAATAGAAGACTTCAAAAATCATTTTCCTCAGTTAAACAAAAATTGTAATTTTAACACCTGCCATATAACAAGAACTGTTTATTTGCTTTCAACTTACACATAAAAGTAATTTTCAATTAGACAAACACACAGCCCAAGTTGCATCTCAATGTGGACAAAAACGATTATATAGTGATATATAACCAACAGGTTTCGGAGGCACAGTGCATTTTCAGCTAACTTGTTTCACACCAGTTACTTTGATAAAAAGCGGGAAGTAGAGGTAAAAATACCATTTTAAAGGCATTGTAGGTAATAACAAAAAGGACTGCTTTCTTTTTTTGTGTGGTGCTTTGCCTGAACGCTGTGCTTTTTGTAGTATATATCATTGTCTAGTGAACATAGGCCTTAAAACTAACATTAGCCATGTTGAGGTCGATTTCTTGGTTATAGTCATGGTAGCCATAATAAAAATATATGACTTCAAACTTGATTGTTCTTTTGAAGATGTTTTCTTGCATAATGATATTTCAGAGTCTTAGTCAATTTTGCTATAAGAAAACGTGATGTCGTAATAGGGTCACTTTTTGTAGAGTCGTTCACTTCTACCTTACCTTTAATATTCCTAATAGAGCAGTTATTTTCAATATTGGTATTTAAAATGAAATGAGCATGCTGTATGTAGTAAGGTGTAAGCACTTACAGATAGCACATGCACCCAACTTTTCTGTTGGCAGTTTATTTCTGTTATTCTTGATTTATATGTGGGGTTTCACGTGCGAAAACCACGATATGATTATGAGAGACGCCGTAGTGGAGGGCACTGGAAACTTCGACCACTTGGGGTTCTTTAACGTACACCCAAATCAGCACACGTGCCTACAGCATTTCTGCCTCCATCGGAAATCTAGCCGGGATTTGATACCGCGACCTGCGAGTCATCAGCCGAATTTCTAGTACTCTTGCTCCCCTATATGTGTGCAGTTCGGTTATAGTTATCTGGCTTGCACAGATTTTTAATGGCACCTGCCTTGTCCTGCTTGCTTTCATGGTGATTTTAACCTTCATAAGTTGCATAGGTTTAACTCTCAAAATTGTTCAAGATGCCAATTTTGTGCACAAACTGTATAGTATGAAGGCAGCAGATATACATGCACACACTATTAAATGTACATTGAGAGCTTTCACTTGCAGTTTCTCAAGTTTTACTGTGCAGGAAGCATTTAAATCATAATTTCATAAGGACATAATAATCGACTATCTCTACCATTGAAAATTGTGACAACCTAGTTATTTTCACTGTGATAAGCATGCTGTTTTCTTTGATGTGGCAGAACTAATTTATACACTCATTCCTTCTATTATTCACATATGCATAACATGAAGGATTGTGTGCCTTACATTTTCAGTTTCATTCTGTGTGTTATATTTCTTGTGCATGTGAACTAATGTGCTAACATGTGTTTCTGACATTATTTGTGCCAATTATTTTCATTTCCAGGTACCTGTGAAGGACACATAAGTTCTATGGCAGTGACCTTCCAAATTTACAGTGGTGCCGGAGCCTCAAGCAGCATTTCGCCGATCTCCACAAGGCGTTCATGATACAAACACAGCGCCACACTTTCACAGCGCTACGATCATTATTTATGTTTAAACATTTCGTTCTAAAATTGCTGTTACATTGTGTTTTGTGCCATCATCCTGTGGCTTAGGTGGAGCTCGTGAAATTACGGTGTAGTCACCTCATTTGTGTACCATCAACACTGCAATGTCACCATTCACAGCTGGAGCATACAGACAAATAAAAAAATATATTGATTGTAGCAGGGCTGGTGTGTATAATAATGCTTCTCTATTGATAATAATAACTTTATAAGTTCTTTAGGTCTTGCATAGAACACTGCATTAATGTGTTGCAATGTAACCACCATTTATGATCGCTAGCTTGTTAATTTAGTAGTTTTTAATGTATTTTATTTGAAAGGTAATTTTGCTTCCGCATCACGACAATTAGAAAGATGCCGATGATTCAATCACTCATTAAGTAGCTTCTTAACACACTTGTTTCTTTCAAGCCTTTGTTTACTCATCAAGGCTGTTTCAGATAGCAAACATATTTCACCTTCATGCAACATATTAAGAATGAAATATTCATGTATATTTCTACACAGTACATGCTTTTGCAAACAACGTGAATGGCCAATTGCTTTTACTCGAGATCTAGGATGTCTATTTAATCTTTGCAAGATGCAGCAGATAGCTGCATAGTTTCTGCATTATGCTCATTTTCGTAAGCTGATTATCGGGTAATTTAGCATGATATGGCACTTTCTGTAAGCTGCGGATGTCTGCAACTTTCTGCACGATATGGCGCTTTCCGTAAGCTGCGGATGTCCGCATCTTTTCGCATGATATGGCGCTTTCCGTAAGCTGCGGATGTTCGCATCGTTCCGCATGATGCGGCGTTCCGTATTCCAATAATTGCGTATGTACGGATCCGTATATGCGGAACGTTTCAGTAGGGATTCATGTCAGTACATTATAAGAAATCATTGATTAAACATTAATCCGTGTTGTTTCACATAATGCTCACAACGTTTATATCAAATTGAATGATGTTTATAAAAAACATGGGTTTTAGCTAAACTTCATGCTCTTTTCTCGAACAGCTGACAAAACGCTATTGCATGCTTGCTTGCCATGAATTGGACAGTGTTTGAAATACATTGCAATTCTTCACCGGACTGCCAGTACACTTCACATTGGGGGAACATTTATTAACCATGGATTGATTAAGGACGGAAAGAAAGAAGCGGCAGGCCGGGATACTTGATATTGGCATTCGTTTTGCTACCCAGCGCATTATCGTGCAAATTTCCTATAGAGTGGTTATGCGTCATGCATGTGTGTCTGTAAACCAAAAACTTTGGGTAGAACTATATTTATCTTAGAAATGGTTGCAGGACTGTGGAGGCTGTAGGGCTGCTTAGGAATGGTGGAATCCCTGGGCATGTGTTCAACCTTCCTGCATCAGCTCCTTGGTGTTTTCACGGCATCTTTACAGATGTGTTGGGTGAGTAAAGCAAGCAGATTTCAACACAAGGAAAAGTATAATATGGCAGCACCTCTTGTGCGTGCCTTACATCCCAAGTATATCAAATATTTATCTTGCACCTTGTGGCCTGGTTTTTCATAGACACACTTCTTTTTGCTTTATATTTGAGTCTTGATGCTTCGACAGCAATGTATTTGTGTTTGACAGCAAGTGTTCTTGAACAAATAACTGATCTCAATAATGACAAAACACCCTTCATACTTGGTCCTTAGCATAAGCTAGCACATACCTGTAGCAGATTCAATTGTTCTTTTTTTGCTGGGATGATAATGGGCAAGTCGCAAAGGCAAGTTCAGATTGGAGTGGTTGGTGACATCTGTTTAGGCTCTGCCATATTGCTTTGCAACCAGAGTTACTTGTGGCCACATATACAATGAAGCCACAAGACATGCATTCTAAATGAGATTACCATATCACATTTCGCTGCATCTCAATGTGTGCCACACAAATGCAGATATCATTAGCTTGCCAATATAAAGGTATACTAAACCAACACAAGGTTGAAATTTAGTCGTGGTGTTGCAGCTGTGTCGGACTCTACAATGGATGCATAGCTGTGATAATTTGTCTATATGTTGTCGCAATAGTAATATTACACACATTGTATGATACAAAAGAGGTCCTCGCTTATTTCGCTTTTTTTCGCAATGCTTCTTTCTTGTCTCTTCTTGCCATGTGCTCCTCCTTACTGTACAAGAGTAGTGGGCACACAAGCACGTATTTAAAAAAAATGTTGTAATGTGAGCACTGAGAAGCTGAACACTTCCAAAAGGCTCAAAGAGGTAAAGGTATTGTTTCTAGCTACTTTTTGGGCACCCATAGCTAGTTGTGATGCTGCAGTTAAAAAATAAGGTAAATGTTAAAAATTAATTGGAGGTGGTTTGGCACACACAATTGCAGTTACATACAGAACTAGGTTTCAATGCGTAAGCAAAATCTGTTCACTCTAAATCAATCATAATTATATCTGAAATTCAGGAAATATTCATAGAAAAGCTCAGGAAAAGGCTAAGTGGTTGCCCCTTGAACGTGAAGGAGAACGTGAAGAAGCTAATGCCTGGCGTCCATGGGGATCTGGCGCCCCCATGGACGCCAGGCATTTACGCCTACTGTTTCTGCAGCTGATGCAGGTGATGACTACCGTCTGCGGCACCTTTGACTCAGCGTACTTGTTTCCTATCAAGAATGCCGACATGAATCACGTGTGCCCCGCTTTCATATGCCCTTGGGATCGCAACCCGCCACTGGACATGACAGCGCTGCCGGCAGCCGATCGTCTCATCCTCTGGCAACCTTGGTCCCGCCAGGATGGGATACTACTTAAGCAGGCACCTCAACCTGCCACTCCGGGATCTGGCGCCGCCATGGACGCCAGGCATTTACGCCTACTGTTTCTGCAGCTGATGCAGGTGATGACTACCGTCTGCGGCACCTTTGACTCAGCGTACTTGTTTCCTATCAAGAATGCCGACATGAATCACGTGTGCCCCGCTTTCATATGCCCTTGGGATCGCAACCCGCCACTGGACATGACAGCGCTGCTGGCAGCCGATCGTCTCATCCTCTGGCAACCTTGGTCCCGCCAGGATGGGATACTACTTAAGCAGGCACCTCAACCTGCCACTCCGGGATCTGGCGCCGCCATGGACGCCAGGCATTTACGCCTACTGTTTCTGCAGCTGATGCAGGTGATGACTACCGTCTGCGGCACTTTCGACTCAGCGTGCTTGTTTCCTATCAAGAATGCCGACATGAATCACGTGTGCCCCGCTTTCATAAGCCCTTGGGATCGCAACCCGCCACTGGACATGACAGCACTGCCGGCAGCCGATCGTCTCATCCTCTGGCAACCTTGGTCAAACCAGGATGGGATACTACTTAAGCAGGCACCTCAACCTGCCACTCCGGGATCCGGCGCCGCCATGGACGCCAGGCATTTACGCCTACTGTTTCTGCAGGTTGGTTATTCCTATCGTTGTGTATATGGAAAACCGTTTAGAAAGCTGGCGTCAGATCCCACATGTGTCAGTGTGCTTATTTGTGATTTATTTCATGTTGTTACAAACTACTCGGAAAGCGGAGTTATTGTTGGGTTGCTTTTGCTGCTGTCCGGCGATATCGAGCAGAATCCTGGCCCCCTTTCTGAGGAGCAAGAACAAAAATGTTTTCTGCGATCATGCAAATCCCTCAGATGTTGCAGAGGCAGTCAGACATTCTTGATGAAATTCGCACCCTACGCTGCGAGCAACAAGCTATCAAACAAAGCGTATCTGATCTCGCGGCTAAGGTCGAGCGTGCTGAAGCCAGCGCATCATGTGTTCCGCCTTTGAAAGAAGAAGTGGGGAGAGTGACGGCTTGCGTTGAATCACTTGCTGCATCGTTTGCCTCCATGCGCGAACGCCAAGACGATCTAGAAAATAGATCACGCCGAAATAACTTGCTATTTTATGGTCTTGATGATACCGCTGGTGAATTGTGGGCGGAATCTGAGAAACGAATTTTGACTTTTTGCTCCGAAAAACTAAGCGTTGATGCTTCTGTAACATCAATAGAAAGAGCCCACAGGCTTGGGCGTTTTTCACAGCAAAACAGGCCGATAATAGTGAAGTACGTGTCATTTAAAGAAAAACAACGGGTGCTTGCCGCTGCACGAAAACTAAAGGGAACCGACTATTCTATCAGCGAAGACTACTCTGAAAAGGTTAGATTGGAGCGTAAAAAGTTAGTCCAGTTTGCTAGAGAACGCGGTGGTGATTTCAAGCTGAACTTCAATAAACTCAAGATTGGCACACAAGTTTTTAGGTATGACGCGGCTAGTGATAGCGTGAAGTGCAATGTCCGATAGCCACGAATTCAACCTCGATTGCGCGAAAAGACAGATGCTGTAACGGAACTTAAAATAATTGTTGTAAATTGCCGTAGCCTCAAGAACAAAAAGGAGGAGTTTGGTGCACTTGTTGAACTAGTAAAGCCACACGTCGTTGTGGGCACTGAGTCGTGGTTGAATGACACCATAACTGACAGCGAAATTTTTCCGCCGAACTATACGGCATATCGAAAAGATCGCAATGTGCATGGTGGGGGCCGTTTTCGTCCTTGTCCACAGTGCTATCAGTAGCGTGCCAATAAACCTAAATACCCCATCATGCGAAACGGTCTGGTGTAAGGTTATCCTCGCTAACGGCTCCGCAATGGCTATCGGGTCGTTTTACAGGCCACCTTCACAGAAAGGCCCCGAGTCATTGTTTCAGCTTAGCAATATTTTCCTAGCTCTAGATGCAACGCGTGTTATTTTGGCGGGCGATTTTAATTTGCCAAACATCGAATGGGTCCATCTTCAGCCTAAATCTAACACGTCGTCGCTTCTGTACTCTGCTTTTTGTGAAATGATTAACGCTCATTCGCTATTTCAATTTGTATCTCGTCCTACCAGACTAGGTTCCTCTTGCAATAATGTGCTTGATTTAATTTTTTGCAATGACCAAACCCTAATCTCTTCTGTCACAACAATACCAGGTGTAAGCGACCACGAAGTCGTTGTTGGAACAATAAGTTGCGATATCGTGCGCCACCCGATGCCGTTACCGCGAAAAGTGTTTTATTATAATCGCGGTGATTATGTCTCTCTTTCCCGAGAGCTAGATCAGTTTTTACCAGAGTTCAGACAACATGCTACCAACCTGGATTTGAATACTACATGGCACTTGTTCAAAACTAAGCTTTTATCACTGACACGCACTAATGTTCCGTCACGAGTGCTTTCCTCAAAGCGTAGAACTAGTAAGCCCTGGATGAACAGCAGCCTCAAGGCCTTGATTATTGCAGGCACCGCGTGTATCGAAAGTACCGCCAGACACCACAACGCGAGCTACATGAAACGTTAAAAGAACTAAACAAGAGTGTTGCTAAACAGATGCGCTGTGCTGAGCTTGAGCATCTGGGTCGCCTAACTGATAGGATCAAAAATAACCCGAAAGAAGTATGGAAGTACGTTAAAAGCAAGCAGGCTGTGAAGGAAACGATTCCAGATGTTATAGATGACCTCAACTTCAGCGCAGACTTAAAGGGCAAAGCTGAGAGATTCAATTTTTATTTTCAGAGTGTTTTCACCCAATCAGTTTGCCTACCCAGCGGCCCTCAGTTAGTCAGAATAAATTCAGAAATGAGTGAAATATGTGTTACTGAACGTGGAGTCTTAGCTCTGCTACAAAAAATTAAGGTAAATGCGGCACCTGGTCCTGATGCTATTCCTAATTATGTTTTAAAAAACTGTGCTGCCTCACTTGTACCATTTCTAGTCTTGCTCTTCGAAAAATTAATGGCGCTTGGCTCTTTACCTGACGACTGGAAAAGTGCCAACGTTGCTCCTATCTTCAAAGCTGGAGACAAAACGCGAACAAAAAATTACAGACCGATCTCGCTAACTTGTGTAATATGTAAATTGATGGAACACATTATCGATACCAATTTAATCTCCCATCTTCAAGATAATAACTTTTTCTGCACTACGCAACACGGTTTCAGAAAAGGGTTGTCCTGCGATACTCAACTAATTGAATTTAGTCATGATATAGCTGCCTCGATCGACAATGGATGCCAAGTGGACTGTGTATTTTTAGATTTTCAAAAAGCCTTTGATTCTGTATCACACAATTTATTATTACTTAAACTGTCTGCTGTAAATATCCCTCCCTTTTTGTTGAAGTGGCTTGAAGCGTATCTTGTTGGTAGAAAACAGCGGGTTGTTCTCGAGGGAGTGAATTCTTCTGAAGTCGATGTCTTATCAGGGGTCCCCCAGGGATCTGTTCTGGGACCTCTTCTTTTTTTGATATTTATAAATGATATAACCCAACAAGTATCCAGCCGCATGCGCATGTATGCAGATGACTGCTGCATATATCGTGACGTCACGTCTGCTCAAGATTCTGCTCAACTACAAAGCGATCTAAATGCTGTGTTATCATGGTGCACCACATGGAACATGACACTTAACTTTTCAAAATGTAATACCGTTCGCTTCACAAACAAAAAGAACATTCTAAATACGAATTACTTTCTTGGAGACAATCGTTTGGAAGGTGTGTCTAAATATAAGTACCTAGGTGTTTTCTTTACGAGCAACCTATCCTGGAACGAACACATTGAATACGTAGGTGCTAAAGCGAGCCGTGTATTGAACTTCCTGAAGCGTAACTTTAAACAGGCCCCACCTAAGCTAAAGGAAACGCTCTACCTTTCTAACGTTCGCTCAATTTTAGAGTACGGTTGTGTGGCTTGGGATCCAGACACTAAATTATGTACTAATGCGCTAGAAAGGGTTCAGAAACGAGCAGCGCGTTTTGTGTCAGGTAACTATGATTTCACTAACCGCTCTTCGTGCATTCGTAAACATTTGGGTTGGCCTCTCCTGCAGGACAGGCGCAAATTCTTAAGATTAAATCTATTTCATAATATTTATATAGGTAGCACTGGTTTAAATAAAGACGTGTACATTAAAGATCCCACTTATGTATCCTCTCGCCTAGATCACTCCCGCAAAGTTCGTGAATACCGATGTCGCATAAATACTTACAAAAACTCCTTCTTCCCGAAAACCACACACGAATGGAACAACCTACCAGAATACATTGTATCCACCCCGCCACCCTCATTTCAAAATGCTCTGTCACAATTTTTGTTGAAATGAAAGTTGCCAATTTCTGTCTGCATTTCTGTTTGTGTTTTACTTTTCCTTGATTGCCTGGTGTTCCCGAGAATGTGTACACACTGTATAAGCTGAGCATGCTTACTTGTTTTGTTATCGGTATTCATACCCTGTATCAATTTCAAATTTTTTTGTCTCCTCCCCCCTACTGTAATGCCCAAACTGGCCGCTGTAGGTACTCAAATAAATAAATAAATAAAATAAATACCCTTCTTCTAAAAGGTCAATAGACAGTCTAGTAGTCTCGATCTTAATGCACTATAAAATATTCTGGTGTGGTGCTTTTTATGCATGTTATAATGAGAGGGGTTTTTAATAGAACTGTCGTCACTTTGCCCTGCGTTGCTGAAATTGTTCACATAAATATAATACATGAATCACTTTATGCCTTTTGATTTTATGCACATGGTTTGCTTACCCAGTCGGTTTAACTTGATTTGGATAAAAACATAAATGCTCTAAACTTTTTTTTATTATACAGCAGGTTTATTTTTAAAATACGCGACCATTGATGTGAACGCAGTTGGTAGCGTGCTTGATTAATCCTTCACTATCACCACTCTAACTACACCTGCTACAGTGCATAGTGTGACAAAAGTAATGGTACTTAAAATCACTGGCAGCATACACTTTTATGTCTCAAAATGTGTTAAAAAGCCTGGTAAAAATGTGTGTACGTTTTTTTTCGCTCCAACTAAATATTCTGGTCTACTCAAAGTAGCTTCCGCTCTTTTAAGGTCCTCAAACTATTAGGTGTTCAAAAGAAGTATCAATGCCATATGCTTTCTTTGTCAGCCTACTCACCACTTTAATAATGAGTTTTACCCGACAACATTACCCAGTAAAATATAGGGATCTTATAAAAAGTAATGTCAATTCACTTGTCAAAAAACGTTGCCAAGTTATGTTTTTGTTCACTTTCCTTTTCACAATTTTGTTAAAGTTACTTTTGATAACATCCCCTATAGTTTGTTTGGCATCATTTTCTGCTAGTTCTCATTATAATGTGTTCAACAAAGACAACGAACCCTTAAATTTATAGTTCTTTCCTTTACTCATGAATCTGAAACAGTGAATCTCAGTAATCTTAGCGGTGTGTGATTTGTTTTTTTTTATCAGTTGTGCATGTGTTCAAGTACATGCATTTAGGTGGGAGGGCGAACCATTGCCACCTCCTGTGACTAGCAGATTTTCTAAGAACTGACAGATGCATAATGCTGCCAAAGAAGTATAGGGATATCGGAAGTAATCGTAACGTAATTGCAATCGTAATGTAATTGCCAGTGGGCAAAAAAAGGTGTCCCACACTCGCCATAATGGTAACAGGCAGCGCTGACTGACTCTTCCATGTATAAATGCACATATATACGGTACAAAATAGAAGAGGAATAGCCGCCATGGTAGCTCAGATGATAGAGCATCGGACATGTTATTCGAAATTTGCAGGCTCAGTCCCTGTACAGGGCAGGTTATCTTTTTTTCCTTCTACTTTTCTTTCTTCACAATAACAACACTTCTATTCTTCTTGAAGATTTTCTGGTGTAAAAAAGGTATCTTATAATCTGAAGAGGCAAACAGAATGTGCCAGTGTACGAGTTAGCTCTTGTAGTGGTTACAAGTAAGATATGTTTTGAAGAATAAATCATTCTGCCTCTTGCCTAAAGAATGGCTACAGGACATGGCGCTCGATGCACTTTGTTATTTTTGAATCAAGCTATCTTGTATTCTAATTTTATAAATTACATGGGATACACATGACGGTATCACACACTTTAATGCCACAAAGAATATGCAACGAACAATGTTATAAATGTGAAATTGCATAAGGATAAGGTGAAAACTGCACCCTCAACGAGAATGTATAGGGAGCATACCCAGGCAGCACAGAAGGTTGGCCCAATATTGGGGATAGATCGGCATTGCCTGGCCCATGAACGGCCCAGTTTTCACAACGTACCGCCAAGATTGGCTGTGCCAGCCAAATAGAACGGCGACGTTGGACCAGCGTTCCCAACGTACCCCCAATATTGGTTCTGCCAGCCGAATAGAACGGCTATGTTGGACCAGCATTAACAACATTCCGCCAATGATGGCTGTGCCAGTCTATTAGATTGGTTATATTGGGCCAGCTTTCAGAGCTTTCCGCCCATATAGGCTGTGCCGGCTGCTTAGAACGGACACATCGGGCCATGTTGTACAAGTAGCAGCCAATATGGGCGGAGCCATCCAATAAGACCGGCATTATTGGCCCGCCGTTTGACCGTTATTGCCGGCGTCAGCTGAAAAGTCAACATCACGATGTCATAATATTAGAATATGATCCAATTTCGGCGGCTGCTGCTTTTTGGCGCTGTTCTGGCCCCAATTCACGCACCGATTTTTCAAGTTAGAGAGAGAGTAATATATGTGCCGGGCACAATATTAGAACTATCTTTTCGTCATTAAACCATGCCCCGCCACGGCGGTCTAGTGGCTAAAGTACTCGGCTGCTGACCCGCAGGTCGCGGGTTCGAATCACGGCTGCGGCGGCTGCATTTCCGATGAAGGCGGAAATGTTGTAGGCCCGTGTGCTCAGATTTGGGTGCACGTTAAAGAACCCCAGGTGGTCGAAATTTCCGGAGCCCTCCACTACGGCGTCTCTCATAATCATATGGTGGTATTGGGACGTTAAACCCCACATATCAATCAATCAATCAATAAACCATGTACAGTTGGTTGAAATGCATAATCGTTGGTTGAAGTTGTGCAAGGTAGACTTTTTAAGTGAGAAAAAATTACCGATCAAGTTTCTCTGTCAGACGTGACGTACGATGCGGTGCTATCCGTACGTATGACGAAGCTGCTGCGGATACCGCTGTCTTACGCGTGCATGTAGACATCAAATATCTGACGCAAATCTTATCGTATCATGTGTCGGGCTAGCTATCTACGCGACCAATTCGAATCTGTTTTGCGTTCACAGCACAGTACGTGTTAACGGCACTTGCTGCTGCTTGACGTGTGGGAAGAGCGGGGGTCGTCAGTTGCGTTATGGTGACTGAATCATACAACATATGCAGTTGCCGTGATCTAACACACAGACGCGCGTGTGCACGCACGCACGCACTATATTCATGCAACGACCACACGAATTCCCAACAACATCGCAGCGAACGGTTGGTAAGGTGTTGCGGAGTGTGTGGGCGTCGTAGCCAGCTCGTTGCGAACGTGAATTTCGGCGTGGAACGCTTCTTTTTTATGTACTTTTTTTAAATGTGCCCAAAACGGTAGGCTGCGCGATACGAGCAGTGCGACACACAAAAAAAGAAGAAACGTGAATGCATAGGGCAAATCGTTAATAACAAAAAAAAACACGCACGCTCACGCCACTGCAGTGGCGTGAGCGTGCGTGTTTTTTTGTTATTAACGAAGCACATGTGCTTCCATGAAACATGACAGCCAAGAATGATGAAGTATTCATTTACATACAAATTACTATGAGTTGCTGAAACTCACGCAAAAGACCATAATTTTCTTCCTTGGATATTGATCGAGTGCCTTGGAATTATGCTATGTGAATTTGACCCATCAACAGTGCATTATGATTCCCACCATAAGGGGCCACAATCTTGAGAAGTAATAGAAGTACTCTTCCCACCTGATGTGCACCTAACGTAAAGAGGCCTTGTTTCTCAAGTTAGCATTATATATATATGTATATATATATATATATATATATATATATGTGGAGCACATCACCACTGGAAAAATATACCAGGTGTAACCAGAAAAAGGCGCACCTGCAGTTTTAAAGTTTAAAAGAAGCATTGACATGCCAACCATCCAAAATAGAATGCCCGAGAAAGGAGCATCAATCAGTATTACAGCAGCTAAAAGCCTGCTAACAGCTGAAGGTAGTCATGCTGCTCTTCCATTCAAGTATAGTGTACACTGAGAAAAGATACTGAAGATACACCATCAGCAAATGACAAAACCAATACAGACAGAGTTTTCTCTTATAATACAAAAAGTCTTTAGCTGAGGAGGCAAATAAGTCATTGGCACACAATAAGTGCACAAAAAAAAGCTGTCGCACGAGGCTCTCAGTGCTTAGACAACACAGGCAAAAATACAGTAGACTGAAGAAGAGAAAGCCCATAGCAAAAGTTACCATACTCCTGAGTTCTTGCTTTGCGTGCAAATGAAGCTAGCGTGAAGATGAACACTAGATTAAAGCACCACAATCAATATCTGGAAGTCAATGCTTTAGGAATAATACAAAGTACTGAAGAAGCATGCAAAGAGCATTCCTGTGAAGGCAAATATAAAAAAAAGACTTAAAGCTCTGTGGCCCTGAACAAGACAACACCACAACCAATCGAAGAGCCGTTCGGACAAACCAGCAGTTCTGGCCAACACTAAAAAGCCACAAAAACATACCTTTAATGCCTTTTTTGCAAGAGAACTTCAAAAGAAATGTGCATACACCAATGCCAGAAGTATTGATAGAAGCTATTACTCGTATTCAGCCCTTCATTGAAACACTGACAGAAGATACTTGTACCTGAATGCTTAATTACTTTGGTACAACTCAAGAGCGCCGACGCCAAGTGGCAAAAAATTATGATGGAAGACTACAATGTGATCAAATGCACACGTCAACCACCAACCAAGGTCCTATGCTAGAGTGAATATCGCAAAAAATCTTGAACGCCTAATGTCACTGGCTCATACTCAGCGTTCTCAATCAAAATCTTGACCTCCCACACAGCATATTATTTCAACAACCTGCCACCTCTCACCATGTCATGAAACAAGCTCGAGTATACACAAACCCTCCTCAACGTTATGTAGTTAGATAGCTTCACTAGTGCTTCACTCTCGGAACACATAGACCAGGGCCGTAACTAGACGGGTAGTGAGGAGGTTCTGAGCCCCTGAAGTATTTTCGTGCTCTGACTTTTCATCAACAATAGCTTAATCTGGGCAAGTTGGTTCATCGTGGTTGTGTTCTAGTAACAGTGAGAGAAGTTCAGGAAAAGACAAAAAGGACAGGAAAGAGCGCTGACTGCCAACTAAATTTTATTGAAGCTACTACGCCCACTTTTATACAGAGTACAAGAACAGTGCTCATGCACAACGACACATGTGAGACCATGATAATATAATCTTAACTGAGAAAAGAATACTCTCTCTCCGAATGGATGAGTGAAGGTATACTGATGCACTGATTCATGGCCTTCCTGACAAGAAAAAGCTTTCACAGTCTCTCTTTCATTTCTTGTTCTTGCTTTTTTCAAAAACAGTGTTTTATGAAACATAGAACTGCACTTACATTCTTTACAGTGTATGGCCATGCGACTAGCATAGCCATTCTTAACATTTTAAGCATGCTGTCTTGCTCAAACATTGGGGCACTGCCCAGTTTGTCTTATGTTTACGTTTCCACATGTCAATAGTATCTCATACACAACATTATATTGGCATTCAGTATACCTATTCTCGTGACGAATGGTGAAATAATGGCTATTCCTGTTGCTTTTTAGTACACACACTTTTGAAAACTTGCAATGGATGGCAAATAACAAGATAAAATCATATCGGCTCGCTATTTTTTTTTATATTGTGAAACACCTTATGTACGTACGGTATAGCATGCAAAGATCTTTGGTCATTCTGTTTTTATTTTGGTCCTGTTTTGTTTAACTTGACTTTCTGCAGGAGGGTTTAGCACACGGGTGTGGTGGTGCTGTTGGGATATCCAGCATCCTTTAGTCTTTTAATCTGGTTTTTAAGGCTTACCTCATCCTTGTGCTCACATGACTTCTGAAGGGTGGCCTCAATGCACGTGGTAGCAATTCCTCTGTGTAAATTGTGTAAATGTGTAATTATGTGTTATGATGTACTAAAAAAGATGTCCCAAGAATCAGAATAAGTGACAGTAGTCAAAGTTTTTGTCACTGCCTTTATACAAATACCAGTTTATTTGTTGCCTCCTGCAGTATTTTAGGGCCTCTTATATAGATAGGATGTTTTCTCACTTTTACTACATTTTTGTATTGATGATGCCATATGCTCAGGAGGTAGAATGTCGTTATGTTCTTTCTGATAACTTCTAGCTTCTGAGCAAAGATAATGTTTTAGAAAAATGAAAAAAGGCTAGCATAATATTAAGACATGGGAAGAAAGCAGAGTTTAACAAAAAATCAATGCATTAGTTGGGAATGAGAAAAAAAGATGAATGACAGGTCAGTAATGTCAATTAATTTATATTAGGACACATGAAATGTAGCAGAAGGTGGCAGGTGATTAGTTCAAATGAGATCGAGAAATTATCAGCCATAATATGAAATTGGCTCATACAGGACAGGGAACATTGATTGGGCTTCCTCCCTGCAGTGGACATAATATAGGCTTAACGCTAACAATGAGCAAAGCCTGTGAAATTAATGCTCCATGAAATGAGCAGTACTGCACAGATTGATGTGCTAGACTTCCCATTTTGCATGTTTTTACCAGCTTATCCTGCTCGCTGTGCAGACACAAAGCTTCACCAGAAAAACAATGTTATACTTGGTGAGGATAATGCCAGTGAATGCAGTGTTTAACTACACCTTTCCTTGCTTAGGTCCTCCTCCAAACTATACGATTTTTCTTTTTTTTTACAGGTTACTGCTAGCCTGTTTTTTTTTGCCAGGCTTTGAGCAGGTGTGGGCGATACAAAAGAAGAAACAAGATAACATACAAGCATAACAATACACTTCTAAGGGTACACTTAGAAGTGTATTGGAAATGTTCTGCTTACAGCACACCAACCGATCAAGTGAAACAACTTTATTGGAGTCCTGCAGGACGCGGCCTAGTATGCAATCACCATTCCACTTCACGTTACAACATACTGGTGGTAAAAATATTCTCTGGCAGAGTACAGGAGTGCATGCACTGAGCTAGCTTGTGCAGCGCGGTCTATTCCAGAAAGCTGAACCTATGTTTGGTACAGAATTTTGTAACCACACGATGCTTGTACAGATTAAATGTGGCCACACATAGCAACTTCTGAGCTTTTTTTATGAAACGATCTCGCAGTATCTGAAAACATTTGTTTTTTTGTTTACTTCATAGTTCTCAGTGAAATATTTCTCTTGTTCCTCTCATTGAATAATGGCATTTGGTGCGGCTAAGGTGTTCCTAATGCCTCACTATGAGATCAGAAAAACGATTCTCCTTGAAATTGCTTCACAAGCATTTTCTAAGATATTGAATGACACTGCTTGCACATGTACAAACATTTGCTAGTTTATTGAGGGTTGATGATAAAGGGAATCAGTTGGTGCATCCAAGCCGTACAGAGATTGACTGGCCCTGAAAAGGGCCGTTTAGTTATATATCTTGCAGCTTGTTCCAGGTAGACAGGGCTTCATTCTGTAGAAATGGTAACTCATCACACTGGTTCCCCAGCATGAAGAACATAACTTCATGCTAACACTGACTCAGATGTTCTGAAATGTCATAGAGGGTACATGAAGGCTGGGTACATGAAGGTTGCAGTTATACTAACTGTACAGTCAGCATGCTTGTGTGATATGTGCATAGCTTCATCAAAGTCACGTGTGAGAATTGCGTGAACAGCTGAAAATCTCAATGGCAGCATAGCTTAAGAAGTCTGTCATCCCTTTTTTGCCAGTTTCCAAGATCATCCTTCTCTTTTCATGCATCTTCTTTCAATATATCTGGGGTTTTAGTTTTCAAAACCACGATATATTAATGAGAAGCAAATTTTGAACATCT